>OZ010588.1:65464393-65680491 GCA_963932145.1 Acanthosepion lycidas | reverse complement strand
TTTATAATGTATATGTATATATATATATATATATATATATATATATATTTATAATGTATATGTATATATATATATATATATTTATAATGTATATATATATATATATATTTATAATGTATATATATATATATATATATTTATAATGTATATGTATATATATATATATATATTTATAATGTATATATATATATATATATATTTATAATGTATATATATATATATATATTTATAATGTATATGTATATATATATATATATATTTATAATGTATATATATATATATATTTATAATGTATATGTATATATATATATATATATTTATAATGTATATATATATATATATTTATAATGTATATGTATATATATATATATATATTTATAATGTATATATATATATATATTTATAATGTATATGTATATATATATATATATTTATAATGTATATATATATATATATTTATAATGTATATATATATATATATATATTTATAATGTATATATATATATATATATTTATAATGTATATATATATATATATATATTTATAATGTATATATATATATATATATATTTATAATGTATATATATATATATATATTTATAATGTATATATATATATATATATATTTATAATGTATATATATATATATATATTTATAATGTATATATATATATATATATATTTATAATGTATATATATATATATATATATTTATAATGTATATATATATATATATTATAATTATAATATATAATATATATATATATTATAATGTATATATATATATATATATATATATATTTATAATGTAATATATATATATATATATATATATTTATAATGTATATATATATATATATATATATATATTTATAATGTATATATATATATATTTATAATGTATATATATATATATATATATTTATAATGTATATATATATATATATATATATATTTATAATGTATATATATATATATATATATTTATAATGTATATATATATATATATATTTATAATGTAATATATATATATATATATTTATAATGTATATATATATATATATATATTTATAATGTATATATATATATATATATATATTTATAATGTATATATATATATATATATATATTTATAATGTATATATATATATATATATATTTATAATGTATATATATATATATATATATTTATAATGTATATATATATATATATATATTTATAATGTATAATATATATATATATTTATAATGTATATATATATATATATATATTTATAATGATATATATATATATATATATTTTATAATGTATATATATATATATATATATATTTATAATGTATATATATATATATATATATATTTATAATGTATATATATATATATATTTATAATGTATATATATATATATATATATATTTATAATGTATATATATATATATATATATATATTATATATATATATATATATATATTTATAATGTATATATATATATATATATATTTATAATGTATATATATATATATATATATTTATAATGTATATATATATATATATATATATATATATTTATAATGTATATATATATATATATATATATTTATAATGTATATATATATATATGTATATATATATATATATATATATATATATATATATATTTATAATGTATATATATATATATGTATATATATATATATATATATATATATATATATATATTTATAATGTATATATATATATATGTATATATATATATATATATATATATATATATATATATATATAATGTACATGATGTATGCTTGCTTATATATGCATGTATGTATGCGTGGCAACATTATGGATTTTATTTTGATAGCTTGAAATGCTTGCAGTTACTTTTTTGTTAAGTGTAACTAAGAAGCGTTGTACATACATATCTAAATTCTTAATTATTCTCATTCTATTTTTACATAGAATCTTGTTCTCTTCTTTAGTGTGAATTCTTTTATTGGAAGTGTTTTCCATAGCTACAACTGTTTTTATATATATAATTTATTGTTTAAACACTTGTTTTTTTTTTGTGAAAGTTTATTTGAAAACAGACTTTGAGACAGCTTTTAAAACATCATTCAAATAACTATTACAAAAGCCTAGAACTAAATGTGCCTTATATTTTCTATTCTCTTAGTGGAACTGCCAAAGATATGACTGATTTCGAGAAAGTATTGAAAGATACATGATCGCCTAAGCGTGTATCGTGCATGGCACATAACTGATTATAACTGGTTTAAGTAATCAAATGTATTTTCTTTCTTAACACTGATTTCTGCAAGAATCTGACCATTTTGTTTGAGATATTTAAATGTTTATTAATTGATTTAATTGTTATTACTGTAATTTCTTGAAAATAATATGCATTTTTTTACCATAAAGTACAGGTGATAGTAGGTGTGCGTATTATAAATAGGTTTAAACAAAATTATTTTTTTCGTTATTGATTTATAATAAATACGTATTTGTTGTTCTAAAATAAGAATATCTCAATTTTCATTTTAAATCCAATAATAATAATTGTAACATTTTTTGTCAATAAATATGATTATCAGTAACCACATTTTTTATTTAGCAAAAAAATATAAAAAAGATCTATGAAAAGGCCAATTTTGAAGAAAAGAGGATATCAAGTTAACAATATATTGAAATTTTAATTTTCATCAGCATCACCACTTTTTATTATAGAATCAATATCTAAATTGTCATTAAACAAATTATCATTCACAATATTATCTACGTCATGTTCAAAATTATCTTCGGCCTCTTCATTCCCTTACCAAAGGATGTCATCTTCAGAGCCATCCATCGCTGTCGTGAGACAACATTTTTTGAAACCTCTCTTTATAACATCCTCACTGACGGAATCCCAAGATTCCTGAATCCGTTTTACAATAAGTTCCAACTCTGGTTTTTTCCTGTTGTCACCAGCAGTAAAACTGGGAACACCAGAAAACTCCCAGTCATTACATTTTTACATATCTTTTGTTTAAATGGATGGTTGCAGACAACATCCATTACTTGAAGTTGACCAGTCATTCCCCCTGGTATAATGACAAGATTAGTCCTTTTCACCTGAAGTATATTCTTCATACAAGACATCCTATGGCATCGAAATGCATCAAGAACAAACAGACGTCTACTTCTTGCAAATTCTGTGTTTACACCAAACATTCTTTGTGAGATTCTCATCCATCCACCCTTTTTTACTATCATATCGGCTGGGCACTCAATGTTTTTTGACAGTTATCCATTTAAAAATTACATAAGGGAGCATCTTCTTATCATCATCATATACACCAAGCATAACTGTGAACTTATTCTTCTCATTTCCAGTTGTTTTTATTGGAACAGGCTTCACCCCTTTGAATTCCAGAGTTTGAAAACAAAGCACATTAAAAATCAAGGGTGTTTGGTCAGCATTTCCAATACAGCCTAAAGGATAGTTATGCTTTATTTTTTAGCTGAATAACAAAACGCTGAAAATTCAAAAGCTTATCTTCATCATCAGAAAACTGCTGGGCTATGGATGTTCTTCTCCTAATAGAGATGTCAAACATCTTTATAAAAACACACCAGTTTGCTGAAGCTTTAAATGTGTTTCCATGATACATGGTTTTCATCCTTATTTCCCCAGTACTTATGGAACATCCACTTAATTGTCTTTCTTTCACAAATTCAACTAAACTTTGTTCCATATCTGGATATTAAGCTTTTCTTCCTCTACCTATAGCTTTGGCACTTGATTTACACCTTTTTTTTAGTTCATTTTTATTCTTTCTCCATAAACGTATGTTAGCCTCATTCAACTCATATTCTCTAACTGCAGCTCTGTTTCCTATTCTTTCTGCTAATTCTTTTACTTTTTGTTTAAAATTTGCACTATAACTTGCACATTCTGACAACATTTTGGCAGTAAAATAAAATGTTATATTTATCAGGAAAACCGCTTCAACATTATTTTAGCTGCTTAGCTTTGATTTTATTCTTAATGTCAAGGTCGGCAAAATGTCCATAGGGATAGATATATTTCTTAATTTTTGGATCATTTGTTGGGGTGTGTATTAATTATGGGTGCGTATTATTTTTGAGAAATTATGGTATATTCCAGTCAATTATATTTTACAATTTTTATATATCTTTTTTTATTTCTTTATATATTTTTGAACTGTTCTTTAGAATCCAGTATCTACAGTATGATTTTTGAAAGTTAAAGGAACAAAAAAAAAAAAACCTCAAACAAATGAACTAAATGTAAAGGGAACATATTTTCAACTGATAGGTTGAAAATGTATTCATAATAGTAATATATCGAAGAGGTTTTTTCATACCAAAATGTTCTTGTTTTGTCTATGTATACGAGTCATTCCATGTCAAATCAACAACCATCACCAACATAGTTTTTTTTCAAATTTGGTACACTTATAGAGTTTCATGATACAAATTGAATGGTACTTATAATACATCTCTAGGTTAAAGTGTTCCCAAGATATGACCATTTGACCTTTACCAAAAAGGTGAATTTTGGAAAATAGTCACAAAGTTTAAATATCAATATCTCAGTTGTTTTTTCACCTACAAAGTTAAATTATATACCATTTTAAAGTACTTAGATAGATCTAAAAGGTGATATATTTACTTTTTTGTTTAAAGGTCAAATAAGATAATTTGACCTTAACCTTTGATTTTTCATTTCTCAAAAAGTGTATCTTTAATTTTTTTTTAAATTCTTTCAACCATTGATTTTGTTGATTTTTCTACTGTCTCAAATTTAACATTATTAATATAAATTTTTAGTGTTTCCAAGAGATTTTTTTCTTGAATATTGTTTTCCATCCTCATAAATACTTCTTTTAATAATGGCACACAAATTTTCTATGGGATTAATATGCAAGGATATTAATCTTCTATTAATTTGGTGTCCATGATTCTTAAAGCCAATTTTTTTTCTTGTTACCTTGTTAATGTTTTTGGTTTCTTTTTTTTTATTGTTTTATGATCTCTTCTCATTTCTTCCTGTTTTTTTCTCAATTTCAAAAGTTAGTCATAAACTTTACAGTACCTTGTTTCTCTTCTGAAGTTTTGTATCTAATCTTCATTTGTCTGAAATAAGATATTAATTATTAATATTAACTATTATATACATTTATATAGAAGATAATGTACAATGCTTGAGTTGCATAATAAACTTTCATATGGCTAAATAAGTTATAAAGTTTCTAATAAAAACATATTATCAGGTGAATTTTGTATGGTATATTTATTATATAAATGTAGCTATATCCTGAACACTTTATCAACATCAGTTAGTTAATGCACATTTTATTGTGAAAATATTGTCTTGTATAATAAAATTTGTCTTTGTGCAAATTCTTACAATAGAATTTATCAGAAGGAAATTTGTAGTTGACTGAATTTAAAAATTAGTAAATGAAAAAAATTTAAATAAAAAAGTGGTCCCTATAAAAATATTACTGAAAATAAGATAAATAAAAATATTGACTGAAAAATGTTATCATTAGTTTATTTGAAAAATTACTGATAGATATCTGCTTTAGCCTTTTGTTTGACATTTGGGCTAAATAAACTGGATGCTTTCTTTCTGTGAAACTGAAAGATAAATCTAATTAACCAGACTATGCAGAATATACATTACTTATATTAACTACCAAATATATATTATATACCATTCTGTACTTGCTTAAATTAAATCTAAGCAAATGCAGAATGGTATATAATTTGTCAGTGTTGTAGTATTAACATTGATTGATATTCAATTTTTTTTTTCTTTTTAACGTTAACTTTACCCAATTCAGCACGGTAAATTAAACAGTACCATTTCAGCATCTCTTATAAAATCCTTGTAATAATTTGAACTAGAGTTAAATACAATCAATAACAATTGTGTAATGACTAATGTATTTAAGCTTCATTTTTGTCTTGTCTATATAAAAAGTTGTCTTAATCTTGATTTTACTGGTCCCACTGTTTTGAACATTGTACCTTCTGGATTTCTTTAGGCACCAGTCTGTCATATTTGATAATGCTCTTGAAATTTCAAATTGGACAATTTTCAATCTATGGACAAAGACTATTTTCATTCTGCTGAGTATCCTATCAAACTAATTAATTTATTCTTGGGATACAACTTCTCATTCCAATGAACCAGTGTATATAGATTTTACAGAAATTTTACTCTGTAAAAGGTACACAGTTAAGCAATTCTTATGTCACTGGGCTATTATCCCAAATATTTTTTTTAGTTTTCTACTTTTACAGTGCATTAAAATATTTATTCAAAATGCAACCTCTACCAAAATAGATATCTTTATAAGCTCAATATAGCTTACAGATAATGCCAAACACACACACACACACACATACACATGGTTCTTGTCTGTTTCAGTTTTCCTTTAAACTTTAATTATTTCACTGATGGCTTTGTAATTACTTAACATTATTTGTGAGCTTTTCTTTATAAAATGAATACAATGTAATATTTTAGTATTTTTTATGATTTTTTTTTAATTTAGTTTTTGGAATCTGTCCAAATCTTGAAATAGCCAATCTACATAAACAATTCAACTCTTTGCATTACCTCAATTGTTCAACATTAAATTGCCAATTTAAACTGAATTGAAGAAATCCATAGAAAAAATTATATTTACTGAAAATATTCTTGTTACCTTTTAGGAGGGTTTTTTTTTTTTTTTTTTTTTTTTTTCAATTTGATCTTAATTGAAGAAATGTTTGCCTGGAAGAAAATAGTCTAGATATTTTAATCAAGACAAGTGAATAAGCAGATTACAATAAAGTTTTCATTTTTAATTGATTCAATTTTAATTGCCTATTTTTTATTAAACTTCTCTGTATTTTAGTGGTAATGTCACCTTGCTTGGGTGAAATGATTAAAAAAAAACAAAAAAACTCCAGGGTCAGCATTATCATGCTGCAAAATTTGACACCAAACTGGATAATGTTTATGATTTGAATGCACACCATTTCAAACTTGTCTAAATATTTATGTGTATTAATTGTTTGGTTACTTTGTAGGAAGTTCTGATATATCAGAGCAACCTTATTCCATCAAATATACATGTACCATAACCTTCCAAGAATTATTCTACAGTTTCACTTGTTTTGGTTTCCCATTCACATTCATCTTTTATACAAATTTTCATGTTATAACAACCAATATAATACTGTTACAAAGTACATTTTTTATTACAAATGATAGGGAAAAATTTATACCACTGTGAATTAGTGAAGACATTGGTATATAATTTTTTTGTTTCTTATTCAGTTCAGATTCAAAATCATTTCATTGAGCTTCTTTTTAATCTTTCTTAAATGAGTATTCATGATTGTTATTAATGAATGAGGTTTTAACATTATAGTATTTTCATTGATTATTTTTTTTTTTAGATAGTCTTCTCTTATTATTAAAATTCGAAACTCTCTTTACATATTTTTAAAAATGAAATTTTCCTCTTCATTGGCCTTTGCTTTCAGATTTTACATTCCTTAGTTTCAGCTTCATTATGGTCCAACTTGTGCTAGTATGAAACATGAAAATCACTTGTTGAAAAAGCTTTTCATACTCACCTAGAAATGTTAAAATTAATGGAATGAAATGTTTATTAAATAATCAGATGATGATATTTGAAAATAAAATAGGAACTAAAATAATCTAATAATCAACATTTATCATAAATAGTAAAACTTAAAATAAATGTTGAACAATCTATGCATCATCTAAATTTCAAGAAATAAAACTTTCAAGAAACATTTTACATTTAGTAAAAGATAACTAACAGCAAAAACATAAGTTTTAAACAACAAAAAACAAAATTTGAAACTAACAACTGTATTGTCTTTCACAAATTTACAGTTCAAATTTTTCTTGTTAAATGTTTTTAACTATTGGAAAAGTAAGTTCAAATTATTTGCAAATGAACTTCAGTTTTGCTGACATCCTTGCAGGCATGTTAAAAAGAAAAAACCCTTTAAGCAGGCACATTGATTACAGTTTCAAAGTGTTATTAATCACAAAGATTAATTTACCCCTATAGATTTGTAATCTTTCTTTATTGCTCAACTTATATACCACTTGTTTCAAACATATCTTTTTATATAAACTTAACTTTATTTGGATTATGTCTAATGCTATTTCCCAGTTATTAAATGAATTTGCTTTATAATATTTTATGAGCAACTGTACTTGAACATTATACATAACTACTATTAATTATTATAAAGCCTAAATTATTTTTTTGTATTTTACTTAAGTTATTCTTTACATAAATTTTGATAATTTTGCCATCATTTTACAATTTTTAATGAAAATCGACTTTTCTTTTAACTTGTGGTGAGTAACTTTTAAACCATTAAATCATTTAAAACATGCATATCTTTGCCCATTGGTTGTCCACAGATTTCTTTCCTTTCATTTATATTTTCTAATTTAAAAATTATTTTTTTAAGTTCTGAATCTTTGACAAAAATCTGACATCTTTCAAGTATTTCAGTATTGTTTTCTAAAAATGATACGACCATTCTTCACAAAATATACAAAAATGTTCCAATTAATCCTAACACAAACCTTAATTAATTATTTATATATTTTTTCAACTATATTTTAAAATAAACTACTTGTCAAAAATACATTTCTTTCTTGTCTTCTAATTTGTGAAAGGGTTAAATTGATAAATTTGCTTGGATACTTGTTAGCTTAACAAAATATTTGTAATTATATTACCTATGAATGTATCAGTTTGCCAAGCAGTTATATTCTAAAACAATGGTATATTTTTTTCAGTAATTTCTCGGAAAAATCCTTTTTTTTTTTTTTTTTTTTTTTTTTTTCAAACCAACATGATTCATTTGAAAACTCATTTGCTTAAAACTTTTTTTTTTTTACAGTTGTCTAAGCAACTACCTTTCTGATTATATAAATATTTGTTTTTTAAATTTCTATGATTAAGTATTATCATTATTCCATTATCCAGACTAGTATCCTGATCCTTATGTTGATCATTTACCTGATGAATTCATTCAGCTTCCTTCATGCATCTGTTGCATATAGTAATCTTTTAATGGTGTCCTTTCTTTCACCCACAGCTTTTGTTTTTCTTTCCTGTTTTTGTTTCCACTTCAATTAGAGCAAATCATACATTTAGGTGACAGGTTTGTTTTACACCTAAAATTAGCAAGTCTGGGATAAAAAAAAATACACACTATGTTGAAAACATAAAAAAATACATGTTAATTTTTGTGCACTGGTCTTTGAGGAAGTCATTATTGTTGTATGTATGAAAAACCTTAGAAACCATATTTTTATATCATCTTTATCATTATCATTATTATTATTATTATTATTATTATTGTCATTATCATCATCATCATCATCATTATTATTGTTGCTGCTGCTGTTGTTCTTGCTGCTGCTGCTTTTGAAACTGTCTAATGCCTCATTAATACTGTAAGGTGTTTTTTAGTACATTTTAAAGCTAAGCTATTGTTTTTTTCTCTTGTAGGTTTTTACTTGTATTTATGTTGCTTCTTGCATCTTTAAAACTTGTTCTAGTTTTGTTCCCTCTTGAAGAAACCTGTTGTTATTTTGTTTTCTTGATTGACAAGTAACATTTTAGTTGTATAAAGTGTACTTGAAATCTGTCTCTGTTGAAAGGAAGTTCTATGTTTTTATTTCTTTAGCTTAGATTTGAAAGGTTTGTTTTATAGTCCGCTTGCTTCTTTAACCGAGTTAGCAATCACTTCTTTCTATCAAGTGTGATGAGCATTTGTTTTAATGTTGTAAATAAAACCATAATATTAATCCATAACAACAATGGCCAACTATCAAGATGTGGGATTTTAGTTTGTCTCATTGAAGCGTATTTCTTTATTTCCAGTATATGCTTGTTAAAAAAAAAATTGTTGCAACCTTATATTGTGATGAAGAGTAGTAAGGTGAAGAAAAAAAAAAAAATCAATAATTAATAGTAAAACTGTAATTTACTTTTTATCCGACCTTGTATTTTGAGTACTTTTTATTTTCAAGAAAGAGAGAAAAAATATATCATTGTAATAATATTGCTAGTAAATTTTTCAAAGTTTGGTTGCTTTTTTGCTAAATCAGTCAATTGTATATTTTTATGACATAAAATAACTTCTAGTGAAGTTTCCAGCTTTATCAAGTTGTTAGAATGTTTGTTTATTACTATAAACACTGTAATATTGTTTTATACCTTTTCTAAGATACAAAAAGACTAAATGTTTTTCATAATTTTATGTTTACTATTTTTAATGGATTAAAAGTAACTGATAGACTGCATTATTTTTAACATATTCAGATTTTTAAAGATTCTTTGCTCTTCACTGTAGCATTTGATAAAAACAATTATAGCTGTATCAAATTTCATTTTAGCCTGTTTTTATTTTCACTGATCTTGTACTGCCTTGTGTTTTATCTGTTTCAAACATGTCCTAATATTATTTTATTTATATTTTCAAGTTTGTGAAGCCATAAATATAGTATTTATAAGTATAGTCATCATAAAGTACAGTTTACAAAATGTAACTTAATTATAAGATTTAAATATGAATTCTCAGTGGTTAAAACTGGTCATGAAATAATTTAGCTCAATACTTTTCTCTTCCATTGTGCATGTGTTGACTTGGTGGATTGAAAATATTTCCCTGAAAATTAAGGCATGGCTCATATCTTTTATGCAAAGTATCTATTTTGTAAATATTATGTTTTAATACATTTCAATTAATATTAGAATTTGGGCTGTACTTAAAAATAATTAAAACTGTCAGCTTGGGCTTTTTTGATATATGTGCAACATAGAACTGTGCTCATTTACGATTTTAAATCAATATATTTTAAAGATAGAAAAAAGTGGCACACTGAATTTTCAGTGTTTCATAGTGGCACACTGAATTTTCAGTGTTTCATTCATTAGTCACTAATCTCTAAAGAAAAAGACTTAAAATAGATAGAGCAAAAAATCAGGGCAACAATCAAGTATCACAAAGAACGAATTCAGTACTCTGAACAAACCTTTAAATATTTTGTTCTTGAAAGTTATACTTTTTTCTTTCTTTCTTTTTTCTTTTTTTTAAAAATAAATTCATCCCAAGCAAAGCAATAATGCTACTAAGACACATGGGACTACTGGGAGTGAAAGAAAATAGGAAGACTTTGGAAGAAAATGGAAACCCTGTGCTAAACAGGTTGTGATACAATTAAATCTTAGTTTGGTTTGTTTATTTAATGGCATATCAATGTCATTTAATGCCATTTTTTTTTTTTTTTTTTTTTTTTTTTTTTTTTTTTTGTGAGCTTTCTTGGTTTTTTTGTTTTCTTCCAATAATATATTGCTGGTAATTTTTTCTAATGTATTTTTATGTTTTGATCACAGTCACTATTTGCCCATAGCTGGGATCCTAACAAGTGTTACCACCCTGGATCAGGGTGAACCTAGGAACAACAGCAATTAAGAGGTGGTTTCACACTCCTCAAAACCTACAATCTCCCAATCAGAGGCTTTGTTGCCAGATGTAGTTTATCATCATACCCAGGATGTTAAACTAAATCTTGCTATGTGTATCCTGTTTTGTGTGTGTGTGTGTGTTTTCCACAGTTCTAGGCAACAGTTTTTCTATACTCTCCAAATCTTTTGCTCTCATTAAATTTTGTAAAAATGTACATTTAGTATTTTTATGTAATATTATTCATTGACAATATAAAAACATGAAACATTACTTTTCTTTAATGAGATTTTTGATTCTATTTTGGAACTTGGTATTGCTGAAACTAGCAGAGAATTCTTTAAATTTTGACCAATCACTTGAGATTTTGTTTTAAATCTATTTTATAGCTGAAAATTCTTGTTCAAAAAAAATCTTGAAGAAAAAAAGAAAAAGCTTTCAAATGACTCTTGCAATAATTCATTGTTTTCTTCATTGTTTTGTAAAATTACCATTATCTTCAACATATTCACAAAGTTTTTTTTGAAGTGTAGAGACCAGCTCAAATCTTCATATTTTGTGAAGGAAACAATTTCACTTCAATCTTGAATATTGATATTATTTATTAATAAACAATCAGTTTTTGTTTCTATAGTTTCTACATTTAAATCATTGTAAAGACTGGTGATATCAACTAAATAAGCTAGTAGTTATCACAAAAAGGGCTATTTCTTCAACCTGAACATTTTTCTCTTTCTAGAAAGTTATAAGTATTTTTCAGTTTGCAAAATCTGCTAAGAACCTGTTCTTTCAAAATCCAATACACCTTGCAATGAAAGGTGAGAATTCCATATTTGAAATCTAATCTTTCTCTGAATACTCTGTTCAAAACTTTTTTCTCTTAATGATACATTTCACAACCAGTAACATATGTGCATTCCTACACAATTGTTCTTGGTGTATAATACAAGAATATTTTAGTAGATATTGTAATCCCAACAGCTTGTCCAAATGTCATCAATGGTACTTTGTTGTTTCAAATATTGATGAGTTTGTAAGAATCTAATTCTAGATATTCCTAAGCATGATTTTACTTTGTTGAATATATTTCATCCTCTTCTTCTATGAAACTATGCAAGTCCAGTAACAGTTTGAAAGACATTAAAATTCCTCTTATAAATTGGGCTACATCAAATATGTCAAGAGGATTTTATCCAAGGCTAAGGGAAAGAAATTACAATCATTTATGAGACCTTTCAGTTCCAAACAAACACCATGAGAGAGTTCTTCGGTACATCTTTTAAATGTTTTGATAGAGCAATTTTGTTGACTTTCCTTTTGATATTTTTATCAGCAACACATGTAAATATTTGGAGGCAATGCTTAACAATTTTATCTACATCTGAAAAAAGAAAAAAACAAAAACTTTAGTATTTTTTTAGCTAATGCTAAAGCAATCTTATTGGACACCTCAGTCATCACCACTTTTACAGCATCTTTTAAAAATATATTTTCTTTTATTTCTTTCTTTTCCTTAATCACGTATTCTTTTTCTAACTTGTAACTAAACGCTAATTTCAGTTTTCCTTCCATTTCAGTATAATGTTGTATTTTATGTCTTCTGTTGTGTGAAAAATATTTTCACAAACAATATATAATGATTTTCCTTAAGGACTTGCTACAATTAAGGGCTTGTTTTTTTCATTGTTCATTGAATTCATAATTACTATAATTTTGATTTACTTTTCTTCATTTTTCTTTTTCTTTCTTATTGTGATCAGTAAATTTTGAAAAAGACAACATTTTGGAAAAAATAGAAAGCTGCAATTATTCCCAAAGAATAAATAAAGCACAATTCCATAGCATACATATGTCAATTGTAAAGTGATTAGCAAAAAGGCACCATATTGTAATGCACCACTTTTAGTGCATACATCATTGATTGATCATTCATTTACTCTTATAAATGAATTGTGCTGAAGTTGTTGAACATTAAATTCTAATTCTCTCATATATGCCTTCTAATTTGTTATTTTTGTTTGTCTTCATGCAAGTGAGTTTTTTTCACAGTTACCTGCTCTTCAAATTTTAAGATATTTTCTGAATTACATTAAGAGCCAAGTCCCTGCAAAATTAAGTATTTAGAATAAATTTTATCTCATAAAGGATCTGTCTGTATCTCAAGACACATGGCTCAGTGGATAAAGATGTTGGTTAGACCCAAAGAGTTGTGAGTTCAATACCAAGCCACAGTAGTGGTGAACCAAAACTTGGAGAGTTGAGTTAAAGGGAAATAACTGAGACATCCAGAAGAGGCATGGCACGTGAAACTAGAACAATCTACCCCAGTGGACAAAATATGGGGTTTGGTTCAAATTTCCGATCACTTGAAGAAGGCTAGAGCGTACATCGGGAATATGACAATGAAAATGAGGATATCAGTCCGAGTAATGTAAATAATGCAAGTACTCTTAAAGGATATGCATTTTTTTTAAACAGCACATTATACATGAAGTTTTTTGTTAATATTTTTATAGATTTACTTATTTCTTTGCAAAGTATTTTATTCATTTTATTGAAATCTTCAGAATGTTTTCTTAGAATTGTTATAACTTAAATCTTTGTTGATGAAAGTTAAAACTTATTAGAAGGCAGATTTCAGATTTGGTTTGCATGTGTTAAAGTTCAACAGGCCGTTACGAAGACCTTTGGTAACTAGGTTTAGAATTAGAGTACAGCTCTATTTGACTCCTTTTTTGTACTTGCAACTGGTTGATTTATCTAATTGCCAATGATGAATGTATGATTGCATCCTTTTATTAAATATTTGATAATGTATGTATAATATATAATTTGGATAAATTATTTATAAGGAACACTACATGTAGTTTAATGTGGCCAGATTCTAAAAGACTTTTATCAAACTTTACTATTGAACATTAGAATGTTATGTGATATTTTTTCTATTGTGAGTTCTGTATTTTAGAAAGCTGTCAAATAACATTGCCAGTTTGTAAACTTTCTCATAAAAACAAAAATTAAGATTTGTAAATAAATCAACTTTAATAAGTAAATTATGCTTGAATCTCAATGCCATGAAAATATTTCTGCATAGTTTCTGTAGAATTTGGTTTATTTACTTATAATAAATCAATGAGTTTCTTTAAATTTATATATATATATATATATAATACTTATTGTAATTTATTGATATTTGAAATTATTTCTCCTTTAAACATGGGTAGCATTGTATAGTGCAAGCTTTACCTGCTAGATTATTGTTGATTATTTTTATTCCAGAGAAAAACTCTCAACCTTATTAAAGAATTTGTTTTTGTATAAGATCAGCCAAAGTAATATTGTAGATGATTGCTAGCATTACTGTTGCTGCCATATTGTATAATGACTATCACAGAGTTCCTTTTAGTCTTATGTTCTACTCATTGTTTTGGTTTATAATCAAGAGTTTTCTGTGTTCTACTTTTACATGCATAAAACTGGTTCAAAATATATTACTATGTGATGGTTTTATTTTATTTTATTTTATTTTTTTTTTAGCATTAAATAACATTTTTAATTATTAAAATGTTAGTTTTACTAAAGGCCATAGTTTTTCTACTAAAACCTGACATTTAGCTTTTTTTTTTTTCACTTTCAATTAATTTGATTATATCATCATATATTAAAAGTAAATTGCTTTAATATAATTATTATTTCTTTAGGTGATTAGAATTTCAAACTGAACCCTTTATTTCATTCACTGGGGTAGAAGGCCGGAGCATGTAACAGCCAAAACTTCATGAATATGGCAACAAAGATAAGGACAACAGTCCAAACAATGTAAATAGTGTAAATAATTATAATACATCTTCTCAGATATATAGACAGATAATTCAATTTGCACCTCTGATTTGGATCTAAAAGTAATTCAGTTATTTCAAACAACTCTGAACCACTTTCTTTGATTTTGGTAAAAAAAGGATTGTGAAAATACTTATTGCATGAAGATTTCTTTTTGCAAACAAACAAACAAACAAAAAAAAAAAAAAAAAAAAAAAAAAAAATTAAGCTGATTCGTCTGCTTGGATCAAGTTACCCAAAACAATTTATTTTAGTTCATTGATTGTGATTTCCAATGATGTTACACTATTTTGGAAGAAAATCTTAGTTATAATGAGTATTGCTATATTAACACAAAAAATATTTGATTAAGGATTAATTATTTTTAAACACCTTAAAGTTCAATGTTAAAGCTATTTTACATGACAGTGTAAACTTCAACATGTCAGTTATCTGAAAACAAAAAAAGCTCTTTATTTTGGTGGAAATAATTTTATTTTTACATTTTTTTATTTTTTTATTTTTTTTTTTTTGTTGCTTTGTTTAGTCCAGAAGAAAGTAACACATTTAATATATTGAGGGCTTATAGGATCACAGAGACGAATGTTTGATTTGGAAAGGTGTTTCTATTTGGGTTGGTGAGGACTTTCTCTAAGAAACGAGAGTGCTACATCATAAAAATGATTTGTACTAAATCTGTAATTTACCTGACAGTTATTTTCTTTTTCAGTCATCACTTAATTGTTCATTTGTTCTCATATTTGTTGGGAAATATTTAGAAAAGTTGTCAAAAAATAATTGTTCAGTTACAGTTTCAGATCACTTAGCATGGAAATAAATGCAAAAGAAAGTCAGTTTCCCATGTTTTTCTATCTTTTTTCCTATATTCTTAGCATCAACCTCTATCTTTCTTCTCTAAAAACTAAAGGCAAAAGCATCTTCATCTCTGATATATAATCACTTAGAAGAGTGTACTAATCTAGTAACAGTTCTCTCAAGGTGTGAAACTGGAAAGAAAAGATAAATTCCTGCTTAAAATTGTCATTTTAGAGATGAAAGTATCAATCTGTATTATATTGTTTTCAGTTTTCCTTTGTAAATGTTTGGATATACTCAATTTGTTTGTATTTGGTAGTATTATAGTTTTTAACCTCCTCTTAGCATTATTTTCTCTTTAAAAAAAAACAAAAAAAACGTGTGTGTGCGCGCATATGCACGTGTTATTACAAAAGAAAACAGTCTTGTTCTTTCATTCTGTCCAGAGGATTCCAATCTAGCAAACAGACATTAAATATAATTAATATAATAATAATAATAATAATAATAAAATATAACTCTATATTTTATTATTATTATATAATTGAGTAAGAAACAAGGAGGAAAACCTTAATAAATTTATCATGTTTTGTTATTTAATTTGGCTTCATCAAAAATCTGTTTGAGAAATGAAATGCAGAATTATGTTTCAATTCTTACATTCTCTGTTGTTTTATTTTCATTGCTTGTAAAGACACCACATGTTTATCTCAGAGCCTTTGTGTTTATGCTTGATTTTTGAAATGTTAACATAATTTAACTGTGCATTATAAATTGGCTTTATTAGTATATTTTATTTTCATTGCATGATAAACATGACAATTTATCTGAAGTGAATGCATAATACTAGGTTACATTATTAAGTAATAATATAAATAAGCTGTTAATTGTCTTTTGTTCATATTTCCTTTTCTTGGAAGTGGAAGCCATCTAAGTACTGATATGTAACATTTAGTAGATATCAAATCATAAATTGTGAATGACATTTAGAAGAAAAACATTTTATAATTTTCTTGCACAACTTTTCTGAGGAGATAAAACCTGATTGTCTGTTTCAAGCTCATTTATTTGTTTTTAAAATGTTTATCTTATTCATTAGTTTTCAAAATTTCATATTTTCTCCTTGAAGAGTATATTTTCAATGTTTTCTTAAGGTTTATAAAATGTTTTAATAAACTGTATTTGAGTTTCCATTGTAGAATAATGTTGAAGGCAGTAGAAAATAGTTTGATCCTTTATATATATATATATATATATATATATATATATATATGATGTCTCATTATTGTTATCTTCTGATGTGCTAATCTTAGTAAATCACTCCATTCCTTATTTATTATAGTGAAGAAGGAAGTTTCACACTTTCTCTCTATTTGATTGTCACATCCTCTAATTGTTTTCAAATAAAATAGTATTTTTTGTAATTGTTTTTATTTAGTTTCTCAGTGCAATGGAATACAAAAGGATAATATACATAACTCTAGGAACTCAAAGTACAGGTACATTTTTTTCATGCATAGAGAAGGCATTTTTATTTGAAATTAGCAGATTGTTTATATGCTAATTGTATATGTTGTACTGCTTTGAAATGGAAAAACATGCTGCATGTTGTTATCAGAAATGGAAGAAAAGATATTGTCCTATATAATTACATTAAGACTAGAACAGGTCTCTTTTCTATTTACAGAATTGTTCATTCTAAATCTATTTTTAATGAAATACTGCAATGTAGCTCTAATCTCTAAAGCATTTTTAATTTAAAGTAATATGAAGTAACCTTGCTATAATAATGAGTTTAATTTGTTGGTTCATAATATATATTAGGCAATCTTGAGACAAAGATCAGCTGTTGTAGGGATTTCAGAAATATATACAGGGTGTTCCAAAAATCACCATACCTAAGAAAAATTGATATGTTTCTAACAAACTAATTTTATCCACAAAATATTGTTGCTATTATTTTGAAAATATATTTGGATATGCCTTTTCCATTCATGGTGAACTTTTGTTGACACAGCTGATGTTATTCATGCCATTGCATTTTAAATGCATTCTTATAAATGATTCATGTTTTGTATCTTCTGATATATCTTAGCTTTCAAGTGTCCCTCCACCCCCGATTAAATACCTTTCAGCTTGCTCAGTTAATGTTGGAATAACTTTTATAATGTAGGTTTTGATGATTCACTTTTTCAACAACATAAAAATTGTTTTGATCAATAAATAAGATCCCAGCTGAACAGTTTGCATCCCCATCAAAATTATTTACTGTTTATTCAGAAGATTTCATGTTTTTTTAGGTCATCTTAACTATGATGCTCTAACATTTGTATTGTTGTTTTTTATGGATGCAACAATTTTTCTTTGTTATGATGTGATTGATACTTGATCTGCTAAAACTGTTTTCTGCAGGCAACTTTTATGTGCTTTTAGAAAGTATTTTTGTAAATGTTGCTAACAGCATATTTGTTGTATCTTCCTCAGTGGATGTTTAAGGATGACTGAATCTTGGTTGATCTGTAACACTTCATCTCTTTAGGAACTTGAAATAAGTTTGGCATCAGCATCTTCTATGATGCACTTAACATGTTTACCATTGAATCACATTGCAGTCTGGGCCATTGTTATATTTCAAATAATCTTAAACTTGAAATGCATGATACTAAATTTCAAAGTGAATCTGAAATTTGTCTCTACACTAATTTGTAATCTATTTCTGAAACAGACATTTTCAGATTCTTATTAATATACACTGATTTCTTCAGACTAATGTATAAATTTTGGTTGTCATTGTCATAATGTTCTAACCTTTGTACCCTTTGACTTCCAAACAAAACTAAAGCCAGCTATATGGCTGAGATAAGTAGATGGTCTTTCATACTCTGGCTCACTAGGAAGATGTGTAAATACTACTGGACTATATGAACTTTATTATGAGATCTTTAGTACAATTCACAACATAAAAATAAACTAGACTTCGTTGATGCACTCATAGCTCATACAGAGTATTGGTTCAAGACATTTGTATATCATATGCCAATATTCACAGGACAATAACTGAACTTCAGTTTTCAGCATCTGTGCAGCATGAAGAATAGGATCATTTACTACTTACAGCAATCAAATGACTACTTAGACACATACCAACAGATAATGATTGGTATTATTAAATGCTCTCAGAGCAACAACTATTCTACAAACATAACATCAGGTTCCACAAGCAGAGATATAAGGGACAAAAACAATGATTTCAAACCAACTATGGTCAGTCTACCTTACATTAGAGGCATATTGTGAGATCAGACTTCAAAGTTTTGACTTCAAAGAATCTGAAAATGTTTGTCTAAATTTTTAAAACTGATTTATTCAGACTAGTATCCTCATTTATGGTGGTTATTGTCACAACATTTCAGCTTTTGCACTTTCTCATCTTTTTCAGCTGTGTGTTGTTTGTAATCTTCTATGAATTTCAAGCCAAACCCTTTATTAAATCTAAGAGTAGATTATTTCTATTCTACTGTCAAATACTAGAGGACATCTTATATCACTTAATTATGTTTAATTAATTCATCCTTGTGATATTGCTTATCTCTTTCACTGAAGCAGATTGATATTTTTGCACTACCGTACCAAAATACTGAACTTATGACTACTAGTTAACTTATCTTCTTATTTGAGATTTCTTAAAAAAATTTATATTGGAAATTTGAAATCTAATGTTGTTTGTCTGCTTCTTTAACTAAAGTATATGCATTTTATATTAACTGTAGTGTAATTAGAGGCTGGATTTTTAAAAAAATATTAAGTTTAATGTTATTTCTTTCTCAAAAGCTCATTTCTATGTTAAGACTACTGAGGTTATTTGAGCTTAGCATATGTGTTGACTCTTTCGATTGTTCATTTTCCAGTTTTGTTCTCTATCTATTCTAATTTCATTCCATAAATGTTGGTGACTCCTCTTCCCTTATCTGCATATATGATCAGCTATACCTGGTTTCATCATCTCTTCTGGATCATGTCTTTCCCATTTTCTTTTAGCTTATACTTTTAGGAGATAGCTTAATTTACCTTTATATTTCCTGTTTTAATTTCATAGAATTGAATATAAGCAATTCTTAGTCATGTTCTCTTCTGAGAGAAACTTGGTTAGGGAGAGATACCTCTGAAGGGGAGAACTGCTTTTGAATACTGCCTCATATATGGACTGCAGATTTTTAAAATCTTTTCCAACATCCTTTCGATTGGGTAAAGAATTTGGTTCAAAATTCTGAAGTTACCTCATATAACAAGACACCTTAAGGAGGCCAGAGAGTACAATAGCTAAAACACTGAAATATTACAACCAACATGAACTTATTGGTAAGACATAAAAATGCAGCTGTCCATACTTTCTTTAGGTAAATATTTTTATAGTTTTTGAGATAATTTCTGAGTGTATCTCAAAAAAAAAAGTTAATGCTATTTGTGTAGTTAAAACGTTAATTTTTTTTTTCTATGAATAAAAACTTAAACCCCTTTGTAGATTTAAGTAGCCTCATGAGCCATTTTAGTTTTGATTACACTGTCTTGTTTTTTGTTTTCTTTGTGCTGATTAGCTAAATAAAAATAACCAACCAAATTTAGTGGATTACTTTTTTATTATTCCTTAAAAAAAAAACAAAACAAAACAATGATTCTCTCATCTTTTAAAAAATATTTGCATATTGTCTTTATCAGATATTGAAAGGATAAGCTCACTGCCAAAATTTTATCATCAGCCATGATAGAATTTAATTTTTCTTCAATATATATTTGGTAATAAATTTGAATAATTATTGATGTAATTTAAATATGTCTCCTTTGAATTTTATTGTAGATTTTCAAAACTTGAATATTCTGATGAGCAGCATGAACTTTACACGATTCCTTTTATTATTGAATAAGAGAATATTAGCTTCTATTAATATTATTTTTTTAAATACATTTTAGGATTCAGTATTTTATTTCTTTTTTTTTTTTTTTAAATGTGCCAAAGAAAACCTTGAAAGTCTTAGAAATAGTTTATCTAAAGAAAAATTGTTGTCTTTAATTCCTAACTAGAAAGTAAAGTTTAAAGGATCTGAAAATGTCTTTCTATTTTGGAAATAGTTTAAAAATCAATGAGGATGCAAACTCGGGATTGGCTTTAAACCTTTGTATCATGTAAAGAGATTTCGGGTTTAAAATTTTTCTGCATAAACAAAATATGAACTAATTCTGTTTTCTTCCAATATCTCTAAAGCAATGATTAGGAATTTAGCTTACAGTCAGTAGCTTGTGATATCAGCATACAAATAAATATTCATAAGTAATTGTCATTTATATAAACAGAAAAAAATGGTTAAATCCCAGCTTATTCTAGATTTCTGGTTAAGATTGCCTATATGATAAATCTATAATCTTTGTTCATGTGATGGTGAAAAAGCTTTGATGTGATGTTCTGAATTTTTTTAGTTTTGTAGTAGATAATTAATTGGGGCATCTTTTCTGGTTTTTGTTTTTTATTATCAAAATAATTTTGCAAATATTAAGCATTGAATGTAAATATTTCTATTTTAACTGTATACATTTTTGCCTCAGGCTATTTCACATGAGCTATAATTTTTGGTTATTTTTTATGAGAAGCTAAAATCCATTTTCTCACTATTATTGTTGCTCGTTAGAGCATCTTTTACTCAATGGCATGACTTCATTAGGTTGCCAGATATTCAATTTAAATGTTTGCTACAGCAATAGTTTATTTACAAATTTTCTTTTGTTACAGTTTCTCAAAATATATATTGTGAGACTGAATATTTATATTCTTTTTCTGTGGCTTATCAACTCTTTGCACACTATTTAAAGCCAGAAAATATTTTTAGATTTATAAGATTTTTTTGAGATAATGATTTAAGGGTGAATTTAACCTATAGCTAGGAGAATAAGTGGATTTATAACTTTCCCTAGGGTATTTGCACATAAGTGAACACAACAACCCCGATTGGAATTGGAACTCTGCTGCACTGTTTTCCAATTTTCATCCATTATACCACCTATACATCTAAGCTACCTAGGAACTGACCAGGCTTGACATTGCTTAATTTTGGTGATCATATGGGGACCAGTGTTTCAGTGTGATGTGGCCATAAGTCCTGGGGCTGAATAGATAAATGCCATGAATTCATTTACATCATTTGTCTGTCATATCCAATCATCTCTGTTGACCTAAATGCTCTTTGCCTTATTTTAATGCTCAGAATGTTTTAATTGATAGGGTTGGACTTACCAAAGTTTATTTACTTGATGGAAGATCTTTCATTGTGATCAGTCAGAACTACGTATTATGTAATTCCTCTATATTTTTAATCTCTTTAATTATGTTAAATTCTAGTTTTTCCAGTCATTGGGAATTGTTTTTGTTATTATTTGTTTTGCAGATACTTAGCTACCACTTGAACCCAGCTGTTGAAAAAATCTTTACAACTATATTTAGAATGTTTGCAAATGTACTTACAAAAATCTAACAAAAGAAAAGAGAAGCTATGAAGTTCACAAGCATAAGGGAAAGATAATTGTTTAAATTATAGGCACATTTTAAAGAAAAAACTATATTTTTTGAAAACATTTTTCTGATGTTTTGGTAAACAAGTAGTTCTTATGAGAGCCAAAATTCTTTGTGCTGTCTCCCTTCAGGACATAGGTGATCATGGCTCTCTACAATTTCCTGTCCTTAATAAATTTTGTCTTTTTACTATCTCCCCCTAGAATATGTTCTGCTATCCATTGAGCTTGTATAAATGGATAGTAGAATATATTATATATGTTCTTTCCTCTGTCCCTCTTGCTTTCAATCTATTCTGTGAGTATCAAATTTTGCAAGGCCTCTTTCTTCATTATGTACCCTAGAAATTTTAACTTTCTCTTTTTGATGTTAAGTATAAGTGTCCTTTTTTGTTTCCATTTTTTCTAAAACTTTGTTGTTGCTTACATGTTTGGCATATGGTATTTTCAGCATCTTTCTGTAGAAACACATTTCTGTTGCTTCCAGTCTCTTCTTCATCTGTGAGGAGATTGTCCAGCATTCACTGCCATATAGGAGGACTGATATTAAATAACAGTTCAGTACTCTTTTCTTTGTTTCTAATGAAATATTCTTGTTTCTTAATACTTTGCTTAGCTTTGGGAAGGCATCTTTCACTATCCCAATTCACCCTCAGATTTTGGTGTTGCACTTTTCATCCTCTGTTAAAACACTTCCCAAATATTTAAATGGATGTACTTGCTTAATATTGATATCTCCAATTTGTAATTTGCATGTTGGCCTGTTCCTTTTGCTAACAACCATAAATTATATCTTCTTGAAATTTATATTTAGTTCTTTCTCTTCACTGTTATCTGCATATCTTATATTGTTAAGATTGTAGCTGCCAATAATGAATCATGGTAGGTGTTATTATTCTTTCAGGATTACCTAACTGCATAGGTTGAATAAGAAAACACATCCTTGTCTTACACTCCTTTCTGTTTTGATATATTTACTTAACTCATTTTCTATCTGTATGCAGGTGAGTTGCTGCCACTGTAGGTTCTGGATTATTCTAATCCCCTTCCCAAATATGTCAAGGTTACCAAGCAGTTCCAACAATTCTTTGTGACATACTTTATCAAATGCTTTTCTTGATTTACAATAAATATGACTAACACCTTTTTATTAAAGAATACATTTGATTGTAAACAGTTTATTTACTTTAAGATATTTTATTTTACTTGTATCCCCCCACCCCAAAACTATGGTTTTTACTCATTTAACAATTTGCTCAAGTATGTTTTGAAATTATTATTATAAGTGAACTTGACATGCCTGTTTTGATTTTAATTTTTCAACATCAATAAACTTGTAATACAATCTGGTTTAGCCTGGACTGTCCTAGTTTGAAGAGTATGTCTTAGTGTTCTGCTAGAATTATAAGCTATCAGTATTCATTTTTGTGTGTGTGTGTGTTTGTGTGTCAACCCTGAAATTTAAGGGGTGTTGGATCCTGAAACTTATAATAAGACTTATAATAAAAACTGTTAACTGTTTAGGTTTGAGGCTTGGAAATTATAAAAAAGCCTAAATGTAGTCATGGTATCAAGTATCATTTTTGCTTAATGTGAAATTTTTCTTTAAACATGAAAAAGCTAAATTTTGATTTAAAAAAAAAAAAAAAAAAAAAAACAAAAAAAAAAAACGTATTGTGTTTTTTAAGAGTATGTGGGAAAGAGAGGAAATTAAAAAAAAGTTATTGGGCTAACCCATTTCCAAAAATCCATATTTCAATGACCAAACATCAGAATGTTGATTTTGGAAAGTGAGGAGTTATTCTGAAAACTTTTCAGCATCCCTTTGTATATCTGTAACTTAAACTCATTTATATTTGAAGATTTCTTTTTGAATTTTTTGATATGTTAAATAAAGACCATAATAAATTATTCATAAGAATGCTTATTTCAAATATTAATACTGTTACATAATTTTGTTTTTCAAATGATCTACCACTTTTTTCCCCTCATATTTTTTATTATTTTAAATTAATATTTAAAATAACATACAAATTATACACTTGTTCCAAAAATAATTGTTCTACTTTTTGTCATGATGCCTCCTCTTAAGTCATAATAGAGGTTACATGATTATTATGAAAAAGGATGAGAATTCAGATTTAATGCAACTTTCAAGACTGTTTGCATTTTTTATCATTGTAGTAATTTTAAAGGACTTTATGTAGCTAAAACGTTCACCTAAGATAGGACTTCTTTCTCTATGTACTGTGTCCATTCAGGACATGTGTGATCATGGCTCTCCACAATTTCCTATCCTTTGTACCTCTCAGTAATGTTTGGATTATACTAGTTTTAATCTGAAGTTCATTGTTTGGTTCAGTGAATTTTCTTTATGCTCATGAGTCTCAAGAGAATCTTTATTTTGCACTGAAATTGAATTGTTCAGATTTATGCCATTATATTGGTATCTTGCCAAGAAAAGTTTGTCATTTTAAAAATATTACTTTAGGAGACTTAAGAGATTTTTATTTATTTATTTTTAACTGATCTGAGCAGAAAAAGAAAAGAGTAACAATGTCTGTCATCTCTCACCCACCCACCCCACTCTCATCAGCTGTTATTCAAATACCAAGACCACATTGGTAACATTCCATCCTAAAATGGGTCATGAAAAGGTGAAACTGGTCACTCATCTAGAATATGGCTGGATGATCACTTAGTGTTAAGACTAATAAAGAAAATACTCTTTCTGAAACTGTTTACATTGCCTGTCTCTTCTATTCTTTAAGGCTTCAATCAGAAGGAAAATATTTTCCTTTTTATACTTTATTCTAATTCAGCAGAAAAAAAGAAATTGTAGAAAGGCAATAGTTTTTTGTCAAATGAAATATTATTTTGTTATCCTGACAAAATACAGACATTAAATTTAAAATTTGATTTGTCTTTAACAATGACTTAAAAATTGAACCACTTACTACAAAGTATATGTAAAGTTACTTTTCAAAAACAATCTATAATTTAATGTTAAATATTATTTACTTTTTAAGGTTTTGTTTTTATGTAGATCAGCAGTGCTATAAAAGATTCCTCTTGGACATTATTAATACTAACAGTTAGTATTAATAATGTCTAAGAGGAATCTTTTATAGCACTGCAATTAAAATGTGTTCCACTTATATAATTCTAATTTTTCATAAATGTTATCATGCAATCATTTCAAAGAATTTATAAAGATATCATTAGTATAAAAATAGAAATGAAAGTATTGTTGAAAAATAATGAAGTTATCAATAAAAGCATTTCATAATTATAACATTTTATCGGTTTTAAACTTAAAATTTTTTTTTTCTTCTGTTTTTTTTTTTTTTTTTTTTTTTTTTTTTAAGCATTTCACCACAAGGAAGGCGGGAAGCCACTAGGACACAAGGGGTTACAGAAAATTTAGAGCAAGATCAGATAGGAGTGATAGAAGAAAGGATGAGGGTAGTGGATAGATCAAGGCAACTGGAGATGTTGATTGACATTACACTTGAATAGTTGGAGATTATAGCTCACAGGGAAACAGGAAAGGGGAAGGGAGTTCCACAGGTGAGAGGTGCGAGACATGAAGCTATTGGAGTAGAAGAGATGGCTACATTTAGGAGTTTCGACAAAGAAAGGGGTGAGAGCTGGATGCCAGCCTCGTAAGGCGATGGAACTCATGACGTCTGGGAACCAGCGAATGCAGCTCCTCGGAGCAATTTCCATGAAAGTATTTGTAGAACAGACGGAGGGAGGCGAAGGCGCGTCTGTGAGAAAGTGACTGCAGACAAGACGCCAGGGCAGGGCCAACTACATTGCATATCCGCCTCTGGAGCCTATCAAGAACCCCGAGACAAACAGAAGGGGCACCAGACCATATATGGCAGCAATACTCCATGCAAGGGCGAATTGTTGATTTGTAGATCTGGAGGATCGACTCCGGGGAGAAAAACTTCCTGGCGCGGCTCAGGGAGCCAACTTTCCTTGCAGTGGACGAGGCAATTGACTCAATGTATTTATTCCATCTCAGGTCAGCAGTCAACGTGAGAGCGAGCAGCTGCAGAGAGTTGCTCTCGAGAAGTTGAGCGTCAGACATTCTAATGGAGGGAAGGGAAGGATCTCTGTGGTGATTAATAGAGAGCAGTTTTGTCTTAGAAGCGTTGAAGTTGACCAGCCAAATCATGCCCCAGTTCACAATCGATTGGAGGTCCTTTTCGAGACGCACGGCCAGGCGAGTTTTGTCAGCAAGACTAGATATGTTTTTGAGGCAGGAATAAATTGTGGTGTCATCTGTGTAGATGACAACTTGGGAAGTTATTGCGTCAGGAAGGTCATTTATGTAGATAAGGAATAGAGTGGGGCCTAGGTTGGAGCCTTGAGGAAGACCTGCGTTCGTGGGATAGGAACTGGAGGAGAATCCATTGAGAACGACCTTCAATTTACGGTTTGACAGGAATGATCATATTAGGTTATATAATCGACCCGTAAGGCCATAACCCTGGAACTTGCGAAGAAGGCTGGCATGCCAAACACTATCAAATGCTTTGGAGATGTCTAGTGCCACGGCTCGTGCTTCCCCATTATTTTGAAGAGCTCGGTAGACTGTTTCAGTGATGGCCGTAAGCACATCGGCTGTAGATCGGGCAAAGTGGAAACCATATTGCTTGTCTGAGAGCAGATTATGGGATGTGAGGTGGTTAACCACCCCGGTATTGATTAGGGCTTCGAAAGACTTTGCCGAAGAGGGGAAGGAGACTGATAGGACGGTATTTGGAAGTGTCAGAGGGGTCGCCAGAGTTCTTGAAGACAGGAACGATTGAAGAGGACTTCCAGCAGTCAGGAAAACAAGATTCCTTGAGGCAGTAGTTGTATAGTTTAGAAAGGGCGGGCACCAGTTCAGGCGCGCATTTCTTCAAGACAATGGCTGGTATCCCGTCTCCACCACTAGCCTTGTTGGGGTCTAAATTGGAGATAATGCCCAGTACCAAAGATGGGGTTATGTTTAACCGACTCAGTATGGCCTCAGTTCTAAGAGGGAAGCCGGGTATGGGTACGCCCGAAGAGTCGAGCGTCGAGTTGAATGAAAATTTCCGAGCAAAGCATTCAGCCTTGTCAGTAGAGGAGGTCAGGACTTCGGACTGGTTGAATAAAGGGGGTATAGAGGGTTTGCAATTGTTCAATACGCTCTTGCAGAGACGCCAATAATCTTTGGAGCCAAATTTGCAAGATGCAATACGTTCCTTCATCCGAGCCGCAAATAGTGACTTAGCATTCGTTACGGGCGGAGGCAAAGAGACGTCTATTGCAGTCAGACATGTCGCTATGGAATAGGTGGAAGTAGTGGTTCCTATGGACGATGGCGGCTGAGCAAGCAGCCGAGAACCAGGGTGGGGAGTGCGACTTGACCCTATATTTCCTTGATGAGATGAAAGCGTCGATTCCAGCTTTAACCCAGGAAGAGACTTCAGAAGCACATTCTTGGACAGGGATCTTATAGACTCTGTCCCAGGGGACATCGCAGAGGAAATCACGGAACGCGTCCCAGTCAGCTTGTTGATAGTAGAACGAAGTTCTAGTGGTAGGAGGTTCTTTGCAGGGGATGGAGTTGAAGGAGATGTTAACAGATACTACCGCATGATCAGAGTTACCAAGAGGGCAAAGTTGCATGACGCTACAGGACTCAGGGATGGAGGTAAAACACAGATCGAGAAGAGAGGCTTTACCTTCCCGGTTGAAGGCAAAACAAGTGGAGAAGTTAACTATCTGCGTGAGGGATTGATAGACTGAAAAATTGAGCGTTTGAATGCCTGCGTGGTCAGTAGTAGCATTCTTAAGCTACATGGTATGATGGGCGTTAAAGTCGCCAAGCACAAATATGTGAGCAAACGGGTGGAGGGAGAGAGCCTTGTCTATGCTGTCAGAAATGCTATCGAGTATCTCACAGTCTTGAGAGGATGGAGAGCGGTAAAGGAAGAGATAGTTTACCGCATTGAGAAGAGATAGTCAGAGACACATGCATGACTGGTCTGGCGATTCGAGAGAGGACTCTCTGGCCAGAGGGACGTGTTCCTTAACGTAGACACCAAGGCTGTGCATGTGGGTTAGAGAGTCTTTTCTGAGGAGAGGAAGATAACCGGTGATCGAGAGATCAGAAGAGGGGATAGACGAGACAAGGTTGGTCTCACAGAGAGCCAGTATATCCGGGCCGTTTGCAGTGAGGAAAGATTCCAGACTGCAGAAGTTTGTCCTAATGCCTCGGATGTTGGAGAATGAAATGTTGAAGGGTTTAGGTGGTTTTTGAGAGGCTGGTTTAGGGTTAATCTTTCGGTTTTTGTAACTCATGTTGAATTTTGTTTGTAAGATGAGAAGGCCCGAAGTAAAAGAAGCAGACAGTTTCGACCGTGACGCAGGCAGAGAGGAGTTGGTAAAATCTGCATCATTATGTGGCCTCAGGGCTGCCCACCGGAGGTGACTGCAGGGACACCTTTCCATGCGCGACATGGCACTACAAACACCCTGGTATTATACAACTGTTGATCAGAGTGGCCGCTCAAGACGCTACGCAAGAGTTAGGGCTCCTAATTACCAGTCGGAAACAGCAACCAGAGAACTGTCAACCGTGTACCCTCAGAATGAAGAGGTGATGCCACAGACTGCACACATCACAGGAGAAACAAAGCTGCACTAGTACAGAGGCCGGGGAGAGAAAGACTACCGGGGACCCCTTCCTTAACAAGAAACAAGGTGTAAGCCTCTACTCATGTCCAAGAGAAGGGGGAGGAGTGTTGACCAGGCGGTAGAAGAGACTACCTACTCCTATTACAGATAACACAAAAAAGGACGACACAAACAGAGGGAAGAATTGGGTGGGGAGATAGCAGGTAAGGAGACCTGGATCACACTTGGCTATACCCTATCACATTAAGTTTTAACTTAGTATAAGTCCCATTGTCTATTCTAAAAAGAAATTGAAAATAAGGTTACCGGGATTTATTATCACATCTAGCCAAAGACATTTAATTTTCCATTTTCCTGTTTTTTTTGTTTTTTTATAAACTTTTGCAATACAATTTTATGTATACTTTATTATATATTTTTCACTTACAACACCTACTTATGAGTGAAAATTGTATTATGACCTGTCTTCTTATCTGGTCAAATTGCACCTTAAAGACTACTTTTGAATGCTTCCTCAAAAAACATTTTCCTAGCATTCCTAACATGTCATAAGAGCAACATGACTTATGACCCCTGTAAATACTTTTTTTTCTGGAAAGATTAATAAAAAATTTAATTAGGTCAAGAATATTAATTATGGGGGAATTTCTTCAAATAATTTTTTCTCCACTTATAATATTATTTTAATAACATAATTTTTTTTTTTAAGTGAGAATTAAGGTAACTACAGAATTGGTGCATAAAAAATAAACATTTTTTTGTAATGTAATGTGTGGATGTTGAAAGGTTCCCAGCTCAATTAAATAGGGATTTTGAAAAATTCTAATGTATTCTAATTTGGTCAGATTTTGCAAAGTGCTATGAACTTTTCACCACCCTTTTGTATTAAAAAACAGGGAATTATATATAAGAGTTCAATAGATTTGCTTATTTTAACCTGAAAAGCATTTCTGTTATTATATCATGCTTTCATTTTTTAAAATTTGGTTTAAAAATTTATTTTGAAATGAAGATGTGATTTAGTCTAGCTGCTCCTATTAACCGGTCACTAATTTCAGTCTCTCCTTTCTTGCTAGGATTACTATTAACTCTATTGATTAATCTCCTATTGTGCTTATATCAAGGGTAGCCTTTCTATAAATATTCACTAACCCACTGTAAATGTTTGCAGCATTTTCTCTTTCCAAAAACATAAATTCTATTACAGCTCTTTGCTTTTTATGTATTCAGAGGGATAACCATTTTGAAAAATTATCATGAATAGAAAAAGGGAAATTAACTTTACAAATTTTAACCCTTGGGCTTCTATACTTTAAAAATTAAATTAGAATTGTTATTATTTTTTGACTGACCCTCATAATAAACAAAGCAATATTAAATTACTTAAAGCTCTTGAAATCTTTACATTAAAATTCCTGAAAAGTATAAAAAATGTAATTTGTCTTGTACAGAAATGAATATGCATTGGATATTTAAAGTTTTCTCTTTTTATAATTAATACCATTAATTGACATTTAACCAAAAATGTGTCACAAACACATTTCAATCTTTTTAAGTAAAAGAGTTAAAATGTAAAATAATTTCTTGATGAAATTAATTGTAAATAAGATTTTTACACTAGGTCTTTTTTTTTTTTTTTTTTTTAGAAAAAAATAAAAAAGTAATTTTAATTTCTCATTTGTGAATGCCATATTATTTTATCTTTTCTTCTTCCTATTTCTAGGAAAGGATTTTATATCTGTATCCCCCCTCTTGAATAAATGAATAAAAAAAATAATAAAAAAGATAACTGGGATCTTCCACCATGACTGAGTCATCCATGCAAGTTGCTTTTGATAGCATTGAAGTAGCATGCCGCTGCTGCATAGTGGTGTTCTCAAGAGCCGTACTGATAGAAGCAAGCATGTTTCAGAAGATCTCCTCTTCTTCATGTGTTGCAGTTATCATTCTCTTATCTACTCTGCTGGTTCTGACCTCTGTCATCTTCTATGAGATTGCATTGATTTTTCTTTCCTTTTTCTTTATACAATTAAACTCTGTATATTCACAGATCTTGCATTTACAAATAATTAAGAGAAATTCATATCAAACTTTCCCTCTTGGATAATTTTTAAAATTCTTTATTAAAAATAAAATAGAACTGAAAAACTTTTTAGTTTATTTAATAATGGTGAGAATGAAAATGTGTTCTGGGGGTGGGGGACTCATGCACAGGTTTTGAACACCAAAAATGTAAACAGTTTCACAGAAATATTTATTTTTCACATGACAACTAAGGCAAATAATAAAAATAATTATCTTGGATTATATTTTTATTTCTAAAAAAAAAAAAAAAGAAAGAAAGAAATTAATTACATATATTAAATTAATTATATATATATTTTTCCATAAAATATAGCCTGTACAAAAATGTGCACACATACCTATTTATATTAATGTTTTGATTTGCTGCCTACTTCTTCCTTTGTTAAATATTAGATGAAGTCAAGAAGTTTTATTTTAGTCATGTCATTTGAATGAATAAAAATATGTGATAAATGTTCTCCAGTTACAGAAAAAAAAACTTATCTCACGATAATATTCTGTCTCAATTTGAATGAATAATTAATAGAAATATAATAATTTGGATAAAACTTTCCATATTTTAGTGAAGTAGTGTAACAGTAAAGTATAAACATTATGAATTTGACACACTGCTTAAGGCTCAATAAGCCCCAGTTTATAGAATGTAGAATGATTTTTAGCAATAATTTCTTCTGATGTTTTATGCCGTAGAGTAGAACTCATTAATAGCCTAATATTGTGCCATTACTCTCAAAAACCATTTGTTAACCTCTACAAAAAGAATCACATAATTGGTTCTTACATATACACTACCAGATCAACTTAATTTATAACATCAGTATTTAGTGGATTTTGATGAGGATCAAGTGACAGCAAATCTCAATACTCTTTTCAATATTTTTGATGATTTCAGTAATGTTGTCAGATTCAGTGTGTGTGTCTGTGTGTGTGTGCTTCATTCTTATGCTTTTAAATTCAAGGATACAAATGTAAAGCTTATTTTTATTTTAGGCATCATTAAAGTTACTTCTTTTTTCTCTCAATAGGAGTAGATAGTTTTGCTTATCATCCAGTTCACACTCCTCCCAGCTCTTTTGAACAGGAGTAGGAGTAGAGGTTTAACCCTTGTTTCCTGTTCAGGATTAGATTTCTAGTGTCTTCTTAGTGTCATTATTGCCTTACTTGAAGTGGTGCCTCTTACTTTGTAGCCCTCTACCTCATGTGGTTCTTGGCTCTTGTACAAGGTGAACACCAGTGCCAAAAAAAATCATATCTATAAATATTTTATTATAAATATGTAGTTTTACATGAGAGAAAATTCTTAAAGCTGTCAAAGAAACTGAAAATTGCTAAAAATCATGAAATTAAGCAGGGTATACATTCTTATTTCAGGCTCTTGTAAGTAAATATTATTTATAAATGTCAAAAGATATTTATTTTTTCATTTAAAGGCCAATTGCAAGTACATTATAAATTTTTTCCTTGGATTTGGTTGCAACATTTCTTTCTGTGAACTTTAATCACCTTCAAGGATTAAAAAAAATGTAGAATTTTGTTTCTAAATCCTTCTTAGAAATTTCTTCTATGTTAATGTCTTTGGAGATTTAGGTTACATTTTTTTCTTTTATTCTTCAAGCTTCTTTGAGTACTATTAACCTTCACATTTTTCTATAAATATTAAATGTTATACCAAAATTATGAGTTGAATAAAACATGTCTAATAAAATGAATGTTCATAGGTGTGCTAAAACATTTCTGAAAAATATTTTTAAATATCTTAGTTTTGTCAAAGCAATAGAAAATCAGGAAAATAACTTCATATAAATTTATAGATTCATTATTAAAATTTGGAAGACTTTAAAATCACAATAAATGTGTCTTTAATTTAAGTGATGCTATAATTTATTTGTGAAGAATTATTTTTTTAACTGTGGTTTGAATTAAAATAACTAAAAGTTATAATTTCAAGATAATTTCATTGGTGATAAAATTCATAGATTATTTCTTTGAAAATTCAAGAAGGCTGATTTGTATAAACAGCCATCATCTTCAATTTAAAATTTAATACTTAGGATAATGCCTTACATTCCAAGAGTATTGTAGAAGAAGTTATCCCATTGCTTTATGGTTAAACTCTATATACAAACATTCAGTTTAATTTGAATGATCAGATAATTAGAATATTTTGCCATTAGTAAATTTTCCCTTTTCTAAGTGGTTAAATCCTAGTATGCTATTATTAAATGTATACCAATATAAACTTATACCGATATAAATATACCACTAACTGATATTCTAGTTATTGTATATTTCTGATCTTTGGTAATTTAGATTCATTTAATATATTTCCAAATATTTTCCTTGTAATAATTTTAATGCATTTCAGGCAAATTAGATAGTTTTTGCTATCCTAATTTGGGTTTTCACAGTTTTTAATAACCTATGGAAATATTCTTCAATCAATCATTCAAGATTTTGTATGTTTCTTCTATATGCTAATTTCTCTTTGACTAGAATTTTGCTACTGCCAAATTTTATTTAGCAAATAATGGAACCTGGGAATATTCCTAACTTGTCAATATATGATGTTTTAAATTAAATGCACAAATATAAATGTAAATTTTTATATATTTGTGAAATGTTAGTTTTTATTTAAAGAGTGTTGTTGAATATGCTAGTTAAAGATTAGGTAGAGAGATCATTTCTTTTTAAATGATTTGTATATTTTTGTTTGTTTTGATTTAAAAATGAACAAATAAAGTATTGATACATAACTGTTTCATCTGGAATGAACAATACAGTATTTATATTTTTCCAGGCTAAAAGAAACCAACCAAGCATTATGTTACTAAATTGAGAACTTCAATTCCTTGAATATGAATATCAAAGTACAAATATATTTAAAATATAAAAGGCCATATATCCTCAGAAAAACAAATATAAAATATCTTTGTCATTCTATCATATTTATAAGTTATAGCTTTTATATAGAATCAGCGTATGTTGACTGAGCATCAAAAAGAAAATTCTGCTTTGATGGATACAAATTTTACAAGTTAGAAGGTAGGTAAGGATTTTAAATCCAGCAAAAATGTTAGTGATTTGGACTAATAGTTACAAGTTAAGGGAGATAGAATGAGCAGAAGGAACAAGAGAAATGATGATAGAAGTTTGTAGAAGAAATATTGCTTTTAAAAACAAACCTTACTGCTCAATACTTTAATATATTATCTACTATCGATTATGCTTACTCTACTCTGTCTCCTTTCCTTTCTGTGGTCTCCATCTGAAGATGCAGTTAACAGATATCAAGTGTGATCTGCCAAAAGTTGAAAGCATGTCATAATGACAAAAACGAAAAGGTACAAAAATGGTGTAAATTATTGGGTTTATATAAATTCATAGGATTATCATAAATAAATGAAATTATCATAATTCATGTTAAAATTGATTGTTAGAATAAAAGTAATGATGAAAAATTTTATTTCTGTATTTCATTTTATATAAGGTACACTTTAAAAAAAAAAAATCTCCAAATCTCACTGTGTCTTATAGCTTGAGAGTTACATCTAAACAAAATTGTTTGACACCAGAATGATATATATATATATATATATATATATATATATATATATGTATATAAATTGATTACAAATTATGATAATGTTAAACTATTACAAAAGAACTCGTGTATTAATGATTCATCACTTGGATATTATTAGTCTTTTGTTAAACATTCCTTGGCAAATTATATGTGCCTGATAGAAAACGCAACATATCCTCATTGCATTACTTTTGCTTCACACTCATTTACACCCTCAAAATGTTCTTTGCACTCAGTTACACCCTTGAAATGGTTTTGCACTCACTTACACCCTCAAAATGTTCATTTACACTTAAATATTCTGTTCAAGATGTTAGATTTGATGGGTTTGACTTTTAATTTGATCTAATATTATATAAACATACAGAAGCATACAACACAAGTCACTTTGAAAGTAATCTCAGTTTGTTTATCTATCATTGATGTAATGGAATAACCTGCCACCCCCATGTGTGGTGGCACTATAGTTGGTAACCACCTATAAGTATCCATGAGGACAGCGGATAGGAGAGCCAAGCTGGGATCTGTAAGACTAGCAGCCTTCTGATAGCCACACGCACACAACTGTACTGACTTATGACTGTGCGCATAACTATTACTTCCTTGCTTGTTGTATTGGTTTCTTACAATAAATCAGTTACTATTTATCCACCATGTTTGTCTATTCCATATTACTATTGGCACAGAATATAACAATCATATTGATTGCAGTCAAGTATATTGAACTCCACAATCTTTTTTCTTGGCTGTATAGTATGTTCTTACGTACAGTTTTGAATTTCATTTTTCATTTTTCTAGACTGGCTGCCAACCATGAGTGTGTGTTTAATCCATAGCTGGGAGAGAATAGTGGAATCCATACCTTTCTTCAGGGTATATGTGTGAAAGTAACAAACTCAGTTGGAATTTGAACTTGGCTAGATGATTTCCTGTTCTGAGCCACTAACCATTATACCACCTGTACATCCTAAAAGTAATGTTATTTTATTATGTTGGCACACCACATCAGAAGCAGATGTTATTGGTATATCAGTGGTGATTATGCCATTTTTTTTTGCTTTGTAATAGATGAGTGGCTATCTGACAAATTGGTGTCTGACATGGAAGTGAATGCATATGAAGCAAATGTGTACCATTGAATAACTACATGTGGAAAAAGATTGTAATCCATTGGCATTTATCAATGCATACTGAACATTCACAATGGATGTGATTACAGTTAGGCAGTGGATAATACATTTTATCAGTGGTGACAGTAATGGGTGTGATGCTCTGAGTGGCCCTACACAGCCTCTTGTTTATCACTGGTATAAGTGCATAACCAACTGTGGTGATTACATTGAAAAATAGCACTTTGTTTTTGAAGTTACTCTAACCAAGGTATTATTGTGCTTTCCATATCTTAGTTTTCATATAAATAAATTAGAGGTATTGATTTTGGTGAATATCATATAGGTATTGTCAGCTTACTTTTAGTTTTAAAACAAAAAAATCAGTGGGCGTTTTTTACATGAAGGTATTGCTTATTTATAATTCTTATCTTTAGAAAATATAGAGATTTTAAAGCTAATCAGTGGAAGTGTAAGGAAATATATTGTGTCCTCTTTCAATTCCTTTATGAGAAAATAACTTAAGAAAATAATCTGAAAACTTTAAAAAAAAAAAAAAACAGTTTTCAGTGTTGAAAGTGTCATATTATTTACATATAAATTATTATAATAATTGTGATAATTATAAATTATCACAATTATTCTTCACTGTCATTTCTATGTTACAAGATGGTGCTGAAAAGTTCTTGGCCTAACCAAAAAAGGTTTTAAAAATGATAACAACATTCATTGAAATGCTATGACATTTTTAAATGACTCAAATTATAACAATATTTCTCACAAATGCTTTCATGAATCCCTTGCAGCTGAGGGATTGGTCATAATTTTTTTAATTGCATTGAAAAATAGGTTTGTAGTTCTTTCAAAATTTAGCTGTTTATTTTTTATCAGCTTATTTGAATTAAGAAAAATATTCATCTGTGTGTGCAGAAAAGGATTTGTTTAGTTGCTTACATAAAATCTTTTGTATTAGTTTTTTCTTCAATTTTTATCAAGTATATAAAAATAATTTATAGACACAGATTTGTTTTGATATAACATTAAAATGGTAGAAATTTTCTTGCTTCACCATTACATACTCGGCTGGCTACTCAACTTATTGATTATATTTGTGCTTATACCTTAATTAATCTCTCTTTTTTTTTTTTGTTTCTTGCAATTAGTTTTATTAACCTTTTCATTAAAATTGATCATTTATGTCAAACTCATTGAATGAATAGTAACCACTATAATTTGTTTGCATAGTTTGAATTAATTAATTCTTAAAATAATCTAATCTACCTGAAAATTACTATAATGAAGATTTACAAAACAAAAATCAAATTGAGGTAGTAGGAGACGTGTACAAATTCAGTATACATTGCATATTTTTAAAGCTTAAAAGTTGCATTCTAGTCATTTGGAATGAGAAATTAAAATTAATTCAAGTTCAGTTGCGACAGATTTGTCTTTTAGGCAGCACCTCCTCGTTGCACTAAGAGGAATAAGGTCAGGATTACACTCTGACCTCTCTAAGAATATGCATAGGCAACCAGGCAATTTCAAGATAACCCACAATAAAAGGTGACTTTGATATGAGAGATGTACAACTTGCTTTACACAAAGCCTTTGTGTCATATTTTGCTTTTGTGAGGTAACAAATAAATATCTTCTTACGTTGCCTGTTGTTAAGTTCTATAAGGCAGGTTACAGGCAAGGTTACCTGTGGGGATTTGTACAAACTTATGAATAAGTATGTCTGTTCAGTGATCTTTTATCCCCTCCTCCAATGCTTATTCATTCCAACCCACTTATCAGTGGGCATTAAGGTGAATTCTAAGAAAAAAAAGAATTCCTGGCATTTTTGTTATTCTGTCTCTGTCAAATATCAAAGTGTATTGTTTTCAATTGAAAGAATGTATGCATGTTTGTTTTATTGGTGTTGAAAGGAATAAAAACTAGGGAATGCCAACATATATGCAAATTCTGCAAAGTAGCTTACCTTATGGAAAATAATTCAAAAGTTCAAAGTATGATTTTAAGCTTAGTAACTTTTTTCTTTTTTTTTATAACTTAGTACTGTTTAGTTAAGGTGAGGATAGTGTAACTGTTATTGGAAGTAGAAGTTCTGACCTAGTTTGCTGCATTCACTTTTGTACTAATGCTCTTAGCAAAGGTATAAATCCATTTCTTCTCCCCACAGCTATGGGTTAAATAAAAGAGTAGACTGAGTCCTCTCGCCTTTGAAGGCAACCAAACTAGGAGAAGGAAAACTCTGAATTTAAAAACCATAAAGAAGGTAACTGGAAGCCACACGGCTATCTTTTCCAAGAAGTCATCGCATTTCACATATAATTCAGAAAAGTAATCTGTGGTGGACCATCATTGTCTGCACCCTGAAGAGACATGGCATATAAAAAAAATTTATTAGTCACAATGCAAAAGACTAAACTTCTGTTCTTTTTAACAAATTATGTTAATTATTTTCAGAATTGTGCAGTTAAATAAATTTGTTGACATTTTATTGATTTTACTTTAATGACTAAAATCATCTCTGTCCAAATTTACCAATAACACATAGGAGCTATCACAAATCCTTTTAGAAGAGCATTAATAACTGTTTGGCAATGATATAAAACAGCAGTAATGTGTGGAAGGTAATGATTCTCAAAACTGTTGTTTTGACGTAGCAGTATTAAATAAACAAAGTCTCTAGAACATTAACATTTTGCTGATGGATAGTATGAATGAATCAGTAATTCACTTCTAAATGGCAAAATAATGATTTCTGCTAGTAACTATTTCTTATACTAATTTTAATGATTTTGAGTGATCATAATCTGGCCCTAAGTTAATTTACTTAAAATTCTTTAACACTCAGGTGTTTTCCTTTTCAATTTATGCCCAGACATACTGCATGAAAATTTTTTCTCAATATTTTGAGGAAATTATATCAAGTATAAAAATATGCAGAAAGTAGTACAAATTCCATTTCTGCATTTAAACAATTTAATTTGTTTTCTGTAAAACAATCAATTTAAAAGATATATATTTACACACACACACACACACACACATCTATTTAAGAAAAATTAAATTTCCTTTTAGCAATACTTAATATCTGCTTTCCATGTGGCTTTGTTGATTATTGTGATATCACTACCAGTGTCTAGTTGCATTTTTACATCCACATTAATTTTCACATACACACATTTTCTTTGATTTCTGTAAATATTTTTTTCTATTATAACACTGTGTACAAAATTTTTCTATGAGAACTTTTCCTTGATTTAGTTTACAGTGAGACTTTTTATGTCCTATTTTTCCACACTTGAAGTATTTTGAATTCTTAAAGAGACAGTTGTCTCCAAGATATAACCTTCCACATCTGAAATGTGGATTAATTTTTCTTTTCCACATTTTTCTTCAGCTTAGCTTCAGGATTCTCTGACATTCATCTGATATTTCTTGCTATATTAGTTTCTGATTCTGTTCAAATTTCATTAGAATTCTAGCACATATTTCTGTTTTTTTTTTTTTTTTTTTTTTTTTTTCTTCACTGTTAACCCATGAACAAAAATTAACTCTTTAAACATCTCCAGAGTCAGTTCATTCAATTTGAACCTTTCATACTCCTTGTTAATGATTCTAGCATATGTGACAAAATCTTTGTCTTCTTTTTCCATCAGATTCATATACTTCCAATGAGTATTGAATAACAAATTTTTATCACCAAAAATTTTAGTCAGAATATTTACTGATTCTTCAAAGCAAATTTCTCCTGTTTTTTATTTTATTTATTTATTTATTTATTTTTTTGGTAGTACAAAATTACAATATTTTTCAAGTTCTACTCCTGCTAACTTTTTCAATAAAAGTCTTGTTTTTACTTGTTTTCCCAGCCACACCATTTTTCTCTGAAAAATTGCTTGTTTTCTAAAGTAAACAGAAAATGTAATTCCATCATCTGAATTGTATGTGAATTCAGCTATGGCATTTGCCACCACATTGGGAATGAAAGAACTTGGAATTTTTTGTTTTCTTCTGTATTATTTCAATTAAATTTTGTTGTTTCTGGAGTTCCAACAACTGCTGTTGTTGATGTTGCATTTTTAGGCTAATAATTCTTCCATATTTAAGGAATATCATTTTTTTCCTTCTTTCTCTTTTTTTCTTTTTTACACATGCCAAAGAAAAAAATTAAACCAATGTAATTCTACTTGTGCACCAAAACAAAAAGTACTTTTTTCTATTCTGTATGAGTTTCAATCCCTCATTGCTACTGTTGTGACTCACTCATAGTGGTTATAATATTACGTCTCACTTAGGCTACTTGTGACATCATTAGAAATTCTCAACTAACTCCAATGGACTTCTTTTGACTCACAATTGAGTTCTTTTTTTAAGGCATATTGGCTAGTTCATTTTGTGTTACCAAGGGTATCTTATTTACTCCACAAAACTCATACCATTTACCTCAATGGTACAGTGGAAAAATACATTGCGTGGCAGAAGAATGCATCAACATATAGTGCTATAGTGAGTAAGGTAGCATCGGTCAGTTCTAAGTACTTATTCACGGTAATTCATGGGTATGTTTCAACTTAGAAAATCTGTTTATGATGCGTCGTAGAATTCTGTCATAAGTCAAGGACTCCCTATATTTGGGCTTTATTAAGATAATTTAAATTTTAATATAAATTTAATGTATTTTATGAATTATTATTAAAACTTTTATTTTAAGAAAAGTTTATACAAAATAAAGAAAGCACATGGTAAATTAAAGTTGATGGGATCTGTGTGAAGAAAGCTGAATTTTATGAAATGGAAAAATTATACTTCTAGTGTAATAAACTTGTATGAAATGAAAACAAATTCAGGAAGATAAAATTAAAAAAAAAAAAAGAAAAAAAAGAAAAATGATTTTAATTTCAAAACGTCACTTGTAATTCATGGAGAGTGGGAAGAATTTGTCCTAGCCAGACTAAAGGAAATATGATTTAACCCCTCATTACATACTACTGCCTTCATCTACGATGACTACCCCTTTTCCTATCCTTCTCTACAGTGCACTCTCTTTTTGTCTCACTATGTCTCCCTTCTCTCTTTCTGTTTTTACTCTCTCAGTATTTGTGTATCTCTTTTCCCCCTCAATATATGCAATCTCAAGCATGGCACACACCATATATATAAGCAAATTAAGATATAGATGATCTCTAGCTTGTTTAGAAAGAAAAAGCTACAAGAAAGAAAAAATTGCATAGTATAAAAAAGCTAAATTGATAAGCTGTCATTAAAAGAAAAACTGATTATTAAAATTGTATGCATTCTATATGAAATTGGAGATAATGTTTAATGTATACACTAGTCTACCAACGTAAACCTGCACATAAGAAAGTAGACAAAATGATGTCTTAAAATGATTGTTCAAAACCAGTACTCAGATGCAATAAGGATTATTCTACACCATATCTATCTGTTTAATGCTGAGTATGAACTACACCTCCAATGCTTGCCTGAGAATTATATCACAATGTTAGAAACAGCCCTAGAAATCTAGTGTAACTCATTTCTTAAACTGGTAGCAAAAACGTGAACATTATGTCTAACAAATGTAAAGTTGCATGGTACAGTAGAAATTTAATAGAAGGTTGCATATTACAGCAGCATTCTTCTTCAAGAGGATGAATAATAAAATTCTAACATTCTTATTGTTTTATCTTCTTCTACTGAACTCTATCACCAAAAGTTGATGTTAAATTTTCAATATAAAAGAAAATTAACTATTTGAAAGTTTTGGACATTTTCTTGAATGCTCACTTTTAAAAAATTCTTTTGCATGTGAGTTGAAAGAAAAAATTCTTCCCATCAGCTATTTTTTAATTTTAAATTCTTTCAAGAATATTTCAACCATCACACATTCATTATATAATGCCAATATGCACACTTCTTTCAAGAATATTTCAACCATCACACATTCATTATATAATGCCAATATGCACACTCAAAAGTTGTTGATTTTCATGTAAGAATATTATTAACCCATGTTCATTAAGAAATAAGCTAATTCTTTTAAAATTGACTGTTTTCTTCTTTTCTTATTTGATATTTAATATCATTGGTTACACCTCTAGCTAAATGAACATCATTTATTTTTTAACTCTATGAATTCGTGATCTATAATCTTCAATGGTGTTTCTTCCTTAATGTTTATTTCGTCTTTGAGCTGTTCCTGCAGGAACCTTCTGTTAAAAAAAAAAAATTATTATTCATAAAAAGTTAGCATAAACTCTAGCAGTTGGTTTTTAAAAAGGAAATTCTAAATGGACATTTATTGCTCTTTTTCTCACACTGGGTATTGTGAATGAAATGGAGTGTTCCTTATTATCACCCCATAGAATTCCATTTCAGTATCAGATTCTCATTCATAAATTCTTTGTAACTGATATTTGGCTGCTATTTTCAGTGGAAATCTATTTCATATTGACATAATCAAATGAATACATTTAATTTAATAATTATTAAATATATTCAGCTTTCAGAACAAAATGTAAATTTTTTGTGATATATAATGACTATACTGTCCTCATTACTTGATTATAATACTGCAAGAAAAAACATCTCAATAATTATCACCATTTGAAAATAAGAAAATATTATATTCTAAGTTCCTGCTGTCTCATTAAAATTGATTACACTTTCTTTTCATTTCCTGAGTTTTTATTTGTATTTTACAATCTTAGATAAAATGAAGTGTTTTTTTTTAGAAATATATATGTTCCATATAACTTGGGTCAATATGTAATATTAACTACAAATATTAATAAGTGATTATCAAATTGTAATCTGAAGTAATCATTTTATCTATATTTAAAACTACTTGTGCTCTTATCAATATATATTTTCTTTCCTTACACACTCAGAAGATTTATGAATACTTGATGGTTTGTGAAGGTTTTATAAAGTGCAAGTTCTCTTTTCTTTTCTTTTAAATTGATTCAACAAAAGACATTTCTCATCAGTACAGCTTAGGAGGCAGCAGTTATTGTGAAAATATTTTGTTATACATCTTTTCCATATGTTTACAAAAATGACTTCCAAATACTGAATTCCTGAAAGACTCCAAACAATTTACTTATATTATCATAGGATAACCCTGCAGTAGTTATGAAGTTACTTTTGAATGATCTCATGAAGATATCATCACGAGTCTCATAACTCATTAGAACTGTAAGGTGACCACATGAAATGCAGCCATAGAAACAATGGTGTGTCTTGGGCATCCTGGCAGAGCATGTCCTACCTCAGGCTGGTTTTGAATTCAGTTATCTTTCTCCTAGATTGATTGCTAACTGGAAGCTAGAGATCCCAATCTGCCCTGCTAGAAGATTGATTCTTGCCTATTTCAAAAACATTAGTATGAAGTAAGCAAAACAGAATCAATTGACAATTGAACATGGCAAACCAAATTCACTTTTCATGCCAATAATTGCTACATTATATGTACCTCTGTATTAGTATATTGAAATAAAGAAATTTCTTAACTTAAGATATGCATTGAATTATACAACAAATAGTTTTTTTTAAAAAAGTAGTTAATTTTATTATCTTTTTTTGCCTAAATTTTAATAACATCTTTTATACATTTTTAAAGGCAGTTGATGCACATGTTATTATTAATTTATCCATTAATGTCTATTATGGTCATGCACATAAAACTTAAAATAATAGAATCATGGTTAAAAACCAAATTTTAGATTTATTCCATCTGGATGCTGGATTATGTAAGAAAAAATTATTATTATTTCTCTTTCCTGTTTATTTTCACAATACTATTCCATTATAACATGCAATATTTTCATGTTTAAAGCTGTGAGAACCTCCAAAAATAAAAATAAAATATTTAAAATCAAATTTCTTTTGTCAAATTAAAGCTTCATTAAAATTGATACAGAATTTTTTTCCTATTTTAGAAATTTGAAATTGTTGAATTATTTTTACTCCCTTTTCATTAAATTTTAATTTCTCTAGTACTTGTATTTTTGATATTATCATTACAAGCCAATATATCTGTTTTTCTTCCTGTTTTATTTTCAGAATTAAAATATTTTGTATATTTTTATTGTATCATAAGTTATACAATATAAACTCTTATTTAATTTCTTATAGAGAACGGAAGCCATTCCAATAGTTGCAAAGAAATCTGTAGTAGTTATTCAAAGAATAAATTTAGAAAAGAAAATAACTATATGGCTTGTATGGGAAGAAGGGAAACATATACCTCCTTGGATAATGTTTTGACAGTACAAAATATAATAGACGCTCAATGAAGGCTGAAGGGAAAAGCAGCTAAAACTGTGATAAATAACAAGACAAGGAAATTAGTTCAAATGGACAGTTATATATTAAAATCTATTAAAGTAAGAGAATTTCAAAAACAGCTCTCTCAAATAAGATAAGAAGTTGGTGCAAGTTAGTTTTTTATTTCAAATTTGCCAATGTAGGCTTGGTCTTATTTGGGTCATACTTATTATTTCAAAGTTCAAAGTAATCCAACATCAGAAAGCTCTGCCATAAAGAATTAAGCATAATCTTTTTATAACAAATCAAAATTATTACATGTGAACCTTTAATGATGATGTCCTGTCATATTTTAGCAACACTATTAAAATCAATAAGGGTTGTAGCAATGAATTAATATGAAACCAGACTCTGTTAGAGTAGGTTTTATGAAATATCTTCTTTATCTATTTGGTTTTGAAATCTTCATAAATTCATTAGTTTTAGTTTCTTTTATACTTTAATATTTATATTTCTGAAATCAACAATTTTCCTTAGAATTACATATTTATGATTATTTTTATCAAATGTCATCTTATGTGCTACAAACTTAACTATTTTAGCTTAATTAATTATATTATCAATTGTTAATTATTTTAGTTACATTCTTTCTGAATTAAAGTGTAAAGTAGTATGTATTAGGTTGGTGCAAAAATAATGTCGTTTTCTCACATATGTCACTGTGTGAGAAAACGACATTATTTTTGCACCAACCTAATAAAAAAAAAGAATAAATAAATAAAAAATAATAGTCATAAAAACAAGTATCTGAGCAACAAATATTTCATTGTTTGAATTGGTGAGTGAATATTTAAGCAAAGCATGAAGTAAATATTGCTTAGACATCTTGTCAACTTTGACAAGGAGCACTAGTTATTCATTTTAAAAATGATATGAAGATAATACATTTGAATTTCCTTTCTGTACTCAAAGCTCTGTGCAGCAATTTGATGAAAGAACATGATTGAATGATTTCTAACTTTTTACATTTTATATATTTGTAAAGGTTTTGATGAAATCACGATACATAATAGGTTGGTGCAAAAATAATGTCGTTTTTGACGTTCAACTTCAAAAGAAAAACGACATTATTTTTGCACCAACCTAATATATATCCCATTAAAACCTTAGGTTTTTTATGCATTTTACTTCAAAATTCTGTGTATCAAGCAGCATGTATCTGATGCATTTGGAAGGATTCTTCATTCACACATTTTAAGTATGTTAGATGTTGCACAATGTCTTTGTAAATACTTAAATGCAATCATCAATCTTAAAATGTTCATAAGGGTTAATGCTAGGGTCTCCCAGAACTCTATCCTTGCACCTACATTGTTTCCTATCTTCATCAACAATTTTCCTGATATCATCAATTTCCAACTATGTATTTATGTTGATGACACAATTATTTAGTCCTGTCTTAGTAGCAAGTCTGACAGGTCCAACAAAGTAAAATTGCTCTCAAAAAGGACTTCCAATCAGTGGTTAACTTGGACAAGGAATGACTTGTAAATTTTAACACCTCCAAAACAAAATTGCTTTCACTTAATCACCATAGAGAACCTTTTTTGCCTGCCATCAGCATAGCAACTCTTTGCACATTCTTAGGCTTAGATTTTTCACTGACATGACGTGTAATGATTATACTGAATCAATTGATAAATCCTATTTCTAGGAAAGTTGGTTCACAGTGTTGTGCCAGGAAGTTTGTCTCGTTAGAATCTATCTTGCACATTCATAAATCTGCCATTCATCTGTGCACTGAATATTGCTGCCATATCTGGTCTGGTGCTCCTACTATATATCTCGAAATACTTGACAAAATTCAAAGAAGTATCTGTAATGTAATCGATCTTAACCTGTCATCTTAACTTCAGTCACTTTCTCACTGACATGATATGGCTTTCCTCTGTCTTTTCTTCAAATATTTTCATGGCAATCATTCTGATGAGCTTTTCTTTCTTAGTGCCATAACTGCATGAATTTAATCATGCCACTGGGTTTCATTGTTTTACTGTTGAACTACCTAGAGGCAACCATGTTTTTTTTTTTTGTTTTTTTTAAGCATTTCACCCCAAGCAAGGTGGGAAGGCACTAGGATGCAAGGGGTTACAGAAAATTTGGAGCAAGATCAGATAGGAGTGATAAAAGAAAGGATGAGAAGGGTAGTGGATAGATCAAGGCAACTGAAGATGTCGATTGACATTACATTTGAATAGCTGGAGATTATAGCTCTCCAGGAAACTGGAATAGGGAAGGGAGTTCCACAGGCGAGATGTGCGAGACATGAAGCTATTGGAGTAGAAGAGACGGCTACATTTAGGAGTTTCGACAGTGAAGACGTGAGAGCAGGATGCCAGCCTCGTAGGGCGCTTGAATTCATGAAGTCTGGGAACTAGCAAATGCAGCTCCTCGGAGCAATTGCCATGAAAGTACTTGTAAAACGGACAGAGGCAACGGCGCATCTGTGAGAAAGTGACTGTAGACGAGATGCCAGATCAGGGCCAATTATATTGCATATCCGCCTCTGGAGCCTATCAAGACCCCGAGGCAAACAGAAGGGGCTCCAGACCATATATGGCAGCAATACTCCATGCAAGGGCGAATTGTTGATTTGTAGATCTGGAGGATCGATTCTGGGGAGAAAATTTTCCTGGCACAGCACAGGGAGCCAACTTTCCTTGCGGTGAATGAAGCAATTGTATTTGTTCCATCTCAGGTCAGCTGTCAATGTGAGACCGAGCAGCCGCAGAGAGGTGCTCTCGAGAAGTTGAGCATCAAACATTCTAATGGAGGGCAGGGAAGGATCTCTGTGGTGATTAATAGAGAGCAGTTTTGTTTTTGAAGCATTAAAGTTGACCAGCCAATTCCTGCCCTGGTTCACAACCGATTGGAGGTCCTTTTCAAGACGCATGGCCAGGTTAGTTTTGTCAGTGACACAAGATTTGTTTTTGAGGCAGGAATAAATTGTGGTGTCATCTGTGTAGATGCCAACTTGGGAATTTATGGTGTCAGAAAGGTCATTTATGTAGATAAGGAATAGAGTGGGGCCTAGGATGGAGCCTTGAGGAACACCTGTGTTCGTGGGATAGGAACTGGAGGAGAATCCGTTGAGAACGACCTTCAATTCATGGTTAGACAGGAATGATTGTATTAGGTCAAACAATTGACCCGTAATGCCATACCCCGGAGCTTGCGAAGAAGGCCGGCATGCCAAACCCTATCAAATACTTTGGAGATGTCTAGGGCCATGGCACAAGCTTCCCTGTTATTTTGAAGAGCTCGGTAGACAGTTTCCATTATGGCCGTAAGCACATTATCTGTAGATCGGGCAAAGCGGAAACCATATTGCTTGTCTAAGAGCAGAATATGGGATGTGAGGTGGTTAACCACCCTGGTATTGATTAGGGCTTTGAAGACTTTGCCGAAGAGGAGTAGGAGACTGATAGGACGGTAGTTAGAAGGGTCAGAGGGGTCGCCAGAGTTCTTGAAGACAGGAACAATCGAAGAGGACTTCCAGCAGTCAGGAAAACAAGATTCCTTGAGGCAGTAGTTGTATAGTTTAGAAAGGGTTGGCGCCAGTTCAGGCGCACATTTCTTCAAGACAATGGCTGGTATCCCATCTCCACTACAAGCCTTGTTGGGGTCTAAATTGGAGATAACGCCAAATACCAATGACGGGGTTAAGTGTAACCCACTCAATAGGGCCTCAGTTCTAAGAGGGAAGTCGAGCGTCGAGTTGAATGAAAATTTCCGAGCAAAGCATTCAGCCTTGTCGGCAGAGGAGGTCAGGACTTCGAACTGGTTGAACAGTGGAGGTATAGAGGGTTTGCATTGTTCAATATGCTCTTGCAGAGACGCCAATAATCTTTGGAGCCAAATTTGCAAGATGCAATATACTCCTTCATCCGAGCAGCAAATAGTGACTTAGCATAGTTGAGGACATGCTTTCACTCATTACAGGTAGAGGCAAAGAGACGTCTATTGCAGTCAGACATGTCGCTACGGAATAGTTGAAAGAAGTGGTTCCTATGGGCAATGACGGCTGAGCAAGCAGCGGAGAACCAGGGGGAGGAGCACGACATGAGCCTATATTTCCTTGAGGGGATGAAAGCATCGATTCCAGCTTTAACCCAGGATGAGACCTCAGCACATTCTTGGACGGGGAGCGTAAAGACACTATCCCAGAGGACATCACGGAGGAAATCACGGAACGCGTCCCAGTTAGCTCGTTGATAGTAGAACAAAGTCCTAGTGGTAGGAGGTTCTTTGCAGGGGATGGAGTTGAAGGAGATGTTAACAGATACTACCGCATGATCAGAGTTACCAAGAGGGCAAAGTTGCATGACGCTACAGGACTCGGGGATGGAGGTAAAACACAGATCGAGAAGAGAGGCTTTACCTTCCCGGTTGAAGGCAAAACAAGTGGAGAAGTTAACTATCTGCGTGAGGGATTGATAGACTGAAAAATTGAGCGTTTGAATGCCTGCGTGGTCAGTAGTAGCATTCTTAAGCCACATGGTATGATGGGCGTTAAAGTTGCCAAGCACAAATATGTGAGCAAACGGGTGGAGGGAGAGAGCCTTGTCTATGCTGTCAGAAATGCTATCGAGTATCTCACAGTCTTGAGAGGATGGAGAGCGGTAAAGGAAGAAGAGATAGCTTACCGCATTGAGAATAGATAGTCGGAGACACATGTACGACTGGTCTGGCGATTCGAGAGAGGACTCTCTGGCCAGAGGGAGATGGTCCTTGACGTAGACACCAAGGCTGTGCATGTGGGTTAGAGAGACTTTTCTGAGGAGAGGAAGGTAGTCTGGGATCGAGAGATCAGAGGGGATAGACGAGACAAGGTTGGTCTCACAGAGAGCCAGTATATCCGGGCAGTTTGCAGTGAGTAAAGATCCCATACTGCAGAAGTTTGTTCTAATGCCACGAATGTTGGAGAACGAAATGTTGAGGGGTTTAGGTGATTTTTGAGGGGCTGGTTTAGGATTACTTTTCGGTCTTTGTAAGTTATGTGGAATTTTGGTTGGAAGATGAGAAGGCCCGAAGTAAAAGAAGCAGACAGTTTCGACCGTGACGTGGGCAGAGAGGAGTTGGCACACCTGCATCATAATGTGGCCTCAGGGTTGCCCACCAGAGGTGACTGCAGGGACACCTTTCCATGCGCGGCATGGCACTACAAACACCCTGGTATTATACAACTGTTGATCAGAGCGGCCGCTCAAGACGCTACGCAAGAGTTAGGACTCCTAATTACCAGTCGAAAACAGCAACCAGAGAACTGTCAACCGTGTACCCTCAGAATGAAGAGGTGATGCCACAGACTGCACACATCTCAGGAGAAACAGCTGCACTAATACAGAGGCCAGAGAGAGAGAGTGAGTGAGTGAGTGAGTATCAGGAACCCCTTCCTTAACAAGAAACAAGGCGTAAGCCTCTACTCATGTCCAAGAGAAGGGGGAGGAGTGTTGACCGGGCGGTAGGAAAGCCTACCTACTCCTATTACATATAACACATACAACAACAACAAAAACAGAGGGAACGAGGGGGAGGTAATTTGCATAGAGTCCTGGCTGACACTTGGATTTTACCCTTTCGCAACATTAAGTTTTAACTTAGTATAAGTCTCATTGTTTATTCTAAAAAGAAATTGAAGAAAATAAGGTTATCCGGATTTATTGCTATGTCATAATAAATGCCCCAACATACGTGGCAGCGAGTGTTAGTCCACTTTCTTCCTCATGATAACAAGTGAATGTATGGCTAAGTCCAAGCATCGACCTGGTGGGGAAGGGGATCTATGGCCAATCCTCCGTGCTTTTAATAAAATTAAGAACAACAGGAGAAAGAAACAGCGAAAACAATTCCAAGTTCAGACAATTTATCAAGCAAGAAGAATCGGCCACTACATTATGAGAATACTGACAAGGCACTTTCGCATCTAGCAAAAGACATTCAATTTTCCCTTTTCTGATTTTTCTTTTGAACCGGAATTTCTAACTAAACCATCAAATAAGTTAGTAACACATTTTGTCCTAATCATTCTATGGGCAAACACACTGATGAGAAGCGTGAGAAAAAAAAAATTTTTAAATTTTAAAAAATACAAAAAAATAAAATAAAATTTAAGGATTAAAAAAAAAAATAAAGAATTAAAGAAAATAGAAAAAAAATTAAAATGAGTTTTCGGTAGAGCGAAATTATACTCACACAGGGCAGCAAGTGTTTGTCCACTTTCTTCCTCATGATAACAAGTTCTGTTCTAATAATTTATTTTCTTGTCTCCGATTTCTTGCTTCCTTGCCACTTAAAATTTTCAAAAATTTAAATGAATTGCCATCCTCTGCCTTCCTGAATGCTGTTCCTTTATTGTCCTTCCTCTTCACTAAAGTCTTCCCATTCTTTCACTTTCAGTAATCCCTTTTGTCCTACTGGCATTACCACCTTGGTTGGGGTGCAAAGATTAAAAAAAAAAAAAAAGGAAATTTAAAATCACTCTTTATAGTCATGGCCTTATTGACTTTTTTTTATTATTGAGTTGTTCTTCCATGCCCTTAAGAATGGCACTTAATTCTGAAAAAAAAAATTAAACAGTTAAAATAATTTTTCCTACTTTGTAACCAATTTAACAGCTTTTGTTTCACTTTACATCTACCTTCTTGGATTTTCAGTCATATGCCTATCTTCTATTGAAGTCAAAAAAAAAAAAAATTGCTTTAACCCAAGGTTTGCCCACTAAGTAGTCAGCTTCATGGTTCCTGTATGAACAGAAGTACATCTTCATAGCACTAGTGTACTCTTCTTTTCAGGTTTTCTTATATTATACTTGCCTAGGCAGTATTAATGGTTAAAAGCTGTTACACGATTGTCAACCTTGACATGAACCATTTACTTATTGGTTTGTTATAGCTAAGGTGGATAAAGCTAGAAATGGTATTAAAAGTAGAAAGTAACTACTGTATTTGATGGCATAAAAAGGTACACCCATTTCAGCAAGGTATATTCAAGTAAAACAGTTTTGAGTGTTTTTAAGCATGTAATGTATCAATATATTACAAAGCATTACAGTAACACTTTAGCAATCACAAAAAAAGACATTAGTGTATATAAAAAGCAAGCTAGCAGTACAGATAAGCATAAAGCAAGTTATCACAATGTAAACACACTCACCCCTTCATCAGTCATTCTTGTTTGACTGCTTTAAACGAGTGAAATATTTCTCAAGTTAGTGTTTTAACATTACTGGTATTTCCTTTCAGTTATGTCTCTTTTTTTCTGTAGTTTCCAGCTGGTTAATAGGAGTGATTCAAGTCATATTTATACATGATGGATCATCTGCTACAAATGAATGTTATTTTGTTATGATAATTCCTTCTACAGTAGTAGTAGCAACAGCAGCAATAATAAAATCATAATAATAATGTCTTTCATATTAATAATAATATAGAGTCAGGCTAGGTAGAAGTGACTGTCTAAGGTAAAATTAAAGCCTAACAATTCTATGTACTGTGCCCCTTCAGGATGTTGACAATTATGGCTCTCCATAATTTCCTGTCCTTTGTAGCACTTGGTTAATTTTGTCTTTTTGCTATTTCTCCTAAACCCTATTCTGTCATCCATTTACAGAAGCTTGTTAGGTAGGTTATGCATGGTTTCTCTCTTGCCTTCAATATATCCTGTGAGTATAAAGTTTTCTAAGCTCTCTTTCCTCAAATTTCAACTGTCTCTTCCTGATGTTAAATATAAGTGTCCTTTTTGTTTTTTCTCTAAAACTTTGTTGATGCTCGCATGTTCAGTTCATGATATACTCAGCATCCTCCTGTAGAACAATATTTCTGTTGCCTTAAGTCTCTTCTTCACCTGTGAGGAAATTGTCCAGCATTAACTGTCATATAGGAGAACTGATATTACATAACTGTTCAGTACTCTGTTTCTAACAAAATTTTCACATTTCTTACTACTTTGCTTAGCATTTGAAAGGCTTCTCACTATCCTAATGTGCTTTCAGATTTTGGAGTTGCACTTTCCATCTTCTGTTAAAACACTTCCCAGATATTTGAATTGCTGTACTTGCTTGATTTTGGTATCTCTAATTTTTAATTTGCATGTTGAGCCATTCTTTTTCCTAACAACCATACATTCTCTTGTCTTATAATTTTTAGTCCTTTCTCCTTACTTTCCTTTACCTTCTGTAAGAGTTCTTGTAGTTTCTTTTCTATGTTTGCTATCAACACTGTATCATCTGCATATCTTATATTATAAAGATTCTGGCCGCCAATAATGATCCTGGTAGGACTTCTAATTCTTACAGAATCACCTCATTGTATAGGTTAAATGTCCAGTGAGAAGATACATCCTTGTCTTACAGCTCTTTCTATTTTTCTATATTTACTGAATTCATTTCCTATACTTATACAGGTGGTTTACTCCCAGTATAGGTTATGGATTATTCAAATATCCTTTCCCAAGATGTCAAGGTTAGCTAGTAATAGTTCTTTGTGACATAATTTATCAAACACTTTTGCATAATCTATAAAACATGGGTATACATCCTTTTGCATTTGTGTTGCTCTTTCTGATATTATTCTAAGCATTAATATTGCATTCCATGTTCTAGTGTCTTTAATGAAACTGCATTGTTTTTGTCCTATTTCCGATTTAATTCTGCTACACACTATATTCATCAAAATTTGGATGATAAGTTTTGTTAGTTCATTAGGCTGATTGTCTGATGGAGTTCACATAAAATTAGCCTACTAAAGGAAACTCCAATTTTGCATCTACGATACAGTGATTTACAACCTCATGTGTGTTTTAAGTGCATTTTATATTTTTAACAAATACAGTAACTTTGTTTTTGGAATGGACAAACTTTGTGTGCAATATATATATATATATATATATATATATATATATGGCACTTTTCCTTGACTTAAACAAACTTTATAAACCTTTTCATAATAAATTATTAAATCATTTGGTTGACTTTGCTTTGGAGAGCCTGCAACTGTCATCAGGAGCATAGTCTTAAGATTAAATGTTATTTTGTTCATTAGAAAAGCTATTAATGATGACAAATATCACGTTGAAAACAATATTCATATCATTCAAATACTGGAACAGTGTTTCCTTTCAGTATACTTAGCATGAACAGTTGTAAAGAAAGGCATGTGGAAGCAAATAATAATATGAAATAATTAATAAATAATTTGTAACTTTGTGAAACATTCACTTTCCACCACTAGAAACAAAAATTAAGGAAACCTTTTGCTTTTACTTGAAGGGGACATTATACAATCTTAGGTAAATTAAAATTTTCATAACATTGATTGTTTTTTTGTTTTTGTTTTTTAATTTTATATAATATCAATCAATAAAATGGTATGTAAAAGAATTTATTATACTTTGATTTATTCTCCTGATTCTCGGTCATTAATATGTCTGCCATCATTTCATACAGAAATTGTGATATTGTTTTGGAGTTCTACAAATATATTTTGGTTTTTACCCTGTGTTATTAGTTATTGTGGTCATAAAAAGGAGCAAAGTTTTGTTGATTAAACAATTGTGTTTATATGTCCACATAAGAATAAATCTAATCTTCTCAAGCTTGGTACTATCCATTTCCTCCAATCCATTTGTTAGGAAAAATTTAATTGAGAAAATAATTCTGTAAACAAAGTGACAAGCAGAACCATCTTGGGCAAAAAGTGTATCTCATCAATCATGTAAGTTCAAGTCTAATGTAATTTTTCAGTGGAATGTAGTTTCCTCTCTTTTATTGTTGAAATCATGAGTGCTTCAAATGCAATTATTTAAACAATAATATATTTATTTCTAAATTACAATAAATGAATCATGCTTTTCAATACTTTTTATGTTGAATTTTAAGTATAGAACAGAAGTTTTGAAAACGTAGAGCTTTAAGAATGATTTATAATGATCCTATATTTTACTCGTGCTTTTTATATGATAAAATATCTAAAGTCAATATTAGTCAGGTAATATAATCAAGATTTCAACAAATTATAAAGTTGCAATCATTTCACCTGAAAATTATATAATAATTATTAAAGCAGGTAAGAATAAGAGTTAAAATCTGGTTTAATTTGATATTTTTAAGATTAATAGTTGAAGAAATAATTGCTTGTTTTGGCTTATAAACCAGCATTTTTACCTTAGAAAAATAAAATTGATTTCATGAATCTTTTTTCCTGACTTTGTTTAAAAATCATAGTTACCTAGCTGTCATGTGTAACAGGAATATGAAAATATTGATACATATCCTAATGAAGAATATAGCCCCAGGGTTACATACAGTTTTGAATTCAGAGTTTTCCTTCTTTTAGACTGGTTGCCACCCATGGCTATAGAACCCAGTGTGACCTACTATTTACCCATAGCTGGTGGGAGAAGAGTAGGATTCATACCTATCCCAAGGGTATTAACATGTAAGTGAATGTAATGACCTCGACTGGAATTTAAACTCTGTTCAATTCATTCTACTGGGCATCCTTTCTTTAGTATGCTGCAATTACACTGATATAGTCCAGGAATAGGTGCCTCTTATGTAGGATGCCTTTAGTGTGGAGATATATTCAGCAACTTGATAATATGGTATTGATTCCACAAGTGGTTGAAAGGTCTTTGGAGAGATGTTGAGCTATGCCTTCTCAATAGTTGTGCACATTTTGTAGTTGTAGCATCTTGTATATGAATAAACCTCTACACTGTGTTCCAAAATGCTTGACTGGGCTTATGCCATGCAAAAGTAATGGCTATGTCACTTGTTGGAAGTTCTGAGAATGTGCTTCAAACCATTTCTGGGTCTAGACGATGACACAGTGCTAGAATAAACCATCATTGATGGGGTAATATGGAATCCATGAATGGGTGCAAATGGTCATAAAGTAGTACAATATAGGGGTTACTGATCAGTGATATGTTTAGGTAGACTAACAGACCCAATGATTGCCATTTGGACCATTATGGAACCACCACTGGCCTTGTTGACAACTGGTGGCTTTCTGGCATCTGCACCATAACCAAACCTAACATCAGCCTGAAACAACCTGAACATTAACCTATAGTTGCCTATTGTGCTGTCCATTGTGAGTAGTAATGACTTCTATCCAGTATTCCTGGTACACATGTGAAACCATAGCTCAAGTGATCTGAAATATCCCAACAATTTCAGAGAATAGAATGTCCCCATCCATGTGGCACCCACTATTATGCCTTGTTTAAATCACTTTACCTTACTAGGAGCAGTTTTGTTGGTATTCACACTGACTTGTCAGATGTCGAAACACAACTGATATAGGTCTGGGCATTTCCATGATATCAAGTTACAGTGGCACCACCCCATGACTTTGGGCATGTCAGTATAAACTAAATTTTTTTTTCCATATCTTCAGGATTGTAGTTATTTTTTTAGAACAAGTTATCTTTGATTTGTATTAATTGTAATTAGTGTTATGAAGTTGTTATAAACCACTAGTAACCTGGACATGATACTTTTTTCTACAATGTTAATTTATTCATTTTTGCATCTAACTTACATAATTTTTGTAGGTTAAAATATTTTTATATTTTCTTAATTGCTCTCTCCCCCTCTCTCCCTTTGTTGCAGGTATAGTTTATATGACCAATGCATAAATCTTGGTAACATTTGATCAGTTTCATGAATCTTATCTACTAAAATATAGAATAAATAGACTTTTCTATTAAACTGTATTTATTTTCTTTCTTTTTTTCGTGTTGCATGTTGTGTGGGGAAATTTTACAGTTGTGATAAAATTACTGAAAATGGTCTCTATACCTGAGTGAGATTTTTTTACTATTCTTTCTCCTTTTAAATCAATGTTTATCCAATTACATTAAATACTTGTGATTATAAAAATTGTTTTGTTATAGAAATGTGGACATATTTGTAATGATATAACATCCGTTCAAAAATAATAATTTCTAAATACTTTTTTGCTGTTTAGAATTTAACATCTTATGCCTGCCTTTGATGTAACTTTGGATGAAATTGAATCAGTTACTTTAAATAATAGGACCAAATAGGAACTTATTTCTCATGATGTTGGGTCAAGGCTATAAGTAGAATGTAGACAGGCTATACTTAATGTTACAGACATGGGTTTTAAGAATGTGATCTTTTCTTGGATAATATTTTTACTTACTGAATTATTTTTGAAATTTCTTTTTCTAACAGATTTTACTCTTAAGTTTAACATTCACACACTGGCAGCTGAAGAATGTTTTGTTTTTCAACAGAAGGCAACTACTTCAGTCATCAGGCTGTCCTATTTAAGGATGCCTCAAACTATTAAAGGTCAAAATATTTGGTAAAACTTTGACAAAAGCCTTCAAAAAGCATAATCCATTAAAATTTTGTGATATTGGTCTCAATTCTTGAATGAGATGACTGCTGCTTGAATTGGGTTAAAAAGTTATCTGTCAAGACTAGTTTGGCAAGAATTAGATTAGAGATTTTGTATATAAAAAGAGAGCAAAGGATATGCTTTTGAAGATTTTAAAACTATCAATCAGGTATGTTTGCAAGCTATCAGGAATAAAAAAAATCTTAAGATTACACAACTCATAAAACTATTTCCAGTTTTTTTTATAAAAGCTTGTATAATACATTAAAAGCCTCTCCTTTTTGTTGTGGGAAAAACATTTTATTATTTGCAAAAATAAACACATATCTAACTTGGAGGTTTCTTTTGGTTGTTTGTCAATATCTGATCTATTAGAAACCTGCAAGTAGATAATATGTCGTGTACAGTGCAAAAATTTTAAAGCTGTAATGTATTTTTATCCTTTTTTGTCATTTTTTTTTTATTTTTTTTTTTCATTTTTGTCATCATTTTTTCTAAAAAAAAATAATTTGTATTACAAAACTTAAGTATGTACCATCAAAACAACATTCTGCAATAGAAAGTCATTAAAATATATTCTTTGAAAGCTTTTAAAATAAGCCTCAGTTTGGTAGTGATTTGATAAGAAATAGATTTTTTTTTGTATATGATATAACTGGTCTTAGTGAATCTTACAGTCACTTTCTCACTGATGTAACATGGCTTCCCGCTGTCTTTTCTACAAATATTTTCATGGTAAGTGTTCTGATGAGCTTTTCTCATTGGTGCTTCAACTGTATGAATTTAAGCATGCTACTAGATTGGCAACTAGGTCTCAATGTTTTACTGTTGAATTTTCTAGATACAACCATATGTTCTATTCTAATAGTTCATTTCCTTGTACTTATCACCTTTGGAATTCCTTTTCAATTTCTTTCTTCCTTGCCACTTACAATCTTCAAAAATCTAAATGCAATGCCAGTCACCATCTTCTGTTTTCTTGATTCATGTTCTTTTGTTGTCCTTTCTCCTCCCTTCTCCTAACTATGGTCTTCTCAATCTCTTTCACTCCCAGTAACCCCTGATATCCTGATATCCATTGTTGTCTTGCTTGGGGTGAAATTATTTTTAAAAAAAATAAATAAATAAAAAAGATCCTTTTCATTTCTATAAGGTTGTTTTTGTTCTGAATGCATTCAGAAATATTAGGATTGGTGAAGATTGTTATTTTTGCTTTAAATAAAACCACATTCATAACCATATCATCCATGGATAAAAGTCTTGGCTGTATTTCTTAAATTTTTAGATGAAGCATTTTCATTTCTTCTTTAATGTATCATGTCTCTTTAGCACACTGGCAATCACGATTCTCCACTACTTCCTATATTTGTAATGCTTAGCAATGTTTGCCTTCTTACTATCCCTCTCAGCCCCTGTTTTGCCATCCATTTACACAAGCACATTAGAAATGTTACACCCTGTTTCCAACTATCTTCAGTATACAAGTGTCAAATCCTCCAATTTTCAAACTCTGCTTGCCAAGTTCTCATTCCAAGCTGCTAACTATTACACCACTTGTAAATCAACATGGTTGACCTTGTTAAGTATGGGTCCATCTCTTCTTCCCTCTACTCCAGCTATGAGTTAAATAGTAGGGCAAACTAGGCTCTTCAACTTTTGTCTAAGAAAAAGACGACTCTAAATTATCCTGAAAAAAAAAAAAAAACCCTACTTGCTATGGAAACTACAGCAACAATACTTAGCATGTTGTGAGCTGTGAGGGCCCCAGGCTCACCAAAGAAGTTTATAGGACTTAAGTATATCAAATTCTCTTCCTTTCTTCATGTGTCCCTAGAGAAGCAATTTTATTTAAAGAATTAATAATCCCTTTTGTTCTGGATCTTTAAATATATTTTATTGCAACAAAATTATTTTGTGGTGTTATGTATTTTAAGTTTGTTTACATTGAAAATGTATGTAAGACAACACCTTTAGAAATATTAATATCACGGTTAAGAAATTAACAAAAACTATAATAAAACTACAATTTTTATATTTCAGCCATTTTTTTTTTTACCTTTGCTTCCATTAACAACCTTATTTTCCTTGTTTGCTTTTTCTTTTTGCCTGTCACTGTCTGGTAGGCTGACAGTATAAACTAATTGGGAGGGGGAACACCAACTTCTCTCCTCCTGCTCACTGGTTACTGTTGTTAATATAAGCTTTGCTTTTGTTTTAAATAATACACACTCACACACACACTCTCTCTATCTCTCTCTCTCTCTCTCTCTCATATATATATATATATATATATATATATTGTGTGTTTTGGCAGCAATCCCTCTTTTATACAAGTTTTGTTAAAGACGACTGGTCAAGCTACTGCGATTAAGCTTTTTATTTCATTTTTCTTGTTGTGTTCATACAAGTGTTTTCTTTTCTGGACACAAAATGTGTAAAAACTCCCCAAAAGTTCTGCATATCTGAATGCTTTCAGTTATTCTTTTAGCCATTATCAAGCACAATTTTTAAAATTTTTTTTGTTATTGAATGTGTGGGTTTTAAAAGTATGTTTTTGAAGTTATAGGAATGTTTTATTTTCCAGGCACAGTCAGCACAGTCGTAATTAATGCTATTAAGTGTTGGCTTCTTCTTTTTTTATTATTAGGGCTTCATTTTTAATGTCTATTTTTACATGTGGATGAGGCAATTATACTTGTGTTTTCTACTCGTATGTTTTGGATGGAGTTTGGTAGGTTTTTGTGGGTGTTTAAATGAGCCCTTATTGTGCTATGGTCAGGTAGGTGTAATGTAAGTTGTCTAGATAGGCAGGTAGTAATATGACCAATATAATCATTAATCAGTTTGGTTTGATCAGGTACACAGTTCCTTTAGGGGCCTTTGACCTCATAAATAATATTAGCTCTGTGTAGTTTTGATTTTGCTGGTGTGTTGTTATTTTTGATAAGATTAGCTGTTTTAAATTTTTTTGTAATAGATAATTTAATAGATTTTTTGTAATAGATAATTTAATTTTCTTGTTCTTGTCAACTGAGGTTGTATATTTCTTTGATATTTTTAAGAGAAAATTCATCTTGCTTATAGTTAACATGCCTCTGGCTTTTATAGATGTTAATGTTATTGATTTTATGCCCATGTTCACTGTTGCTATTAGTTACTTTAGAAAAAAAATAATCTAATCTGGTGGTCTATGAGGTAGTTAGGAAAACCATTGTTAACTAGTGTCTATTTTACATTATTGAGTTATTTAAGGAAAGAGAAGATGAATTCTTATGAGAAGATGAATTCTTATGAGAAGATGAATTCTTGTGTGCTCTCTATAGAAATTTTTTTTATATAACTACTGTTTTATATCTAAGTGGGTATTCTCTCTTAAAATTAAGGTGGCAAGAGTTTCTGCTTGTGGGTTTTTGTATAATGAAGTGGTGAATGTGTTATTACTGAATTCTACGAGGATGTCTAGGAATGGGAGTTTATTTTTTTGACTAAGTTCATAGGTAATGTTATGGACAGTTTTTTTTTCAAATGATTGAGATTGTCAAGTTCTTATTTGTTTTTCGCTAAAATAGAAATATTGTCTACATAGCAAACATATATTTTGAGTTTAGTAACTGTCGAACAATCACGTGATCAAGATAAACACTCAGTTGTGGAGCAAGCTGAGGTAAAGAGTAATCCAACCTTGAGGAAGAGAGCTATTTATGGTGCAATGGAGCATCTCATTGTGCTAAAGTGGGACAGTCCATTGCTTGGGCTGTGATTGGCTGCTGGTACCTGAGTGGAGGTATTTCTATATAAATACCAGCTTGATTCAGTTAGTTTGCAGGGTTTGTATTAAGTTACAACCTCCTTTATTTTTGTCTGCCAGCTGGACGCTAGCTGGGACTCTTACACCGGTAAGTGCTGTTTATTGTCTTGTTATTCTACATCTCCTTCCCCCCCATCGCGTGTCGGTAGTGGCCTTTGGGGAGGGATGAGTTCCTTTAAACCTGGCTGGTTGTGTGGAAGTAGTCTGGACAATGCCCGAGGGGGTTTTGTCCGTGTTATTGTAGACGGCTGTGCAGTGTTTGATGTTATTCCAGCGTCGAATGTTTGTGGCACTGGTGTAGGGGTATCGGGTAAGGCACTAGGTCTTGGAACTGGGATTGTTGGTGTATCCAGTTTCCTGAGAAATCGGCGATTTCGTAAGGTAATTCTACCTGATCCGTCAATTCTGATACGGTATTGGTGGTTGGGGAGGGTTTCAATGACCTGACCTGTTGTGTCCCATCGGCGGGTTGTTGGTCGTTGTAGTGCCACTATTTGTCCTTTTTGAAGGGGATTTAAGGTGTGTGCTGTTCTGTTGTATTGCTCTATGAGACGAGCGTTCCGCCGGGACAGACTTAACTCGCGATTTTGGGCTGCGGTTATCCAATTCGCGTGTGGCTTATAGAGTGTGGGGTGGGATGGTATGTAGTCACGTAGTCGGCGGTGGAGTAGTAGTTGAGCAGGGGATAGCCCAATGTTTTGAATGGGCGTATTCCTGTATTGGAGGATGGCTCTTGCTGCACGGTTATTGTCCAATGATCCTTGTGCTCCTGTGTTGCCATTTACGATTCTCTTGGCCGTTTTGACAGCGAGCTCTGCACGACCATTGGATTGTGGGTAACCAGCAGATGATAACCTGTGTTTAACAGCCCAGTCTTTTAAAAATTGCTTGAATGGAAGAGATGTGAAGGGTGGCCCACCATCACTGCTGAGTTCCTCAGGAGCGCCGTAGGTTTGAAATATGTCCCGGCAAATCGAAATAATTCTTGAGGCAGTTGCTTCTCCGTGGCTCAAGTGGTATAGATTCAGCCAGCCTGTTAACCTGTCAGCGCATGCTAAGTAACCATGGTTCCCAACATGGAAGATGTCCATAACGATTTGCTGAAATGGCCAATCAGGAGATGGTGTCAGATTGATTGGCTCTTTTGGTTGACTCGGGGCATTTTTTGAGCAAAACGTACAACCTGCTCTAATGTTACGAATTGAAGCATTCATCCCGGGCCAATAAACAGATTCATTGGCACGTGCCTTCATGCCAACTTCACCTTGGTGTGCAGAATGTAGGCTATGTAATACTTTTGCGCGTTGTGAGGTGGGGATAACAATTCTTTGATCTAAGAGCACTAATCCGTCGTCAACACTTAGGCGGTGCCTCACTTCCCAGTATTCACGGATTTCAGGTGCAGTGAGGATGCGCGTCCTTTGGAATCCATTTTGTATTACTTCAATTAATTTTTTGTACTGCGGGTCGCTGTGTCCCGCCGCACGGATAACGTTTGGTGAGATGAGCTCCAGGTTGTCGTTTGCACCGAATGTTGCTAATAGGGTTGTTGATTTGACCCAGTCATCCATGTTGTCAGACTCTATGATGTCTGATTGAGAGGGTTCAGCAGTGAATACATTTAGGAGTGCTTGTGATATGTCTGCTGGGTTACGTGAGACAGCATCAGAGGCTCTGTGCCATTTCCCAGGGCAGTACTGAATGGTGAATCTGTACCTGAGTGTTTTCTCCTTTAACCTGAATAATCGGGGGTTTTGGATTTTACTAAGGTCTCTATCTCCGAATAATCCTTTTAGTGGTTCATGATCTGTAACCACTATGAGATTCGGGCAACCCATTACAAAAATGCGACACTTTTCCAATGCCCATGCAATTGCTGCTGCCTCGCCTTCAATAGGTGCATATCTGCGTTCAGCATCAATGCAGAATCTGCTACCAGCAAATATCAGGCGCCAACCTTCAGGGCAGCAAACTGGAGCTTTGTCAGTGGTGCATGAGCAATACTTCTGTAGAAGTAGGAAGCCCATTCCTTCTTTGCTCCAATCTGGGGCAAGGCAGGTTATTCGTTCTTTTTGAAATGTTGCAATGCCTTTTCGGACTAAGTCAACTATTACCTTCTTTGACTGCTGAAATGCATCCTCGAGGCTTTTATTCCATGTAAAGTGAGAGTCTCGTTTTACAAGATCACGAAATGGAAGCATGACTGGGCTCAGTGAGTATGCCCAAGCGACTTGGTTGACCAGACCAAACCATGATCTGGCATCGGTGAGCGTTTTTGGTATTGGGAAGCTTAATATTGCCTCCAGCATGGATTTAGAAGGGGTTACACCAGAGGATGTTATCTGGAGGCCACCAAACTGCACTGTGTCTTGGCAAAATTGGAATTTTTCCGTATTTAGTATGATGCCGTTTTTTGCACAATGAAGGAGGAAATCGAAGGTGTGAAAAAAGGCTCCTTCAATGTCAGAGTCATAGAGTAGGGTGTCATCTACGATTTTTACTTTGCGGGGGATGTCTTTTATTACTTCATCATACCTTCGGGTGTAGGCATCTCCAGATGCTAGGTAACCTTGTGGCATCCTCAGGTACATGAACCTTCCCCATTCTGTAATGAAGGTGGTGAGTGGCTGGGACTCTTTATCTAAGGGGATGGAGTGATATCCATCAACAGCATCCAACACCGTTTTCTTTTGTTTAGGTGGCACTTGCAGTGCTAGCTGAAATGGTGACCCTGTATGGTGTGTTTCCCGTTTGCACTGTGAATTCAGGTGTTGGTAGTCTATGGTTCTTCGTGGTTTGCCATTTTTCTTGGCATTAATTACCATAGTGCTACACCAATCAGTGGGCATGCCGACGGGTACTGGGGTTATGATGCCCCTTTTCACATCTTCCCAAAGGGCCTGTCTTACGGGCTCTTTGAAGTGAAAAGGCACAGGAATTGGGTTATGTCTGGCTTTGGGGACTGCTCCTTCTTTGAGGTGTATATGTGCATTGGGGCCAGACATTGGTGGGAATTCACCATTGTTCTTGAACGCCGTTTCGGCGAATTGATTCAATAGCCAATTCTTGAGTCTATCAATGTTCTGTTCTGTTGGGGAAAAAGGGAGTTTTTTGGGACGCGTTGGAAGTTGTCCCTCGACTTTGCATTGTTTAGTGCTTGCGTCCGATTTTTTATGTGTGCTTGTCAAGGGCAGGTGTTGCATTGCTGTTTGGGGTAATATTGTAGTCGTCGGCTTAGGAAAGTCTTTGGACAGTATCCCTACATCAATGCAGGCTGCTTTGCTGAAGTATAGCCGCTGAATCTTTTTGCATATGTATAGGGCTTGTTTAGTTGTTCTTCCTTGGACGATGAATTCCACAGGGAGCCAACCCTGACAGACAAGTGTAAAGCCTCCCACAGCTCGAACGACTTTTTTTGATGGAATGAGGTTGTTGATAGTGAGCCCCATATTCAGAAGGTGCTTAAGTCCCCCGAGACATATGGTGGCCCCACTGTCAGGAAAGATCGTCATCCTAGTGCTGTGATTTCTGGGGATATTCTTAACTTGTCTGGGATCCGGTTTTGGTGAGAACGGAACAACATACGCATCAATTTCCCTTACCTGGCATGTGTCTTTAGATGTATACGTGCCTGTCGTTTGATTGAATGTGATGTGGGCAATAAGTGTGTCCATGGCAGCTTCATTAGCCTCTGGGCTTTTCCTGACCGCTTGAGCTAGTTTCTTAGCCCGGCATACCCTCGATAGGTGATTGGGCTTCCCACAGTTACTACATGTTTGTCCCCATGCTGGGCATTTTAGCCGGCGGGATCCAGTTCCTGAGGTGCTATGCTGGTGGCTGCCACAACCTAAGCAAGCCCGCTGGTTTGGTTTAACATTGCAGTTGCCATAGGTGCTGGTACGGATCCCCTCGTTGGCTTGTGGTGTACCCTTCTGTCTGCGGTATGTTGATAGCCGAGCAGCAGCTGTATCTGAAGCGCCGGCCATTGAGGTTTGGTCTCGCAATGCTGATTCGAATGCCTCAGCATGACGGATATTTTGCTCAAGGGATTTAAGTGCCCCAGCTTTGGCCAGTAGGTCAGCCTGGAGTGTGTCATTTGCTATTCCACGGATGATCTGGTCCTTGATGTATATATCAGACAGGTCATGCTCACACGAGGGGCAGGTAAAGTTACAATCAACGGCTATGGCTCTGAGGCGGACAAGGTAACTTTGTATTGGCTCATCCGCATCCTGAAACATGGAGGCAAAAGCAAGGCGATGGACAATAGGACTTGACCTTTGGGTGACCAATGCTTCTACCATGTCAAGTAGCTTATCTGGATCAGTGGTAAAGAAGTCAGGGTGTGTGTTGATTATGGCATTTTGCACAGCTTCATCAGCACAATTGTATAAGTGAATATTAGCTTGGGAGCTTGGCATATTCGTCATCTTGGTAAAGACATCCCAGTCAATTCGGAACTTCCTGAATTGCTGTGGTGTCATCTCGAGATTGAGATGAGGAGGCTTGGCTGCTAGTGCCTGAATACGGGTTGTCTGGGTGGTGGATTCCTTAGCCTGCTTGATGATACACAGGGCTTCTCCAATTAAAGTGACTCCCAGCTCCTTAAGCATAGATCGATCCAGCATTTGAAGGCTCTCGATTGTCAGCTTCTCATCCGCAAACCTTGTTGCATGAGTTTTGGCTGAGTCAGTGGATATGCCTGCTTCAATGAAGAAGAGTTCCCAATTTTCGGGTGTCAATAATCCTGTTCGCAGCGCCATGTCGAACAATCACGTGATCAAGATAAACACTCAGTTGTGGAGCAAGCTGAGGTAAAGAGTAATCCAACCTTGAGGAAGAGAGCTATTTATGGTGCAATGGAGCATCTCATTGTGCTAAAGTGGGACAGTCCATTGCTTGGGCTGTGATTGGCTGCTGGTACCTGAGTGGAGGTATTTCTATATAAATACCAGCTTGATTCAGTTAGTTTGCAGGGTTTGTATTAAGTTACAACCTCCTTTATTTTTGTCTGCCAGCTGGACGCTAGCTGGGACTCTTACACCGGTAAGTGCTGTTTATTGTCTTGTTATTCTACAGTAACTTTTTAAATATCATATTTTCTACATGGGTCATGTAGTCCAAGAAGCATGGGCTGAGTGAATTTCCCATACTAGCACCATTAATTTAAATAAAATTAATGTGGCTAGTTGAGCTACGTACATCTGAGCCCTATCTAAGCTGAAGACATTTAATAGGCAATGTATTTCTTGCTTTAATTTTTTAAATAATCTTTTAAAAATCTCTAATGATTTGTATACCCTGTTTTTCATAAAACCTATTTTTATTTCAACTTGTTCTTTTCAAATGTCCATTTTAAACAATTTATTCTATACAGTATAAGGCAATTTAGCACAATGTATCAATTGAAAAAGGGCAAATTAAATATAGCCCAACCTAATGTTCGTGAAAATCAAAGAAAGGTCTTAACTCATTGACTGGAGGGTTTGGGTGAGGAGTGTGACTGGGGTAGCATTGAGGAAATATATCAGTCAGCAGTACTGATCATAAATGTAAAATTCACAGAGAGATACATAAACACACTCTAACACACCTATATACAAACACACACTTGAGATAGATGCACGTTATTATTTAAAAAAAACAAAACGTATTTAGCTAGAGATTTTTAAAAATTATATATTTTAGTTAGAGTAAAGGAATCATTTTAGCATCTAAGTTATACCAATTGTATATTTTGTTAAAGATTGTAATGACCTCAACTAACATTAAAGACCTAGAGTTTCCACTGTGAGATATAATATATATATATATATATAGAGTGAGGTGACTCGTTTACATATGAAGTCACAAAGATTATCGATATCAGCAGCTATTACCCATGAAGCAGTTGAATGCATACTACTTTCTGTGAGTCAGTAACACTACACTACATAAAGTATTATATTTAATTTACTAAAATTATACTACACCAGTAGTAAATAAAGAACTGTCTTTGAAAGTAGTCTTGAATTTTGCAAGATTGTTGGGATAGATAGCTTCTAAAATTTGTAATCTTTGTTTACAATTTTTATTGAGTGTTAGTATGTTACTCACATGAATTTTTCTTATATCATCATAATTTTTGCTTCGGTATCAGTTGTTGCATGGCACTTTTATTGGAATTAGGATGTATAATTCTGTAATGGAGGCATGGTGGAGTAATGGATAGCAGTTCAGATTTAGGAGAGCCGAGTTTGAGTTCCAGTCAAAACCATTACTTTCCCTTACCTGCTAATATTCTTGGGAAAGGTATGAATCTTCTTCTCTCCCCAGCTATGGGTAAATAACAGGACAGATCAGGTTCTATAGCCTTGGATGGCAACTGGTCTACCACAGAAAGAAATGGCAACCTTCTGCAGGAAAACATCTGCCTCGTCAGTTATGTATCGAAAAATACATGATCGCCTAAGTGTGTATCATATCATGCATGGCACAAAACTGAATTCTGTCAGTTATGGTTGTAAGATGATTTCTTTTTCAAGTGAGTTTGTAAACAACATTAATAAAATACAGTGAACTTCATTTTGGTGTAAATTGTTTTGATTTTGAAATCAATTTTTCAGTAAAGTTATTATATAATTTCTGATAATTATCATGAAATGGTAATGATTTATTGTAAACTTTTAACAAAGGTCATTCTGTGTTATTGTTTGGTCTTTGTGTGATATGTTCTGACAAAGAAATTGGGGATAATAACTGTAATATTAAAGTAAGTATGATTGTAATTGATACTTCACCAAAACTAGCACACTTATGATTATTATGAATTTGGGTAGACATATATTTAAAGCCTTCACTTAAAGACAAAAGTAAATATTAAATAAAAGATTAAATAAATGGTACCAAAGTTATACACTGTTTAATCTGGTCAGTTATAAAGCTTATTTAAGGAAATAAGTTTGTTTGTTTGGAATTCAAATAAATCCCCCACCAAAATTAGGATTCACTTTCTTTTGTTAGCTATACTGGATTTTTTTTTTTTTTTTTTTCATTGGTAAAAAACAAAAAACAAACCTGTTTTCAACTTTTTGTTGTAAATAACCTTGTAAATTTCTGTTTAAGTAAAACTATGCAGCAGTCAAATGCCTGATAAACTAAAAAACTGAAGTTTTTTTTTTAATCATTTTATCGCAATACAGTCATTAATATGCAAGGTGTTACTGAGTGTGGGTTAATATGAGTAAAGAAAATGTTATTCAGGAGAGTGAACAATGAAAGAACAAGAATTGAGAAGGCAGAAGATAACAATTGACATTGCATTTAAATTTTTGAAGATCAAAATTGAAGCCTATCTTTCAGTTATAGATACAATCTTTGCTTAATGTACAAATATATTCCTTTGCTACTTGTATATCTCACTTTTGTTACTGACTTGTTTATATGGAAGATAATTTCTGCTCACTATTCAAAACATTTTTAAGTCCTGCTGAATGAAAAACATTTGATATATTAATCTTTTTGCTTTCAGTAAACCTGATAAAGTTTAAATAATTGCATGTGATATCACATTTATTTGATAGTTTTGTGACTGTATAAACTTCTCAAATGATTTCTCTTGTAGTAGGTATGAAATAGAAACTTTATACAGTGTAGGTTATGTGGATCGATATACACCTGATGAAGATCGGAGCACACAATGGACAAAACATTGTGATAAAACAACAAAGATGAGGACAATAGTCCAAATGTAAATAATTATAACTCCCCATCCCAGAAATTTGGACATAAAACATTATACAAGAAGTTGGTCAACTTTTAAGTTCATCTTAAAAGTATATTGGTATATAGTGTTTGTATTAAATTAAAAATTGTGATCTAATTAAAAAACAAAAACAAAAACAAAAACAAAAAACTGCCAAAATATCAATGCTCTGTTGATAAATGCTCTAATTAATGCTATAGTTTTATATGATAAAAACTTGATAGTTCTTTTGTTGTTGCTGGTGAGTGGAAATAAATATCATGGTATGTGATATCTTTTACTTTTTGTGTGTATCTGATGAATGATTGTTGATTCATGGTATTTTTATTATGTTTAATACACTTAACTATTTTAGCTCATTAAATATTATTTAGCAGTACATTATATATATCTTAAACTTTTTATAACTTTTATTTTCTAATTTCTCTTCATACCTTTGTTAGTTGTAAAAAGTGCAACCATAGTTTGCCATTTTAACTGCTTCTAAGTGTTATTAGTTAATTAGTGTTAACATTTCTTCTAAGGTTTTTGATAAGCTGTCTCCTGAAATAATTCAATTAATGCAAAATCTTCAACACCTATATTTTGCATAACAGTAGGAAAATCTTAGAAAAGTGCCTTTGCATTTACATGGCTTTTAATTGCATGTGCAGTCAATCAAGTGTAGCACATCTAATTTAGGAGTTTGGAAAATAGATTCAGTATAAACTAATAGAAATGAATATTGATCAGCATTTTAGAATGCTGCTTACTTTTCCTGTTTAATACAGAAAATCCAGTTTTGGGCAAGATGGTTACGAACAATGAATTTATTACATAAATTCAAAATAAAAAAAAAAACATCATGGCTAGATCTTGTACAGCCATCAACATTTTAACCTGAACAGAATTTTCTTTTATATGCCATGTCTTTTCAAGAGGAAATGCTGAAGATATAGTAATGCTAAATTTTAAATTTGTCATCCAGTGTATCTTGACATAAAGCTTATGTGATTTCATTCAGCTTTTCAACACTTTTGTTTTAGTTATGATCACTGTTTTAAATACCCCATATTGTGATAACTTCATTTATTTTTCCAGTAATATTTTATGCATCCATTTATCACTTTTTTTTTTTTTTACTATGATGTTCAACCTGTACAAGGCCCAAGAGCCACTCTAGGTAGACTTTTACAGAGTAAGAGACAGAGTTTATAGGGATATGTGGGGAAGATAATGTTTGAACAGGCCAAGATTGTAGTGATCAGTGAAATATCCTCTTGGGAGTTGGTTCCACTAGGCAGTAGTTTGTGAGAAGAAACTGTTGAACAACAGGCATGGCTGGTGGATCTTAGCCATGAAGGTTAGAACTGGTGGAACTAAGGAATGTAGTTCATCTGAGTCACTTTCCATGGAAATGTTGATATAGCAGTGAGAAACTTGCAACTTTTCATCTGTGGAACAGATGAGATACTAAAATTACCACTTCTTAGTATAACTAGTAATGCTATCATAAAATAAAGTTTGGTATTTTTATTCAGAAAGCTAAAGTACAGGTCTCCATTTAATGATTGTTCAATACAAAGATAGTCTATAGTTCCTATTTTCCCTTTAATAGCTTTACTAAATCATTTTTATATATTGCAATAGGGGATTATATGAATGCTGAGATGCTTTTCTTTTTAAAATACTCTCAACATTTGTCTGCATGTGTGTATACACAGTGCTTTGATCTGATAACTTTTACTATTGAGGAGGTGAAAAAAAATATGATTATAAAATTTGCACCAATTTTTAATCAGTTTTACATGTAAAACTTTCCAGAATATTTTATAGATGGATGTAGGGGGGTGTAAAAGTTGTTTGAAATGAAAATACTGTAGACTTGATATTACAAAAATGTGTTTTTGTCAAACAAAAGAAAATTAAGCCTAACTCGAGTTTCAAATAGCATAAAAAGATCTGTAAAGCACTGTATAATTGGTCTCCTTTAAATCAGTACTTTTTGACAAGGAGGAACGTATGGTTTCAGTACAGTATAGAACTTTTCAACACTGGGCTTGGCTTTTTATATACATATGACCTAAGAAAAAGTGGAGAATGCTGGTAAAAACAAGGATACTTGTTTGAAACGTTTGTAAATTAATAACATTTCATATTAGAATTTTCAACTATTTATCAAGTTCAACAGCTATAAAATTTGCTGTATTTTCCAAAATGATATTCAGTGTAGCTTGCATTGCAATGTGTACTGCTGGGCAAGTAATAAAAAAGGATGATTTTGTAAATTTACATAACTCATTTTCAGTTTCCTCATTGTAAACATTTGAAACAGTTCTTTTTTTTTTACCTCACTAAAACTGATGGCTCAGAATGGCGACTGCATTCATAAAGCGACAAGCAACCACAGTGTCCAATTGATGGGATGAAGTCAAGGATATCTCCCTCCATTGTATGGAAACAGTGGCTAAAGTATGCGAGATGAATCCTGTGAGAGGAGATGAAGGTTTGAATATATGCAAGCTCTGTGGCCACAGGAGTGGCAAATAGAAGTGAATGGGAGCATCATGGAAGATGCTCGTTGGTTGCATCAACCTGAAGATGCTGAGCATGTCAATCTGGCTGAGCTTGGTGAAGCAATAAAAGACAAATCTGACACTTCAGTGACGGGTGTCGGTGTTACATTTGGTTACAGATTTGATATGCATGCATTGATGGATATCTGACATCTTGATTGGGAAAGCACAGGTAAACACAAAGGTGAGATGCTGGTGAGATAGCGCTTAGAGACATTGCAAGCATTGGCAAAGAAATAGACCATGATGATAGATGTGACACTGGTGAAATCCTGTCTAAACCACACAGACTGCCTTACTGGAGGTGGGTGGATTTATATAAGCAAGAAGAAGAGCCAGTGCTGTAAGGCTGTGCTACTGTGGGGAGTAGATTGAACAAGAATCAGGTGACCTGCATCCACCACCAAAGTGGTCACCTGGGTGTTAAGAGAACCTTATACTTTGCCAGGTCTGTTGACCCATTAGTGTCTAGAAAGCTTGTCAAAGCCTACGAAGCCTAACGGTCAATTGATCCGGAAACAAACACTGGGTGTATAGTTAACCTGGAGCAGGTTAGCGATGGACATTACCCACTATGGAGGCAGTCATTTTCTAACACTCATTGATTGCAGTTCCTCTCAGGTCGCAATATAGTGGCCCCTGCATTGACAGAACTCTGCTAGTGTCATTCATCAGATGGAATCAATTTTCTACAAGCCGACTGAAATATTGACTGGTAATGACACTGTGTTCACTTGTAAGCACTTGAGATTCTGATGTGCCCATGCACCGGCTGGGAATAGGATCATCGAATGCAGTCATAGAAGTAATGCTCAGTGCTTGAAGCGGGTTACTGGCACAATGTCACTCCCAAAGACAGTCTTCCATCTTCCACAGCACTGGATGATGTGCTGCATAGGTACCACATCCGGGTACAAAACATCAATGTCACAACCTCACTTGAACTGTAAAACACTCAAGGGGGATACATAGAAGGGGACATCATTTGGGTAAAGACACCACATGGTAGGTGTATGACTAAATTCAAAACGGGCCACGTAACCCAACTGATCAGTCTGCAGTTGATGCAGATTGATGGAGCGCCATGGTACGTGAAGAATTTATGCACTTTTATGGGGTTACATCCATCATCAGACTCCAATAATAACACAGTAGAGAGTGAACAATTCATATACTTAGAATTGAGTTTGCCAGATGATTCCTCCAATATCAGCAGTTCAGAGACTAATACTGGAGCACCCGATGACCCTCCTGGCAGTAGTTCATCTGAGAATGAGACTTTCGTCCTTCCTCTTTGAAAGATTACCTGACAGAAGTGACCTGCCCCAGGATGCATCAGCTGTGATCAGGAAATGGATACTTACTTTGGCGACTCAAAAGAGCCAGAGTTACGTGTATATTTTTCCAATGGAGTGTCAAAACGGTGAATTGGCAAACTTCAGACTGAAGGTGAATCAGGCAGCACTTTGTGTTAGCAGAAGTGTTGGTGTTGCATGTAGCCATTTTTATTGGCTGGTTCTAGGCACTCATTGGTTGAGCGATGGCTGGGTCAAGTGCATAAAAGTACGATATGCTCATTCAAGGAGTATTGTTTAGGAGTTGCATACTTGAGACTGAGGAACGGAGATAATTGTGTAATTGATTTGCCTATTGGACTTGTATGCATTTTTTTTCTTTCTGTGGGTGATTCCAACCAATTTTCACACACACAAAAACCATGAGAATAATTGTCAGTTTAAATAGCAAAAATCCATGTTCTTCACTGAATTTGTATTTTCAATCATAAATAAAATTTCAATATTTCATTTGAAAAAGGAAAAAATAAATTTTAGATTTGATTTAAGAGAGTTAATTAATCTATTTTTTTCTACAGCTTTGATTTTTTTTTTGTATTGGATATAATTTAAGCTTTAGGTATGTAATCACTAACCTTTTGGAAGAAGCATATCAGACATTGGTGGCAGTATTAACAGCACATGCAATAAAGAAGAAATGTCACTAAAAGAGTTTAGCGTAAGTAAATTTTAAAAAAAATATTTTAAATAATGTATTTAATTCTTCTATAAAAAAAAAACAAAAACAATGATTGCATTTTCAGATTTTATTATTCAAACTTTATACTGAATATACAGGGGTTTTATTTTAATAACCTCACAAATTATTTAATTGTACCTTGAGTTGTAGATCCTTGATAAAATTGAACATTTATAATAATGTCAATTCAAATAATAGCAGTATTATTAAAGCAGAGAGAGGAAATTCTATATTGATTTCATTCATCCAATGATCAAAGATAAAATAATAATTTAGGATAAGAATATTAATCAATAGACTCATCAAAGATGAATAAAAGTAGAAGAAATGATTTGATTTTCTAAAACCTAGTAATCATTTACAAACGTTATCTAATAAAAATGTTATCTGGAATTTAGTGTACTTTGCTTCATTTTTCTCTTCTAACTACTGCCAAGGACACATGGCACAGTGGATAAAGGCATTAGTTAGATCCAGTGACAGGACCCAAAGAGTGTGAGTTCAATATCTGGTTAAGGCAGTGGAGAACTTGAAGAAGGGAATTAACAGGAGATAACTGATAACTGACATCCATTAAATATGGCATGTAGAACTAGAACAGTCTACCCCAGTGAGCGAAATAAAGGGTTCAGTTTGATATTCCAACCACCTGAAGAAGGCCGGAGCGTACAACAGCCGAAACATTGTAATAAATATGGTGACAAAGAGGAGGACAATAGTCCAAATAATGTAAATAGTATAAGTAGAACCATCATAATAATTTTCAAGCTTCAACCCAAGTATTCAGTTTTTATTTTATATATATATATATATATATATATATATATATATATATATATATAGTGAATTTCACAAAAGACTATTTTTTTTTTTAGGCTTTTCTGTTTTCACTGTTAATTTTGTTCTTACATTTTATAATAATGATGTACAAGTAACCTTTTCAGTCCTAATGGAATTATTAATAATAGATAAGGTAACAGATAACAGATAAATAAGGTAACTTCTGATCAAAATTTTTAATGTGTATTTTTGGGAAGTGTAAAAAAAAAACAAAAAATGCCCATGTTGGTAGATAGAGAAAAATAGCTATTTAAGAAAGTCAGTTGAAATCTTTAGTTTAAGAGGGCAGATAGTAGAGCAAGAAGCTGATAATGTGGCCTTTCTCTTCATGCCTTGGTTTTAATCTCCAATCAATATGAACCATTTTAGAACAGGATAATTTAATGTCCTTCATCAGATAAGAAAAACATAATTGAAATGTTTGAGTAACAAATATTACTTATTAAGTAGGTACACTATGCTATTTTAAAGTTCTGGTAACCTTAGATGCACTTTGTTATTGTGTTACCATTTGTCCTGACTTAAGAGGTTTGTTCCAGTGTCCCACTAGTGATATCAGTTATCAGTATTTGTTTTTATCTACCTGAAGCTTCAAGAGTGTTTGGTCATGAAAATACTTTATTATACATAAATTAAATATATAATAATAGAAACTCTCCTACTTTCAGGCTTGAAAATTATAGTAAACCTCTTATTGTGGCAAAAATAGCATTATTATGGCTAGCATAAGATTTTGAACTATGATCATTGCTAGCCAAGAAATTAGATAACACTGTTTCTTGCTGATGTAATTTTTTAAAATACTGTATGATTTTATCTATAAATTTGACATTTTTTAAATTTTAAATCATTTTCTCTCATACAAAATGAATATTTCATTTACATGAATGTTTAAAAGAGCAAAAGAAATATAGTCACTATTATAATTATTGTTCTGTTTTGCAAAAGTCAAATTACATATTTTAAGTTTTTAACAGAAATTATATATTTTAAGTTTCTAAGAAAAATACCAAAGTTTAAATAAATACAATAAACTATAGGGCTGTAAATAATTTTTTTCAGAAATTTTTCATGTTAAGTGGAAGGTGATTAGTTTGATACTCAGAAATGACATCCCATACCCAACAAACAATAAGATATAAATTAAGATATAAGATATAAATTAAGATTGTTTATATAGAACAATAAATGAAATTCATTGCATTAATACATTGATGTTGATAAATAATAGGGTCATTTTTCCAAGAAATGAAAAAGTGCTTAGTGATCTATAACTTGCAGAAAAATTGAAATATGGATTGTTTTATGCTATAAATCTCTGGCTTTACTTGCACATGCTGAAAATAGTTAATGGATAAATAGCCTGATAGATTGTTTCTGTAATTTGCATCCGCTTCTTTTTTTTTTTTTTTTCAATTATTATTATTATCATCACCACCACCACCACCACCAATAATAATAATAACAACAATAATAAAACACACACACACACACACACTATGAATAATCGTTTTGCTCTTTCTGTCTATTTCCCCTGTTTAGATTGTTAAAAAAAAAAAGACAAATTGTTAAGGATATATAGACTAATATGTTATTGATGAGAAAAAGGGGGTTGAGTATCCATTCAGGAATAGGAAATTCTGATAAATATATCCTTAACAATTCCAAACAGTGGAAAGAGATTTATATGAATAGTGTTTTATGAAAGCAAATTTAGTGAAATAAAATGATTTGGAAAGTAAATCTACCAAAAAATGTCATTAAGATTTGTAAATCCTATACTCAAGATGGGTATTAAGTAATTTAAATGGCCTAGTCTGTATCTTTTCTATGTGCACATAATTCTAGAGATAAACTATAGTTTGTAAATGCTGGCAATTAAAACACTATTTAATCAAGCTGCTTAAATCAGTTTGATGAAGATAATCCAATATTTCAGAAACAGTGTTACATATATTATTGATATGTTTGAGAGTGAGAAAAAATACACTGTTAATGAGAGAGAAGAATAAAAAGAACAAGAATAAAGACATAAAATAATGATTGACATCGTATTTAAATTTTTGAAGATCAAAGTTGACTGGGAAGCAAAAATATGAAAAAGAATTTCACAAGTGAGAAGTGCAACAGAAAAAACTTAGCATAGAAATTATAGTTACATCTAGCCATTTCAACTGTAAAATGACAAGACTTTTCTGTCAATCTAGTACTACTCTTAAATTCATAAAGTCTAGGTACCATGAAGGAAAGTTCATCAGAATAGTTACCATGAAAGTATTTATAGAAAAGGTGCAGGGAAGCTATGTTATGAAAATGTGAGTGAAGCTGAGATACCAGGTCAGGCCAATAACATTGCAGATTCTTTGGATTTTATCGAGAATCTCTAAAGATAGCAGGAGCACCAGATCAAATGTGGCAGCAATATTCAAAGTAAGGACAAATGGTAGATTTGTATGTAAAATAGATTGTGGACAGAAAAATTATCTCGTATGACACAGTGAATCAACATTCTTAGCAGCAGTCCTAGCAATTTATTCAATCTAATCTTTCCATTTCATGTCAGCAGAAAATATTACCCCAAGAAGGCAGCAATAATCATTGAAGCATAAGTGGTTGACCTAGAGAAGCGAAAGCAGATTCTGTAATGCAAGATTCTTGACCAATTCACAGTTGATGATGTCCTCTAGTAGTTTGCCAAAAAGAGGTACAAGGCTAATAGGCCTATAGTAGAAAGGATCAGACAGTTTACCTGAGTTCTTAAAAACTGGACCTATGGAAGAGGATTTCCAATAAGCCTGAAAGAAAGAAGTTGGTACCAATTTCCGTATTAGATATTAAGAAAAAAGTGTAAAATCATGCAAGAATACTGTAGAGTAAAGTTTGTAAAATTGTAGTTTGTTCTGGCATGTAAGCAATTCCTGTAATACATTTCCTTTAGTCCGTGTCTCCTGTTCAATACAGAAGTCAAAGTTCTGCCTTGTTATACCCATTTTTATATCTTCATTGACAGCCTATGTGAAAAGATGCTCTTGTGAGAGAGTATCTGACTACAAGACCTATGCAAGACACATTCAAATCCATTTTCATCCTGGAAGTAAGCCATTTTCTCTAGCATTACATTGAATGTTACAAAAATGCATGCAACTCTGGGCCTCTTAGTGACTGTTCACTCCTTTGTGATAAGTTCACTACAAATACTTTGCAAGTTTTCAAAGATTTCTATTCATAAAATTAGTCAACATTTAATTCATATGTGGAAACATATTTATGAAATTCTGTCATATGACATTCTGTTTATTAAATTAAACATTTCCATTCTTAGCTTTTGAGATTTTTACTTTTAAAAGGTTTTAAATTGTGATAGGTCTGATTTTGTTTTTGATTAAGCTGTTTTAATTTATTATGAAATGTTACAGTTTACCAAAATATATATTAATTTTATTTAAAATATTTAAACTTGAAATTTGTTTTCATTATAAAAAATCAATGTATTTGAAAATTGATTAAAATATTTTTTGTTTTTTGTTTGAAATTAGCCTCATTATTTGTTGATATCAATAATAATGAAAATAGCAGAATAGAGGACAATCTTTACATGTATTAATGTTGTTGTTTTAAGAACTCTTTTTTTTTTTATCATGTCAAGTTTAAATAAAGATTTTCATTGTGGAAAATAGCATTACTCTAGCTGGATAGTTGATGCTTTCTGAAGTTTGGAAAAGATTAGCTTGATAATTTTATCTCATTTGCCATTTTTAGAAAAACGTTTGGATTTCTGGCTTCTTTTTAAACAAAACACACTTTGTCTTAAGGGAAAATGTCTAATAAAGGAACTTAATTTTCCAAACGTTGTGTGTGTCTCTCAATAAAAGTGAATAAGAAGCTGGTAGATTTTGTTCAATATCAATGCAGATTGTGTTGACAAAAAGAACTTTTAAATTTTGAAGAAAAATACCTTGAAGTAACTTGATTTGAGATGTACCAAGTTTTAAGATTCATTCAACAAAATATGTTCAAATTGCACAAAAGGCTACACCAATTACAATAGCATAATGTTCATATGATATATTGATGAACAGTAAAAAGTCTAAAGAAATTTTCCTTGATTTTGCCACCTGCTGTTGTGTTGTTTGTGTGTAATGATTTTTATTTATAACATCAGTTAAAAAAGAAACACATATATACTGAATTTGTATAAATTTTTCATTCTTAGATCTTAAATCAATAGCTTAGTGCATTGTTAGAATACAATAGAGAATATTCTGTATAGTTTGAAAAATAAAAAATCTGAGTTTAATTTAACAATCCTTTATTTAATGACTGACATTTATGAGTATTCAAGAGTATTTTAATTGGAAAAGATGCACATTGTTTATTAATGGAGTTCAATTTTTCTTTTTCATCAATTCATTTTTAATTTTTTCAAAACTGATATTTTTCTCTCATCACTTTAACTCAAATGTCATTAAAGTTGTGACCAATTGTTTCCTGTACTTTCCTTCCCCACCTCTTAGGCATCATGGGCAACTATTTTCTTGTAAGAATTTTTCTTTTTCTTTTATTTTTTATACCTATCCATTTCAAACTGTAGGTAATCACAATTTGCCACAGTTTTCTTTTTCTTTAATCTCTGAATTACCATAGATTCTTGGGAAAAATAGTGGAGTGGTTTCCCCTTTACTTTCTCAACTACCAGTGCCAACCAAGGATCAAGAGCCAAGTCTACCTTACTATTTAACCCATAACAAGTGAGAAAAACCATGGATTCATGCCTTTCTGAATAGCATTAGTGCAAATTAGCCACAAAAAACTTGACTGGAATTTGAACTCTGCTCACTGATTCTATTTTCTGCATTAATATCAATTACCTTATAACATAATTATCAGAATATTTTAGCAAAAAGTTTTTAATCAAATTTAAAAAATATATATATATATTTGAGTGTAAAAAATTTTTAACATAAGAGCCACTTTCTTGGCCATTAAAGTTGTGCTGAAAACTGAAGAAAATTTCATGTACCATTTTGTCTGAAATTTTATTTGGTAGTTTATCCACCTTCAAGAGATCTTTGAACTTTAAAGCTCTTAAATAAATAGAATGGATTAGTTGTGGTTTCATTTTTTATATTTATATCATTATATATAACAATAAGTTTCACATTTTGCTTTTTCTCTACTGAGCATTTAACATAATACTTAAAAATATGTTTTTAATTATTTTTTAAGGTCACACAGGCTCAACTCATGTTTTCATATTTTATGTTTTCAGGCTGTTAAACTTTCTCCTCCAGATGGATAATCATGAATTAAGAAAAATAAAGCAAATATTATTTTTTTTTTAATATTCTATTGTTCACCAAATACAAGGCCCAAGAGCCGTCCAAGGTAGAAGGTTAGTGAATAAGGTCATTGTTAGTGTGTAATGAGAAGAAGTAAGAAGATATGTAGGATAGATAATATTAACTGATGCTATGCACTTATTTGTGTTTATTGATTCAAATTTCACATTTTGTGGCTGAGTTGGGTTGGTCATTTAAAAAAGATGATAAGATTTGTTTTATATCAGATTTTTGTTTTGTCTTTTACATGTGTTTTTTTTTTTTTTTTTTTTTTTTTTTTAATTTTTCACAAGGGACACATAGAAAGACCAAAACTGAAGCACATAAATGGAGAGATTAGGAACGCTGAAGATTCATATCAATAACTGACCAATTCTCCTTCAAATTTGTGAAATAAAGAGACAAAATTGATCTTGAAGTAAGAAATAAAGTATTCAAACTTGTGCTGAATAAAGATTAACAAGCTTAAAAAATACAATGAATATGTATAATCTGCAGGGTGTCTGCTTTTTTAAGTACAGGCAGTAGCAGAAGCCCTGGATAAGAGTGACGTATGCACTATTGCTGAAATGATTATGGGCAGAATTTTCTTGTGCTGTTTCTGTCATTTGTTTTGGTGAAAAACCAAAACAAATGACAGAAATAGCAAACAAAGGAAAGAAAGTACGACCAAGTCAATTTTTTGTCAATATTATTTCCAAGAAATAACCCTAAGCAAAAGAGAAGTAAATATTGCAATTGAATAGGCCAATGAGAAATAGCCCTTAGTTTTTCCCATTATCATGAAGTTGCAACTAAAATCTCCTCTCTTTCATACATTTAAATTGGCAGACACTGTAAGCATGTTTGTATCAGGCATTGAATAGAGGAATTCACATGCAAGTGTATTTTCAGCAGTGATGCACATTATTCAGTAAAACAACTACTGTCAATAATAGTTTCATCTTCTGGTATTGAACACATCTTCTCTTTATATGGAATTGTTCATTTTAAACCATCTTCACACAGTATGAAAATGATATTTCTTTTTAAAGAATTGAATAGAAAAACTGTTCACACTGAAGAATTTTAATGTTTCAGCATAATAATTAGCAAGAAATAATAAGCAAAAAATTTGTCACTTAAATAATTCAGAGATTTTATTTCATATTGAACATTTTATTGTAATACTGAAAAATATTTTATTCATTTGGTGATTGGAAATTGTTATTTATGTTACTGATTAAAAAATCTTTTGATTTAAATCAACCAACTTTTTGGCCAGGTTGTGCCTCTTCCAGTTGTCTCAGTTATCCCCCTTTAAGTCAACATTCCAAGTTTTTTGTTCTTTGCCTATTATTTCAACTTCATCCCACAGGGACCAATGATCTCCCTTTCTCTCAATATGTAGTCAGCTATGCCTGATTTTTATATTTCCTCTTGTGTTAGGGCTTTACATAAAAATCCTAAAAGGAAAAACATTCCTCCTTGAGAAATTAATATGTACAAAGACGATTTTGCTTTGCTGTATATAGAGATACACTAGAGAAGAGTAGTACTGACCCATGACCCAAAGGTGATCATTAGACAGAAGAGGTCATTATAGAAGAAAACCAGAGTCTAAGGCGAGGAAAAGATTATCAATTTCTAAATTTCAAGTATATATTTGAGATAACATTTAAGTTTTGAAAATTCACAAAATTTTCTATTTGCTCACACATGCCTATATGTGACACTGGCAAACAGAAAGAAAGGTGTTAAGTTAAAGATATATAAGTTTGGAACAAAGTGAAAAGGGTTAAAGAATAGAACAGTAGACAGACTAAGAGAAAGAGTGAAATTACTTTTAATTTTGGAAGTCTTTTTTTAGCAGAGCTGGCTCAAAAATGTGACTTTGTTGGAAAGATATTACAACAGAGGCCATGTGGTGATGCAGAGCTGACAGTTGATTGATGATGCTGCCCAAAATGTGCCAGTTACGAAAACACCAATTGAGAGATAAAATTTGGTAATTTTAAAGACTGGACAGAATTAGAAAACTGATTTATTTTTGCCTATCAAAAGGTGGAAATGGAATTTCTTATGTAAAAACCCAACTTAGGCTTTTTAAAATGCGATGACCCTAACAAGATAGAATGATAACTGACCGGAGGAAACATTGTATAAACAAAACCAGGCTGGGAAAATTTACAGACAAGAAATTAAAATGATAATTCTAATTAATAACCAAGCCACACGATGGGGTTTGAGAACCAGATTCATCAAACGGACAACCAAGATGACAGGCAAAGATGAGATACTAAGAGAGGAGGAGGAAGACAGAGGAATTACTTACATCCATTGGGAGGTGTTGATACAAGGCACAAATAAGAGAAGGAAGGAGTTATTGGGAAGGATCGATATTCTGTGACTGCTACGCATAGGAAAAGTGATCTCTCCAAATTTGAAGATATAATTAATTTTCCAGATCCAGTCAACAAAGGTGTTCTTGTTGTAAGAGAGGGAAAACACTGAGTCCCCTAACCATGTTGATCCCCATGCCAGCTTTGGGTGAAAATCAAAATAAGCAGAACACTGAAGCGACCAAGTCACTAGTTTCAGAGACGCCAGTTCTGGTGTGCAGACAATGAGCAACGACTTCTCTGCCAATCCCACATGACTTACTGTCAGAGAGAATGTTTAACTTAGGCCTTGTTCCAGACTTAGCTAAGCTGAGCAAAGTGTCATGATAGAATCCAAAGTGGGAAGGGTTATATCAAGAAGTAATATTTCTGTACAAAGAACAATATAAGCCACATTGAAATAGACCCTGAAGAAATTCCTGTCTTTATTTCATCTCCATTATTTTTATTTTTCCTTTGTGATATATCTTTGCCGGGATTGAGCCAACAATAAAATTGCTGGCGACAATTTGATCTTTGCCAGCTCTGTGATCTATCAACACATCATGGAATGAAGCAAAGCAGACCAACAAATTCCAACAGTTAGCGGCAGTCTTGACCAGGGACTGACTTGGCAAGAAGGGTTACATATTGTAACAGAAAATCCTGTCAGCCTGCCTGACAAAAGACTCAGAGTTGGTTGTATATGGTACTGTAAGCACCAAGAGTTGCATCCTCTTCCACAATAGTCCATTGAGAGAAAACATTTTACTTAGAGTAGGTGGCACTGACTATTTGCATATGAACTATACTAGGCAGGTATTAGCCAATAGTCAGCGTGGGTCTGGGATTGAGATAGATATATAACACCAGTGTTTTTTGCAGTTGTGAGAGGTGCTCACGACATACAGCTGTGCGAATACCAGACGAACACAAGCTATTCCGGCAATTGATGGACAATGGCAGATCCCACATTCGATCTAAAGCTAATTCCCAAGTTTGACAGATCGGTGTCCAGTCTTCCACTGGTTGAATGGATAGAGAAGCTGGAACTCATTTGCAGGCTATGTGGAGTGAAGTCTTTGGAGCACGTGATCCCTTTGAGATTTACAAGTGGAGCATTTGCAGTTTACTAACAACTGGATAACAAAGCAAAATTTGAAATTGACCAGATAATGACTGCCTTAGTTATAGCCTTTGCTATGGATTCATTTATGGCATACAACCAGTTCATGAGCAGCACCTGCAGCACAGCAAATCTGTGGATGTATATCTGGCTGAATTAAAGAAACTTGCGTTATTGATGGGCAGGATGAATGACCGTATGCTGGTTTGCACATTTGTGCATGGGTTACCAGGCCATGTAAAGCAGACTCTTCTTGTGTTGACCAGGATGGATGTGCTGTCTATTGACCATCTGCTTGCCCAAGCCCAAGCCATTATGAGAGACAAGGAGACTGTCATGGTGGCAGCAACAGCCCAGCCAATGCAAAGTACGGATGTTCATGTCATAAAGTTCTTTCTATGCAATGGTATTAACCACATGGCGAAAGTTTGTTGGAGCTAACAAAATGACAGGGGACGACAGTGAGGACAATGAAATACCATACACTGTTACTGTTGCCATACCATGGGCCATATATGTCGAAATTGTCAAAAAAAACGTAAGAGAGGTCAGTATGCCAGTGGACACTATAGAGGAACCAGACTTCAGTGTTGAAAGAAGGTGTAGACAGTGTCATGGAAGTGGACTGAAAATCAGTCACCAACAAACCTATGAAACAAGATAGTAGAGTATCCTGTGTAAAAAGATAGCATTTAAGGAATATGACCAGAAGTTAAAAACATGGTTGGATAATGACTGGCTCATACCATATCCTGAGGAGGATCTTGGACTTCCCAAGAGGCTAGTTCCACTGATGGCCATTATCCAAAAGAGCAATGAAAAGGTACACACTGTAATAGATTACAGAAAATTAAACAAGAACATAGACGCATTCACAGAAAGTGTGGATGTCTGTGAAGACAAGGTAAGGGAATGGCAACAACGCAGGTGCAATGTACCACTGTTGGACCTTTGGAGAGCATACCTACAGGTCCACACACACCAGTTGTTGTGGCCTTTCCAGACAGTCTTACTGAAAGGACAGCAATACTGCCTTACATGATTAGGCTTTGGTCTCAATGTAGCACTGCTTATAATGAAAGCAATTATCAAGACAGTACTGTCACAGGATGAAGCAATCCAAAATGCCACTTCAGAATATATAGATGACATCTTTGTCAATGAAAGTGCAGTTTTAGTAGGGTACATAAAAAAAACATATACCTGACTTTAGGCTGATCTGCAAGGACCCTGTGAGACTTAACAATGGTGCAAAAGTGCTTGGTTTGCAGATCTGGAGGAGTGCGGGGTACTTTGATGGGGGTAGGGAATAAGCTCCCAGATATTCCAATTGTTATCACACTTCATAATTTTTTTTTTCTCTCTCTCTCTCTCTCTCTCTCTCTGTGTGTGTGGAAAACTTGTAGGTACCTTCTGGTATGTGGTTGGCTTAGGGCAGCTGCAGTATTCTTAAAGCATGTGGACATGCAAATACCAAATGAACACACACATATGCACTTACAAAAGAAAAGCAGTACCTAAGGTTTAAATTTAATATTTCCAATATGTAAAATATTTTGCTATATTTCAAAATTAATTTAAATTGATTTTAGCCCTATTTACAATTCTCTCAGCACAACATAATTCTTTTTATTAAAAAAATATTTCAAAAATGAAATATACTTTTCTGAAACTTTATTGGAGGAAGATTAACTGATTTAAAGTTTAATTAATCTGATTTGAAACAAATATTACTTACTTTTAATTTTAAATATTACAGATAAGTATACATAGTGGAGAAATAGATAGCAGCTCAAATTGAGGAATCAGAGAGCTGAGTTCGAATTCCAGTTAAATCCATTACATTCACTTATGTGCTAATACTCTTGGGAAAGGCATGAATCCTCTTCTTCTCCCCCCAGCTATGGGTAGATAGCAGGACAGACTAGATTCTATAGCCTTGGATGGCAATTGGTCTACTGCAGAAAGAAATGGCAACATACTGCAGGAAAAAATCTGCCTCATCAGTCATGTATTGAAAGAAATATGATCACCTACACATGTATCACACATGGCATATAACTGACTGAAATTATGTTTGGGAATTTTTTCCCTAGGGTAAAAACAGGTAAAAATTACTTGATAAATATGTGAGCACCTTTTTTGTATATATATATATTTTTAACCACCCAGTAATCTTAAAAATTTAGAAAATATTCTAAGTAATCTAATGTTTTATTGAATTTTAGGTACTTTGGCTTTAAACTTACTATAGTTACTAATTTAATTTTCTGATAATGTCATGTATGGACATCTGTATTTACAAAAATCTGCATATTTATACACACAAAAAAATACAAAATTCTTTTTGAAATACTGGGGTTTGCTGAATTGTAAGCTTTTCTATTTATAATTAATAAATATAGTTTTTACTTAATAACAATATCACATAACTCCTACGAATTAATACAAAATTTTTAAAGATTTAAAACTTTAATTTAATAAAAAATCCTTTGGTCTTTCCTCTTAATAATTACAAAGATTTTGACAATAAAACTTTGTTTTTATTCAATTTGGGGCATTTTCTTTCATTGTGTATGCTCATTTTTAGCAAATCTTTGGAGGTACCTATATATATATATATATATATATATATATATATATATATATATATAAAAACAACTTTCCTAGCAGCAGACCATTAATATGATCATTCCACTTCATGTCAGTAGAAAACATGAGACAAAAAGAGTGCAAGGAATTGCTCTCCTGGTGGTTAGCATCAGCCATACTGATGGAAGGCAAAAATAGTTCTCTATGATGATTAAAAGATAGCCACTTTGTTTTGAAAGCGATAAAATTTACATGTCATTTCTTGCTCCAGTTAACAACTGATTGGAGGTCATTTCATTTATTACACGATTTGTTATGAATGATTGGATCAAGTCAAATGTTTGGCCAGAGTCACCAAAGCCGTTGAGCTTGTAACGAAAGCATGTCAAACCCTGTCAAACACCCCTTCAAGTTATCTAAAGTTTGGTAGACAAATTCAGTAACAACTGTTAACACTCTCTTGCAGTTTTGATCTAGAGAAGCAAAAGCCATATTGTTTATCTGAAAGAAAGTCATGTGAAGTGAGCTGCATAATAACCAACTCAGAGTTGAATAGATCCACCAGTACTTTGCCAAAAATAGGTAAGAGAGTTCTTAAATACAGGACTTATAAAAGAGGGTTTCCAACAAGCTGAAAAGCAAGAAGCAGAAAGGCATTTGTAGAGTTTGGCGAGAACAGGAACACATTACGTTAAGACAATGCAGGGATACTGTCAAGTCCACTTGTGGAGTCCTTGTTTGAAGATGATAGCTGAAACTATAGATGAAGTTATGTTCATTTTACTTGGTAGAGATTCTGTTCTCAGTGGAAAATCAGGCAAAAGATACTCCTGATGAATTGAGAGTGGAGCTGGAAGAGAATTTTTGAGATAAGAATTCTGCTTTATCAGCAGTAGATGACAATACTTCAAACTGATTGAAGAGAGGAGGAGGTATTGAGAATTTACTCATGTTTAAGACACTCTTACAGAGTCACTAATAACCATGAGAACCAAACTTATGAGAGACTAATGTTGTTCATTCTATCAGTGAACAGTGGCATAGCCATGTTGAGGACACACTTACACTTATGAGTGGATACAAAGAGGTGTCTCTTATGATCCAAACTGTCATGTTGTTATAGCTGGAAAAAGTGATTCCTGTGGGCTATAGCAGCTGAACAGGCAGGAGTGAGCTAAAGAAAAATAAGTTTCACTTTGTATTTCCACGATGATACAAAAGCTTTGATGCTGGTTTTCACTCAGGAAGAAACCTTCGTGGCACAATTTTCAATGGGAAAATTTAACTCCCAAGGAGCATTGCAAAGAAAATTACAAAATGAATCCTAATTGTTGTGTTGGTAACAAAATATGTCCTGTGAATAGGTGATTCTTGCTTAATAGACAAGTGGAAAGAAATATCTAAAGACACTATTTTCTTTTTTTTTAATCATTTCACCACATGCAAGGCAGTAAAACCATTAAGACAAGGCATTACTGAGTATGAAAGAATAAGAAAAAGTAGATAACAATTGACATTACATTTAAATTTTTGAGGATCAAAGTTGGCTGGAAAGCATGGAGCTGGAAGAGTTCTACAAGTGAAAAAAAAAACTGTTAGCATAGAACTTACAGTTCCATCTAGCCAATTCAACTGTGAATTGATGAGACCTCACTGCCACTCTAGTACTGCGATTAAATTCATAAAATCTAGTTACCTTAGTGAAGAGGTCATCTGAACAATTACAATTTTATAGACTGTGTGGCCTGTTGCGAAGAGGACAGTCTGGAGAGGACATAAGGAACAGATCAACTAAAGAAGTGTATTCATCAGAATTACTGTGTAAATGAGTAGGGAAATCTATTTGAGTGAGAGATTAAGCAAATGAAAAATTCAAAATCTGAATGCCAATTAGGTCAGTAACATTGTAGTGATGAAACTACTTGACATAATGAGGACTGATGTCACTAAACATAAAGATATTTGCAGACAAAAATATATATATATATATATATATATATATATATAATTTCATTGAATACGACAGACAGGGTGCTTTTATTTACTTTTTTATACAATTTCACATGTGATCTAATAATTTTTTTCCTTTCGGATGATAAATTATATAAAAACTGTCTGAATGTTCTTTTTATACAAGCAATTTTGGCTATACATTTAGCCATTTTCAAAGATTAAATATTTTAACTGTTAAATAAGAAATAGTTTGTTGTATGTATGTTTTATAAAATGTTTTCATTCTTCAAAACACAGTCAAGATATTGTGTCCATGTTCAAAGTTAATATTATTAAGTGTTGGGTATTTTGTTTCTATTAATAAAATTCATAAAATGCATAACATCAGTTAACAATAGTGAAAAAATTTAGATTAATTATTTATTACAAAAAATTTAAAACCTCTAACCTTATAGTTAAAACTAATAATTCACCTTCTAGAACAAAATTAAATAGGGCAAATATTATTTTACAAATTTAAATGCCCATTAAGGAATTGTATTCCTGATCACTCAAAATTCGTAATGCAAAAAAAGTCTAAAAATAATGGAAGCGTTATTAATAAAAACAAATTCAATGAAATGTGCATGAAAGAAAGACTGCTGCCTAAATACACAAATATGTGTGTGTGTGTGTGTGTGTGTGTGAGAGAGAGAGAGAGAGTGTTTCATATCAATACCATCAGATATTCTTAACAAGCAACAGTCTTGAGAAGAATATGAATGATAAAGGAAGAAGAGAGAACTGAGTTTAATAGTGAAATCAGAAAGGCATAAAAACAATCTGGTGACTCAAGAGACTATTCTCTTGCCATTCGGAAATTGTCATGAACATAAACACAGACTCCATACACGTGTACCCTAAACTCCTTTTGATAAAGAGAAAGATAGCCAGGAGAAGAGAAATCAGTGGTAAAGTTTGAGAAGTTAGTTTCACAAAGCACTAGGATGTCTGGAGAGCATTCCAAAAGAAAATATTAAAATACTAACAACGAGACTCCATACACTGTTTTAAAATTAAGAAAACACTATACAATGATAATTTTTTTATTTTAACAATAAAAACATAATAGCTGGTCACTCATATCTGAGTATGCCTGTCTACTCGAATGACTAGCCAATCACTGTTGCAGACACTTGCTCAGTCACATTAGTGTTTGTTCAACACCCACAGAGCCCACCTGTGGTTTATGCTGCAACTATGCAGAGCAGACGTTGGTTACAGTTTCTTGGAGAGAGAACACATCATATAACATGGTCAACAGTTTGAACAAGGCCAGTACTTTTGAACCCTCAGTCACAATGACCTGTGACTTTATGCTAGCACAACCATTGACAGTTCCCAAATAGATTTTTATACCCAATTTCACTCACACAGCTTGGGTCAACGACACTGGTTTTTTTTTTTTTTTTTTCTTTTTGGCTTTTTTTTTTTTTTTTTTAAGGTTCTTTCCAAAAGTTCCACATAGTGGAATCTCCTCCCCAGGCTGATAACATCAAAAGGTTACCCCCTTCCTGGTTATATATATCTGGTCCACACTTTTAAATATTAACAAAAAAATGTGATCTCTTTAATGTGTTATAAAAGCAATGAACACTGACATTTATAAATGCACTTTCTTATCAAGTAACTAGGTTATATTTAATTAATGTAACCAGTTTGTAAAATTTCTAAAGTAACATATAAAATTTGATTTGTTACTGTATTATCTTGAATATACAACATTGAATATAATTTGCAAAAAGATTAAATTGGAGACATTGAGCATAATAGATGAATAAGAATAATATAACAATTTTTATATAGAATTGATAAGTTAAATAACAAAAAAAACACTGCCTGTGTATATTTCAGCATACCCAACTTCTCAAATTATTAGTGCATCTTTTTAACTATTTGATGTCACTCCAACCCAAGGCTAATAAGATTATTACATCAGTAGTCAAAAAGTCAGTAATTTTTCTATAACTATATCTGTATAGTTCTTTAATGATAATAATTCTATGGCATCCTTCTGGAGGTATCTTCCCATGAAAGTTGTCTTTCTCAGACACCATGGGACTCAGGACTCAGGGTTGGACATTGGGGATCTGGAGTCAGCAATTCAGGACTGAGCAGTGTGGAAATGGATTCTTAATGGAGTTCTGACCAACCACATGTAGGTCAAATAATAATAATAATAATAATAATATTGTTGATTTATTACTCAGGAATCACTCTAAAAAAAAAAAAAAAACTTATTTTTTTATATTAGATTAGCTGTTGGTTAGCAGGGGGAAAACACTGTAAGCATTGGCAGGTAATTGGAACCTGGATGGAAGATTTCATTTGAAACAAAGAAAAGAGTTTTGAACTGCTATGTAATATCAATCTTTCTATGTGGTAATAAATGCTGGTCAATTTCCTCACAAAAGAAGGGGAGACTTGAAGCAACAGAAATGTGCTTCTACAGAAAGATGCTGAAAATGCCATGGTCATAACATGTAATAACAAGGAAGTTTCAAGGAAAATGGAAACAAAAAGGACACTTATAGTTAGAATATTTGGGGATACATAATGTGGAAGGAGAACTTTGAGAACGCATTGAAGGAAAGTAGGCAGAGGAAAGCAGTGAATAATCTACCTTGTATAAATGGATGGCGTGACATAGTAAAAAAAACAAATATTACTGAGAGCATTAAAGGAAAGTAAGTTGTAGATAATCATGATTGCACACTTTCTAAACAGACATGGCACATAGAAGAAAAAGTAGTTAAAAATGATTTTTTTGGTGAGTATGTGGTAATAACTATTACTATCATACATCCAGGTATAGTGAAAAATGCTTGAAAATGTAATCACTTAAAGTAAATGACCAATTCATGAAACCAATACTTTAAGAATTTAATTTTTTTTTAATTTGTAAAATATTATTTCTGTTGAAATATATCATAAAATTTAATAAAATCATATTAGTCAAATAGGAATTATTGGTATAAAATTTAGTAATGAGAATTATTATAGATTAGTATTAAGTTATTTTATACATAAGTAATATAAATTGAGCTTTAGCAAATTTCAGGTATTTTTTTAAAATATTTCTTTTCAATCTTTATTAGAAATGTCTTGATATTTGTCAATTCCTTGTGAAAATTCTCTACTCAATTTTATCATAATTTCTCTTCTCTACATGTATTTTTATTTTATTTATTTAAATGAAACTTTACTAAATCCATTTTCCAAGTAAAAGATATTACCATACAACATTCTGTCTTATTGGATAATGCATTAAAAAAAGGCTTGGCATACCTTAATTATAATGACTTATTTAATTTTGTCATTCCTTTGCCATTTGCTTCTGCATAACAACTGACATTGATTCAGTTTTTTTTTTTTTTTTTTTTTTTTTTTTTTCATATTTCATTAGTGATTGAAAAATTGAAGTTTGATTAAGCAACTTGTTCTTTATAGGTTCTGTATGTACTATTTAAAAATGTTATACCTCCTCCAGTTATTAATCATGGGCAAGCAAAGAGTATTATCGAAGATCATAACTTTTAAAGGGAGTAATGTTGCTGATGATGTTAGGTGTGATTGTCGTGAGCAAGATATGCGACATTGCATGCATATGGTGTCACAGAGCAGTTAGAGGAAGGGAGAATTGGCGGAGTGTGCCTACACATATGTAAAACTCTCCCACCAACCAATCAGCTGCTTTGTCATGGTCTATAAAATGAGTGTGTCTGAAGGCTTTGACAGTTGGGGCCAAGGGAGCCGACGAGGACATCGAGAGATGACTTCCCTGTTCCAGTGGGTCCTTTTTGTTGTGACGGCTACAGTAGGATTTATGAGAAACAGTTAGAGAGGAAAATTACATTTCAAGTGAAGAAGTTGATGCAATGACAAAATGTTATGTTTGCAGCGAGCTCAATCACTTGGCACATGACTGTCTCTCACGACATAAAACATCAAAGAAAGAGAATATTGGACCCCAAAGACTGGTCTTGTGCTATCGGTGTAAGTGGCAGGGACATAAACTGTCTGGGAAATGGGCAGAGAGACGAGGCTTCGGCACCAACCTTCTCCCCAGATCCTCTTTAAATTGAGCGCTATCTACAATGACTGTACAGATTGATGGAATGAGGCGCATGGATCTTGTGGACACTGGTTGCACCCAAACACTCATACGCAAAGCATGCTGCCAGACATGGGTGAGAAAGGAGGTACACGTCATGATTGTAGGCGGGAATACACTTAGGTGCTGTGGAGTCGGGGTGATCTTGGGATAAGCAACAGACCCTCTATTGACATAGAAGCTCTTGTCGTGGATGAGGAATTACTTGGATTTGACTTGTTGCTTGGGCTGGAACCAATCAAACAGCTGGGTAGGATGTCCATGACTAGCACTGGTGAGGTAAAATTTCCCCAATATCACAAGCCAATCTGCATTGCCATCACCGTCAACAAGCACATTTTCCAAGCAGAGTTTGATGCTAACAAATGGATATGGATCATATTGTGGAAGTGGTCTGGTGCCCAGCCACCAGTTACATTAAAAAAAAGGCTGTCAGAATATCCTACTCCTGAGCACCTTTGGGCTGAGTAAAACCGTGAGCTGCAAACTTGGCTACAAAATGGCTGGCTGCTTCCATACCCTGAAAACAAAGAAAAAGTTCAGCCCATCATGGATTACCATGAGCTCAATGAGCATGTAGATGCATACACTGCCAACGCAGATGTATGTACACACAAATTAAGAGATTGGCGGCAGCAAGGTTCAGACGTTGCTGTGTTGTACTTGCGCTGGGTCTATTTGCAAGTTCACATTGAGAAGTCCTTGTGGCCATTCCAGACAGTAGAAATCAAGGGGAAAAGATACTGCCTCACTCACTTGGGGTTTGGGATTAATGTGGCACCCCTGATAATGCGGTCCATCGTTAACACCGTGGTTGAACATCAATGAAGCTACATCTTCATACATTGACGATGTATTCGTCAATGAGAACATATGTCCTGCATCCCGCGTAAAAGAGCACCTTGAGAGGTTTGGGCTTATATGCAAGGCCCTAGAGCAGTTACAGAGCTGCACATGCATGTTACGATGTCTGGGAGGAGCGCAACAAGCTTCAGTGGAGTCGTGGTAGTAAGCTGCCGACGTTGCCCGATGTACTAACATGTTGAAATATTTTCTGTGTGTGGGGAAATTGATGGGACATTTTCCGGTGTGTGGCTGTTTACGTATTGCGACTGCATTCATTCATAAAGTGTAGAACAAATGCCGTGACAACTGGATGGGACGATAAAGTATGAGACCCCTTCCTGAGTCGGATGTTGGCGGACATTTTTGCCAGAGTGTCGCAAACAGATCCAGCGCATCGGGACTGGTGCATTGATGGACAGGACGTCACTGTACAGGTGGACATGAGCTCATTAGCCACTGGTGTCATCATTGAGAGTGGTGGAGCCATGGCTGAAGATGCTAGTTGGCTGCAACCAATGAGTGAGGATAAGCATATCAACTTGGTAGAACTCAATGCAGTGCTGTGGGGCATCAACCTCGCACTACAGTGGAAAGCAAAAGTGATTCAATGAAGATAGACTCAGCGTGTGTGTATCGCTGGGTCTCAGACACGTTGTCTGAAAAGTCAAGCTTATAAACCAAGGATGCCACTGAGATGCTGGTCAGGCACTGGCTCAGCACACTTCGACATCTGGCCTCAGAATATGAGCTGAAGATTGACGTGGCATTGGTTAAGTCTCATGATAACTGGGCCAATCAGCTCACTAGAGTGCTGCAGCGATAGATGGATGACAGAGACAGAACCTGTAGAACGAACGTGTGCTGTGGCTGCAGAAGGCGAGGAGTCTGCTCGTATAGGAACCATTCATCAGTCTAGTGGACACCCTGGTGTGAAGTGCACACTGTGCTTTGCAAAATTGGTCATCCTCAGAGTTTTCAAAACGGCTGTTCGGACGGTAGTCAGGGATTGTAGGGAATGTCAATCCATAGATCCTGCCCTGGTGCATTGGAAGCCAGACAGGCTTTCTGCATGTGGCAATTGCAGCAGAGTGGGAATGGATGTGACCCATTTCGGGGGCCAGCACTACCTAATGCTGATAGACTGTGGTCCTAGTTGGTTTGCCATTTGGAGGCCATTGCAGCGCCAAGACTCCATCAATATCATTCGGCAGTTGGAGACAATCTTTTTCGAAAGAGGACCGCTGATTGAACTTCTTGCCGACAATGCTGCAGTGTTTTGTGGGGAAAGATTCACAAGATTGCAAAGGATAACATACCAATGCACCCATGTACCATCAGGGAATGGGATAGTAGAAAGATCCCACCACACGATAAAGCGCATTGCCACGAGAACACAATGCTTACTTATGGAGGCATTATACAGGCATAATGTGTCACCACAGAATGACATCACTGCTTCAACAGCGCCAAACAACTAAATTTATACCTGCTGCACTTGTGTGAAGGGCAATGATACCACCACCTGATGTCACAGGTTCTGCAACATACACTACAGGAGATGTTGTTTGGGTGAAGAGACCACATGGGTGGTAAGGTTCGAGAAAGGGAAAGTGATGAAAGTCTATGGCCCTCATTCAGTCTTTGTAAACGGAATACCATGTCATGTAAAAAATGTTCGCCCGGTGTGTGGGGTGGAGACTACCAGCAGCCATGATACCACTTCAGATAAAGAAACCTCTATGGTATATGAGGGGCAGATGCAGGAAGACACAACTTCAACGGAAAGTGCAAGTGGTATCTTTGAACGAGATCAACTCAGCGAGACAGCAAAGGAAAGTACAACTGAGGAATTAGCTGAGCCTGCTCCACTGAGACGAAGTAGCAGGATAAAACGACCCACACGGCGCTGCCATTTGTGTAATCCTCAGATCAGGGCGGAGTGTGATTGTCGTGAGCAAGATACACGACATCATGCCCAAAAACGTCCACGCATTGCATGTGTATGGTATTGCAGAGCAGTTAGAGGAAGGGAGAATTGGAAGAGTGTGCCTACACATATGTAAAACTCTCCCACTTAACCAATCAGCTGATTCGTCATGGTCTGTAAAATGTGTGTCTGAAGGCTTTGGCAGTTGGGGCCGAGGGAGCCGACGAGGACGTTGAGAGACAACTGCCCTGTTCCAGTGGGTCCTTTTTGTTGTGACGGCTACAGTAGGATTTATGAGAAACAGTTAGAAAGGAAAATTACATTTCCTAATTTGAAGATATTTCTTTTAACTTCAAAATAATGATACAATTATAACTGGAACCAAATAATATGGCTTTTGTGTTAAAAAAAATTTTTTTAAATAATCAGTGGCCACTTTTTTTCTTTTTGCACAATATTTTTCTGTTGACTTAATCACTAAGTATTTTGCATGGGATTTGGATATAGATATTTACTAGGTCCTATGAGACAATGGCCTAGTGGATTAAAGCATTGGTTTGTGAATTTGGTGACAGTGGTTATGAGTTCAATTTAGAATTACTAAGCTTTGTTTATCTAACACAAGGCCAAATTGGGATATAAAGACTGTGCTGCACCAATCTTCCACCTAGCGAGAGCCTGCCTGTTTGCATTTTAAACCTTGACGTTAGCAGATGTTGTTGAGAGATATGTAACTATCACCTGTGGAATCTGGATGCCTTCTGTACATTTTTTAGCTATTAATTTGTATTTTAAAACTTAAAATATTCATTGGAAAATCTTAAACAAATTATTTCTCTGCCTTCCTAATGTTTTCCCTCCACAACTGTAAATATAAAATCTCTTTGTGAATAAAACTGATTAAAAAAAGGAAACATATTTTGTGAAATTCTTGATTATTTGTAGGCAAGCAAATTTTTGTCTATAAAATGGCTTCCTATGGTTCAATACCTGATGCTGGGTAAAAGACCCACTTTTTAAAAAAACTTAACTCAATTCACATCAGTTTTTCTGCCTCACTTTTCTTTTCTTTTTCTTTTTTTTTCTTTTTTTACTTCACATGTATTAATCATTATAAACCACATTAAAACAGTATATAATATTAAATAGCTTAAAGAAATATTATTCCATTTTATAGATGTAGTACTAATACTAATGTTAATAATGTGGATTTTGTATCAACAGTATTTTTTTTCTATTTTCAAACAGTATCTTCAAAGATATGGGAACACAACATGGGATCTTGTCTAACTGGTTTTGCCTTTAGGGAGACTAAAAGTAAAAGTTGCTCTGCAAGTTAAAAACACTAACTGAAGTTTTTATTTGTTGGCTTTTTTTGTCATTGGAAGAAATGGGAAAATAACATCATTTTTAAAAATCTATTTCATAAAAATAGGTTTTCCTTTTATTATTTTCTTTGCACTATTAATAGTGATCACCCCATATCAAAGAATCATATTTTCTTTTTACATAAAAGAAAATACAAGAAAATAATTTCCATTATGCCCTTAATCCAACTAATTTCCTAACAATGCAGTTAAATTTTACCTTTGATAATTTGAAACAGATACAAGATGATTATTATTATTAAGTTATTGCAAATATTTATAATTATTTCATTTAAAGATTTCATACTAGTGTGACTAAGCTCAACATTTTAACTTTAACTGGAGTTTTTAGCTAAAAAACAGAATACAGTTAAGGTAAATGGTACTGTATGTATAATTTTGTGGGCTTGATTTTAACTTGCACTAAGGCTATAACTCTTGTTGTCTACTTTTTAAAGGGGATCATTTTTTTCTTTGACATTAACAAAATACAATCACAAAGAGAATGTAATGCTCTGATGACTAATCATGAATGAAAGGAATTGTTGTTATTATTATTAGAAGAAGACATTAAATACAGATAACTATTTTCTCAGTCCTCCAGAAAAAAAAAGTTATTTTATTTTACATTTCACTTATTGGGTTTTATTTCTTCAACTATATTCATAAATGCACTAGTTTCTAAAATTAAAAAATTCTTGTCTCATTGCATTTGACCCCAAGGTTAACTCTTGAGAATATTTGGAAAAGATTTTTCTTTAATGCATTTTAAAATTAGCATTGTTTCAAATAACTTGTATTCCAACTTTTAAAAGTAATGTTCAATTTTTCTTTCAATATTTTCTCTCTTCCTTTCATTAGTTCATCCAGATATTAACATGAGAGAGATATCTGGTAATGACAGGAAAAAAGACTTGAGGGTTGGTTAGGATGGTGCTTTCTATCAGTAGTTTTTAATCAATTGAAATGAGAAGGAAAACTAATTGGGGAAATGTTCCACTAGAAATCATTTACTGAATCTTGAATCAGATTATTAAATTGTTTTAATTTAAATTGAAATTGTTGACATTCTTTATGAATAAATATCTACCTTTTTAATTTCTTAAATTTGTATCTAATATTGAAAATTATTCTGCTCTTTTGGTAGGGAAATGATATTTTGAAGAAAATCTCAATCCACATTGGTGGCTACACTCACAGTTTATTTCATTCAAGATCAAGCTTGCTCAGTGTCTTGAAATATAAGAAGCACTATTATTCAAGTGATTCATTATGATAAGGAGCTATTTGAATCAATATGGCTTTGACTGTTAAAATATCTAATTAGCTTTTTTATATTAGATTAAAATATTTGTAAGTTGAGGCTCAACTTGAATTTAGGCTTTGTTTTATTTCTATCACCTTTGCTTTTTAAAGGTTTTGATTAGCATAAAGTGAAGAATCACTTATATAGGGTGTTGCAGATATACTTGCCACATAATTGTAGGACATTGGTGGCAATGGTGTCTTCACCTATCTAACGTCTTACGATTATATGGGCTGTATTTATGTCACACCCTGTATAAACACTTGTGTAATAAATTGATGATTTATATTATGATCCTAATCTTATGATTGATACAGGAAGTGTGAATATTATATTTGTTGTACTAGTTAAAGAAAATGTTTTCTTAGTTTAAATAATTTTTGGTTTTAAATTGCAAAAGATTAGAATATTTAACTTGAAACAACTCTGATGTTTGAGCCAGTTATTTTATTTTTATTTCTGTTCTCAAGTGATAAGCTGTTTAATTTTTTATAATTGTAGTTGCTTTAGCTCATAATAAACAAAGAACACCTGAACTCTTGTTAAAAAAAATATCAATGTGGAAATAATTATTTAATGATTTTTCCTTAGATTTTTCTACATTGTAATTAATAAGAAGGTGATACATATATATACACAAATATTTTAGTGAATACTCTGATTATAATAAACACTTTTAACATTTACCAGCCTGAATGCCCAAGAAATTTCATAGAAAATATGCGTTCTCTGACAGGAATCAAGCCTGCACAGAACCCTCATATAGCCTGATAAGCTATTACTAATTTAGCTATGAAGGAAGCATCTGGTTAGCAAAGTTGATCTACTGTTTTTAAATTACAAATTTCCCATGATTTCCCTCGAACATTCATATTTGCTTGAAGCATATCTTGACGTAAACAAATGATGTCATGTATTATGAAATATAAACTGTATCCTGCACGGAACCATCATATAACCTGATGTGCTATACAAGTTTAGCTATAAAGGAAGCATCTAGTTAGCTATATGACGGTTTTGTGTAGGATACAGGTTCAATTTCTATCAGAGAACGCATATTTTCAATGAAATTTCTTGGACATTCAGGCTAAATATTGTTAATACTGTTTATTATAAACAGATCATTTACTTAAATATTTATGTCTATATAAATAACATATAACAATAAAATATATTAAAATAATTTTCAAGCTAAGTCTGTTTCATAACATATATACACACAAACACACACATTGAAATATATTAACTGTTAACAAGAAACAGATTGTTGTATGTATGTATTTATATAATGTTTCAACCTTGAAAATAGCTAAATTTATAGCTGAAAGCACTCGGAAAGAAAGAGCAACTGGACAGTTTTTATATAATTTATCCTCTGAAAAGAAAAAAAAAATTATAAGATCACATAAGAAATTGTATAAAAAACTGAAATCAAAGCACCTTGTCTGTCATAATTCAATGAAGCATGCATGAAAGAAGGAATGCTGCCTAAATGCACACAAAAATATATATATATATATATATACACACACACACATATATATATATATATATATATATATATATATCTTCCAAAGAAGAATCAACAATATTATTGGTCCTGATCTGGCAGCTCGGCTTCAGTCACTTTCCCACCACCATAAGGTTGCCACCCTGTGCCTTTTCTATAAATACTTTCATGGTAATTGTTTGAATGAGCTCTTCGCAATGTTCCCTAGAATTTTGAATTTAAACCCAGTACTAGACTGACGTTGAGATTTTATCAGTTTATAGTTAAATTGGCCAGAGATGTAACCATAAATTCTATGTTAACAGTTTCTTTTCTCACACTTTTCACTTATGAAACTCCCTTCTGGTTTTATGCTTTCCATCTAACTTTAATCTTCAAAAATTTAAATGCAATGTCAATCACTATTGTCTTTCTGATTACTCTTCTTTTGTTCTTAATAATGTTTCTGTTTCTACTTCTTCCACACTCATTAACCTCTTGTGTCTTTGTGGCTTTACTGCCTTGCTTGAGGGGAACCCAATTAAAAAAACAAATAATCTTATTTTTCATTTTCACTATGTTCTCTCTTTAATAAACTTTTGGATTACAGTGTAACCCGGATATAAGAGAGTTGCCGGGACCGGAGAAGCAGTATCTTATATCCGGGTTTCTCTATTTTGTTTAGGCAAGTATGGCTCTAATTTGGGACTAGAGAAAATCTCTCTTATATCCGGGTGACACTGTAGTACTATTTTGACTTAATTTATTGATATTTATGTTTGAAAATTCAAAGAGAATGTTAAATTTAATTTACTCTGGAATGATTTTAAATACATTAATATTTGAAAAAGTATATGACATTTAAATAATTAAAACATTAAAAAATCACTTTACCCTGCTATTCAAGCAGCAGAACACTGATTATAAGATATGCAGCTTTGTTTTTTTTTTTCTTTTTTCTTTTTTTTTTTTTAACTTCCAAGGAGGGGTAATGCTAGTTTAGATGATCACTCATTTGCTTATCTCCAGGTTAGCCACTTGAATCAGGACAAAATTCACTGGTTTACTTTTAGCAATGATTGCAGTCAAATGAATGAAGAAAGAACAAAATAAACAGAAGATTACATTGTTCATTGCATGTAGACATTTTTTTAACACAGATAAGTAAATAAAAAGTCTATTCATTACTAATACTAAATATAGAGAATTAAAACATACTTTATATTTTTTAAAGATAGTCCATTCAGTATCTATTGTTTTGTGTTTATTAAATACTGTAGATATATGCTACAAATATATTTATACCAAAAAAACTGGCAAGAGTAAATGAAAGGCTGGCAATTAATTTAGGAAACATAAAATCCTACTCTGTAAAAACTTTGTTTCTACATTATATATATTTTGATATTCATTAAAAAAAAAAATCAATCATTTGGGGTTTGTGAACTAGGTAAAAAGGTATTTAAAGATATTTAAATTTTTAATTTTTTTAAAATATTTATATGTTTTTTATATTATTTTAATTATCATTTTTAATTAGCCAGCATGTCTAAATTTGAACTTTCACAATTGCAGAAATATTTTTGGCAATAAAGAAAATGATAAATTGCAACTCAAAATGTTTAAAATATACTAAAAATTCTTCAGACTTGATTTTTGATCTTTTCAAATTTTTTATATTAGATATTTTTACTGACTTTTCTTAAAGTATGTATATTTTTCTTTGCTTTTGTCTCTCATTTTGACTAAATGATTGATTGACTGTTATAAATATAGATGTAAGAAATAAGATAACCTGATCCCTCTCCTAAGTTATCTACAATTGTCTACGTGCAGATATACAAAGAATTGCACAGTGTAATGTTGGCAAATGCACCTTAGGAAAAAATGTTCCTAACCTTGACCAGAAATAGGAGTGTACAAGGTTATATTGACATTTTGTATTGTCCTTGCGGCAGCATATTTGTGACACTGCTAGTGTGTGTAGGGGCTAAACTCTTCCTGCTACTGTTGTCTTGTAATGTTGGCAGAGTGGCTGCCTTACAAATATTTTCATATGAACTAGTGGCAATAAAGAAGCTACTTTCCCAAGAAGTCTCTATGGATGTAGAAATACTGAAGAGACAGATATGTCTTACTCCTAATTCATCTCTCACCCAAATTAAATACTATATATTGCTCTTTTAATACCTTATATTACAGTAACTGATGTAAACAAGAATTTCTCTTGTTCTCTACAATTAACCATTCCCTGTTACCCAGTCTGTTCTCTACTACCCTGTCTCCCCCATCCCCACTACCCTGTCTTTTTACCTTTCCCTTACTCTCTTCAATTTTGAGAATATTTTAATACTTTAAGCATTACTGATCAAATTTAACAGCTACTGAATTCTCAAAACTCAAAATATAGTTTCATTTCAGTTTCTTGAGACAAATTCAATTTCACTTTTGTTCCAATTACAATCATATTGTATAAAAATGAGTTTCTTTTAATAAAATTAAAAATTTTGATAATGTAAATTGCTTCTAAAAAGAAATATTAAAAATAAAATTTTTACTTTGTTGATATTGTGGCTAATATACTGGCATATAGGCTGGCATCAAATTAAATATGATGCACATCATGAAAATTCCTTCAATATTGATATTTAAACATAAAATTCTGATAATATGCAACACAACTGATATTATAATTAAAATTCAAAATGGGTTTCACTACATTTTAAATGTATACACATCTGAGTAGAATAGTTAATTTCCACAAGCTTTACAACTGTAAACTGCTTTGATCTTTGTGAGACAATTTAATGTGTCAGTATCAAAAAAATTAAAATGGCTGCTTTTATCTGCAGGGTGAAAGTGATGTCTGCTAATGCTAAATGTGCAATACCTCAATCAGTTAGTATCATTCACAGGTACCTCTGTCAACTACTGTGTTAAATAATTTTTAAAAAAATTGAAAAATAATTCATTCTTGAAATTAGTATTATTAGTTAAATTGCATTTAAAAAGGAAACTACTATTTTTGTTTCCTTTAAAAATTTGACATAAAATAATGATAGATTGAACCTTTGGAAGTAGCTCTGTTGTGTATAGAAATGTAAATTGCCATGGAAATTTTAGAGTTGAATATAAATACATACACACAGATATATATATATATATATATATATATATATATATATATAATACACACACAAGCAAAAAGGACATTGGTTTTTCAAAATTTTTGAGTTAGGAACACTCTTCAATATTAATCAGATATTCTGAAATGTCAGGAAAGCTATAAGGGATGTACTGATATAATTCAATGTCTAATAAATGAAACTGAGTAAGTGATGTTTTGAACCTCACACCATATATTTCCTCTCTATGCACACAAATTCCTAAAATCCTCAGTACATGAACTAGAAGAAAAAGAATCAACACTTTTTGACAAGGCATACAAAATAGGAAATATTCTTTATATATATATATATATATATATATATATATATATATATAATCAATTGTAAATTTACCATGACAATTTACATTTTTATACGTAACAGAGATACTTTCAATGGTTAAATCTATCATTGTTTATGGCAATTTTTTAACGGAAATAAAAAAAAAATACTTTCCTGTTTAAATATATATGTGCATATGCAATGTTTCATTGCTATTATCGAAATCAGAATTCTATGAATGATAGTAGAAAGTGGAGAGAAAATATTTTCATTGAGCAGGCTTAAATGCTTTTACAAAATGGTTGTGTACATAGTTCTTGGTATATGGGGTGGGTGTGTGAATTACATTGCTGCAATGGCATGTGCCTTTTAGGCAAATTTAAGTCATGTGCCACAGGTCATGCATTCATCTAATGACAGTCTTTGTGTGTCAGCATTTATTAATTTATGCATTCCTTGCATTCTTTGTGTGATGATGAGCATCTTCAGAATTGAAGTGAGAAGGTGCAGTAGAGAAATGGAAAGAGTACCATCACAATCCCTACTAGGAATGGAGTTGGATTGAGATCAAGCAGTTAAAGGATTGAGATAGAGTTAGCAGATAACAATTAGAAAATAGAAATAGGGAATATAATTTTGTTATGGTAAAAATGAAATGGAAAGATAGAATTTGAAAAAGTCTTCAATTCCAGGAAATTAAATAATTTTATTTTTTAACTGAAAAACTAGTTTAAATCCTATGACAATATCAGATGAGAAATTCAACGGTGGAAAAACTGGAAGTTATTTTATGCAAACATCTCTATTTTTTTTACTAAAAGCACTGAATGAGCAAAAAAATAAATTCAGAAAATGAAGGGGAAAAAAACTTACTGATTCTATTTTTCTTGTCAATTTTTCTTTGAATGAGTGAATAGAATTATCTACTTGCACAAAAATCAATTAATAGTTTTATCTTTAAATGTCAAAATATTTTGGTGCAATCCTAAACAAATTTCTTTCTGTCTTTACCTCTGATGTAAGTATCACAATAAATGCACCCACCTTTACCATTATGAGTTCAATAGGTTTAGTTTCTTATGTACATAAGATACTTAAAAACTATTTTAGATAAATGAATTTTAATGCACTATTACTAGTGTGATAAAATGTTACTTTATATATTAGTTATAAGACTCAAAACAAATGTATTAGAATTCCTGAATGTTAGTTTCATTTCAAGAAGCAATCTGCTGAAGAGAAATTTCTTTAAAGAATAAACTACTGCTCACAATTAGAAAAAGTCAGTTAAAACTTTGGGTTACACATGAGAAAAGGTGGATTGGAGAATTTAACACTCAAGGGTATACTGATAGTAAGAAAAGCAAGGAGAAAGCATGTGTAACAACGATGAATTGGAGTAAATGGGTGGTGGAAGAATGTCCCCATAATTAAAGAGTGATGATAAATATAATGACTTTTCAAATAATTATTTTTTAAAACTTATTTAACTCGAGAGGAAAAGGTATTTAATAATAGAACAATATGGCTTCCTTGTATATCTATTACAATTTAAAGGCATTCAGTGTGTCTCACTTTAAAAAAGAAAAAAAAAAAAACCCTGGGGAGACTATATGTATTTGTTTCAACATTTTGGGCATAGATCAATGTACTTCTGGAAATAAGTAATACTTCTCTGTTGTTATGCTGTCAATTTCATTATATAACTAGCTATTGATTGCATAAATGTAAAGTATTATTGATTGATTGATTTCTTGTTTTATTTTGTTTTTATTAAATTTTTTATTTTTATTTTCTTTAGTTAACTTGCTGTTCTTAATCAAATGAATCTCTCTCTGTATCCATTTCTAAATCAAATTGCTTTGGCATTTGTCCAAATGTTTTGCACATCTCTTGAAAGTTTTCTCTGAATATACTAGACAATACCTGAAATTAGCCTTTTATAAATCTGTTTATTATAATAAAAAATATCCTCGTTCAATTGTCATATGCTTGTATAACATGAACTTTTCAAGCAACGTGTATTTGTCAAGATTTTTTCAAAAGATTTTTTCAAAAATATTATACAATTAACTTTCACTGGTGCTTCTTATATAGATGCTACGATTTTTTTCTTAGTAACTTTAAAATTTTTCAAGCTGTTATTCTTCTATATGAATAATTTTGTATGAATCTTGTAACTTCCACTAAATAAGATACTCAATAAATGAATATAGGAAATGTATGCTAAAATCTTATCTGTGCTTTCAAAAATTTTTTTTAAAAATAGTGATGTTTGCTTCTTTGGTCAGGCTTTGAGAACTAGGTTGAGCTAGAAACCTTTCCGCATTCTCTTGTAAATATAAAGACTAATTTTATGGTAAGATCTACTTTGAACATGGCAAATAAAGTATAATAAAATATATATTATACTTGAATTGTAAATATTTAATATACAGATTAATCCCTTAAAAAGTGGACACAGTACCACAAAACTGAAGTTGGGGACAACTACAGTTAAGTAATTCTTTTGTGTATGTATGTATGTATGTGTGTGTGTGTGTGTGTGTGTGTGTGTATATATATATATATATATATATATATATATATATATATATATAATCTTTACCTTCACAAAAATAATTAGGAATTTATAAATCTAAGTCTGATTAAAATATGCAATAGTGAAAAAATTCAGTTCCTTTTTAAAATATTTAAAGCAATATGAAGTATCAATTATTTAGTGTTTTCTTTTGGTACATGTTTAATTTAGAGTTTGTTACAAGTTTTTTCCAACAGACTGACATCATCATACTGCTTTTAGAATACTTCTGAAAATCTTACTAAAAATACTGTCAAAACTTTTAGTGTGTGACTAGTACAAATTATGAAAGTATTATATTGACCAGTTCACTTTGTCAGTAACATTCTTTGTATCATTCTAGAAGTTACTGATTGTGCATGTATACAACTGGCTCCAGTGAGATAATGTTTTTTTTTCTTTAGAATTTAAACCATATCCAAATAGCATATATTTGTTTGATGTTGCTACTGCAGAAGATTGTAATCTCCAAGTGTTTTCTACAGTGTAACCTGCTAGCATATCATTAAGCACCATAAAGTTTTCATAATGACATTGTGTGTGTGTGTGTGTGTCTGTCTGTCTGTCTGTGTGTGTAAAGTGTTTCTTCTATTCAGTGTTGAAATTTATGGATAGATGCTTTGTGCTTTTCTATATTATCTTTTTTTCTATAGAATATTGTATTATTGTATGTTTATTGATTTGTCAGTTGTTCAAATTTGATTACATATCTTTGCTTGATGGTGTACGTTTTGTAACACACCATTGCAAATTTACTTCCTGTTTATTTAGGCAATAAGTTCAATTTTTATGATAGACTTAGTTTTGAGGGCAGTATTTTTGTGATCTCATACTAATTAACTTTCAGAACTGACACAAGGAATATTAATACTGACAGTGTATATCACTGGGCTAGATCCCGCAATCTAGGACAGTCCAGGACAGGGCTTGGGAATGGTGCTGCGATGATACTTAATAAAAATTATATTATGTTTATTCTAAAAGCAACTAATTTCTTAAGAAAAATATTCTCACCAGTAGTGCCAGGCAATATATGGAACACACACACACATACACACACTAAGCACCACTTTTTAAATTGGTGAATGAATGAAAAATGTATTATGTATTTATCTGTGCATAATTTCTCTCTAAATGTGAAAAAATAGTATCTAATTGAAAGAATTCATTTTTCTTTGCCAAACAAAGCAAGAAAAACTATTTTTCTGTTAATTATTGGGTAAAAATTTTGAATGGACCATTAACAAACAACATTTATGTTTTCTGCTTATCATAAATTAAACTGAAAATACAATGGAGAATTCAAAAAATGATAAACAAAGGATTTAGTCACAACATTATCCAGGTAATTGTAAATGAAAAAATTTTGATAAAGACTACAAACTTTTTTGATTGTGAATAGTTACAGTGAGCTGGTATTTATTTTTTTTTATTTTTTTTTTATAGCAAATTAATGTATAGCAAATTTCTTAAAATATAATAAATCTTACTCTGAGCAGAAAAATTAATAACATTCCCTGTAAAATTATTGAAGATATTTTAACCATAATGTTTAAATATAAAATAGTTCAGATTTTTATAAAAAAAAATTAAAAAAAAAATGACAGTAAAATTTAACTAATTTGTTTTTGTATTTATTCAATTTTAAAACTTTAATATTTTAGCTTTTTAATTTTTGCTACAACCTGTACTACTTTGTATTAATTATAAATAAATGATCAAAGATTGAATGATTCAAAATAAATATTTATTTCTTATGCATCTTAATAGTGTTTTTATTATGCTACTAAAAACTATGAACCATAACAAAATTAAAAAAAATAAACAAAAAATATTTTGATTTTGGGACAGGCTAACATTTTTGAGGGGGAATGATTAAAATTGTTTTTTGGGTCAGTTCTGGGACAGTGGTGAAAAAGTTAGTCTGACAATAAAATACAATAACCAATCATAAACATTCCCACCAGAAAAAAAAGAATCTCTACGTACAACCAGATTTGCTTAAAAGAAAGCCCCTTGTAACTGATCAAAGCCATGACCTTGCCCAACATTCACTCTTCTCACCTAACTCTTCACATGCAGAATGTGGCCAATGGTCCAGCTTTGACAAAGCTGGGCTACCGATGCCACCACCATGATTACTAACACCTCAATGTCTTCACTATCCAGCTCCAGACCTCTCTTGTTGTCACCACCATACAATCCCCCCAACCCGGTTGTTGGTACCACATTTAACCAGCCTTTCTCATTGCCACTGCTGATCAACCAATCCACCAGGTAGTTTGGCATCAACATCTTGGCATCACATGACTTCTAGCCCATCAAACGCCGCTTTTCTTTATAGTTGAAATCGTATCGATTTCAACTATAAAGAAAAGCGGCTTTCAAACACAACACCGGCTAATCTGCTCTGGACCTATCCTCTGATCCCAACTGTGGCCTTGAACCCAAAAAATTGGTCAACTCCCAGCCCTACTGATAACATTCTTACACCTAATTGCTTTCCTTACCAACAGCTGAAGAACCAAATATGAACAATTTTTGACAAATTTCAAACAATTATGTATATATTCCAAATTTTAATGAATACGCATTATTGAAAATTTAATCCTTGTTTGTTCCTTTCCTTGGCAACCAAATGCTCATTATAACAAGATGTAGAGGGGCTTATTTTACATGAAAACAGAAAAACAGATGGAAAAACGGAATGGCCTACTTGAAACAGAAATCCTGATTTTTAACATTTTTTTTTTTTTTTTTTTTTCTAACTCATTTGCCAACAGCCATTTTAATTTGCTACTATGTTTGCCTTTCCTAACTCACTTGTCTGACAGACATCAAAGGATAAAGTTGCTAATGTTTTAATATGTTCTCCTTATCTACTGTCTTCTCACAGTTTACAGTATTTAGAAACCAAAGTTTATGAAGTTTACTTGATTTAATAAAAAAAAAAAAAAAAAAAAAAAAAAAGCTAGTGGTGGTGGGGAACAAAAATTTTGTTTTATCCTTTCTTTTCATGGTGACAAAGGTGGAGGCAGTTTAACATTTAAGGAAATTTTATGAATTAAACTTTTTTTTATTTATGTTATTTAATAATTTCAATAAAGTGACCAAATGATAATGTAACATTTTGTCTTTAGATTACTTTTTGGTGCTACTTTAGGTTTTGCCACATTCACCTGATTCTTATTTTAGGATATACAAAGGTTGTCCCAGAAACTCATCAAGTTAGATTAAGGGCTGAAGTATAAGGTACAAAAGCCTATCAAACAACTTTTCAATGAGTGGAAATTCCAGTTAGTAAAATTTTTAATTTTCCTTTTATTTTCTTGTTTTAATAACATATATTGTTACACTTTCTTACTAAGTATTATAATGAAGCAAAAACAAATCTATACTGAAAACGCGAGGGGAGGGGGACAGAATCTTATACTGAAAAGGGGAAAAAAAACAAAAAAAAAAACAGAATTCCCTAAAACCTGAAATGGAATTAAGGGAAATTTGAAATGGAAAATTGGTCCTTCTAAAGATGTATATCTATTGCTAGTCAAAAAGTATTGACTAACAAGTAGGAGAGATCATCAAATATCTTGTTTAAAATTGTTCATTCTGAATTAAATTGTTCATTTTCCTTCATTAAAATACTAAAAGTATTCACTTTCCATAAAAACTAATATTGTATGAAATCTTTTTTTATTTGGTCTTTTAATTTGATGATACTCTTTCATATTTGTCCTCCAATTAACAAAATGTCTTTTGTCTTTACCATACATTTTACTCTTTCGAAGTATTTGCATTTTCTAAGTTATACTTATAATATTTTAATTGTTTACATTTCCTCTCTTTGATGATTTATATTTTTATTTGTTTATTTTTCATGTTTTATGATTAATATTGTTCTTTTTTTTCTTTTTAGGTAAGTTTCAAAAAGAATCATAAAAGTCAGGTAATTCTTTTCTCTTTATGAATTTGGAAAGAACTAGTACATTTTAAAGCATTTGTCAGCTGTTTCTTTTTTCAGTTGAGGACCAAATGAAAGAAACATTGTCAAACCAATTTTCCAAATAGAGAAAATCTATCTTGAAATTCTAATTTTTATCCAGATTCAAATGTCAATCACTTATCACTACAATCTTAACCTGTTCAAGTCTAGGGTTAACCATTATCCACATAAATTTACTCTGTAACCCTCTACCTTGAGTAGCTCTCTGGCCTTGTACAGGGTGAACATCATTAGGAAAAAATACAAAACATAAAAAATAGCTCTGATGAAGAATAATATTTAAAGAAGCATTTGTTTTAAAGAAAAGAAAATATCACTAAAATGCTGTTATTCTTAGCAACTTATAACATTGGTTCATTGTTATATTAATGTGAGGTTTAGACACTTTTGCTCATGTGACATAAATGATACATTTCTTAATTGAGTAAAAATTATGGTAGTAAAAAATAATCACATATATTTACTTCTGATAAATATATGCTGATAATTCCTGGGGATTGTTAGTGTATCTTTGGAAGTGCAATAGATAAAAACTCCTTGTATTCCAGGGTACTTCTCTTAACATCTACTAGGTGGTGTTGTATAAAGTAGTATAAAATGAAAGGACACAGGATACTATAGTGATAAGAAGATATGTTTGTTTCCCCTCTAAGGGGCTTCTTAGATCCCCCCCGCCAAATCATGTGTCATATAATATACAACACTATACTGCATCTTGTTTGAAAATCCTCATGTGGCCACCATAATATCTTTGCTATAACCTAATACATAATTAGATATCTCTGACAAGAAAATATTCCAGTTCAACAAACAAGACTACGCTGATATAAATTGATGACTCCTGTAGCAAACTGGTAACCTTGTGTCAACACAATTTTTTTCAAAGAAACATAGTTAGTGACTTTCTAACTCACAGTAGATGGTTAGTAGTTTGTTGAAGAATGGATTTTTCTCTTTTTTTTCTGAGCTATATTATACCTGTGTGTGTGTTATAGTAATAAAAAAAAAAAAACAAAAAAAAAACAGCAAGATATATAATCCGGTGTTCTTATTGATATTTTTCTTTTTACAGTGTGTCTCTGTGTGTGTGTATATATATATATATATATATATATATATATAAAATATGTGTGTGTGTGTTTGTAGTGAACACAGCCTGTCCTCCCTCCCCTGGCATAAGCGACATAAGATTGCTTATGCTGTGCATGGGTGGCTCAATTTGTGCAGATTGGGGGATGTCTCATCTGACTGGAAATCTGTGTAAAGACCTCGCTAGATGCCATAAAAGCCAGCATTTGTTAACACCAGGCAGTTACTTGAAGGAGTGCTGCTGGTGTGACAGGAGTGAATAACTCAGCTACAGTATTGAATACAGATTGATTTAAAAATTTTGACTGAATGTTTAAATTTTCTACCAAATTTTGTTAGGTGATTTGTAGTTAATCTAAATGGGTTTCCTCATAAATTTTTCTATTTAAAAAAATTTATATTTTCAAATTTTATTCAAAATTTTTTTGTGTCCTTCAATTTGAAATGAATTGCAAAAACATTTTAGAAATATTCATCATGCACCTGAAGTAAATGCTGTTGCTAACCAGTTCAGCTAAGCAATAAATTTTTTTTTTTTTTTTTTAAATTAATCTAATGAAAATTAAAAAATGAATAATTATTACAGATAGTTATAGTGAAATAGTGTGTATTTACACTTGATATTGTTTCTTTTGGAGGAGTAGAGTTGGTGTAATGGTTAAAATCATAGAAAATTAAATTGATAAAATATGTTCAAATTCCAGGTGCAGTAGTTTGAATTACTTTTCCCTTGGGAAAGTCATGACTCCACTTTTCCTAATAGGTTAGGAATTATTCCCTGATTGTGGTGCCATGTAATCTTCAAGTCAATTGTTATCTATCCTCCTTATCCTCAAAATCTTCACTTTCTACCACCTCCTTTTTCATATCATACACCTCATTCACCATGACATTTTAATAGTAACTCTATACTTTGAGTGCCTTTTGAGCTTTGCTATTGAGTGAACTGAAGTATAAAAAAAGCTAATACAATCTGATACAATTATTTACACTTGGACTAAGTGTTGGGTCATGAATAGATGAGGTATCCTTATTTTGGTCAGTGAAAGGAGAACAATCTATTTCCTGATGGTTATCCTGAATGACAAGAGTATGATGAAGGCCCTGAGGGTACAATGACCAAAATGTTGTGTGGAAAAGAACAAAGAAGATAATAGTTTAAGTGTAAATTATGTTAAGAAATTTAGGCAGAAATCTGTTGCCTGTTACTTGAAGAGGTGATGAGTACCACTCCATTGCCATTAAGGATCCAGTATATTTTGACACTCTGCTACTAAGTCATGGTCTAATTTCATTTTTCTTTTTCTTTTTAGTCTATGTAGAATTTAGGTCAATAAAAATAAACTGTTTCTTAGAAATTGCCAAAAATATTTTACAGATTTATATGGACAGAAACAAAACAAAAAAAACATTTCTTGTATTTTTTCTTTTTTATATTCAATTTTTATCTAAGTTGTTTAAATCAAAATAGTTGTTGGAAATGGAATTTTAATGGTATGAAAGAACAGGGTAAAAAACTAAATGTAAACATACAATTGGGACTGTTAGTATAATGATTTTCACCAATGAAAAATATGTTCCTATTTTTTGGCTTACAACGTTATAATCTTTCCACTTCACAAGTTATCATCATTATTGTATCTAACTTTATTTTTCTTTGTTTTGGGTAACATAAAAAAAGTTTGTTTAGTTTATTAAGCAAAAAACATTTTTTTAGCATTAACTTTTAACATATTTACCATTTTTTTTGTATACTTCTGAGAAAAGAACTCTTAATATCCTTTGCAGTCTATCAGTGAACTGAATTTTTTTTTTTTTTTTTTATTAAGAAGAGAATTCTGTAAAGATTTGTGAATTTCTGAAAACATTCTAGCCAAACTCTAAGAAATTTTGCCTGGTTACCAAAGAAACATGTTATCTAGTGGTATCTTGATGGAAGCTTTAGCCTCTCATAATTTTGGTTCTAGAGATTACTGGTGGCTCTGTAAGTGTCTATTGAACAAGAGCAAATCCTCAGTCCCTCCTCTCTTCAATTCAATTTGAAGTATTGTCATCTTGCAAATGAAGCAGAATGCTTTGCTCGAAAATTCTCTTCCAACTCCACTTGCGACTCATCAGGAGTACCTGATTTCTTCCCTTGAATAGAGTTTCTACTGAGTGATATGCACATAATACTGTCTATGGTTTCTGGTATAATTTCTAAATTAGTGGCTTGTGGATTCAGTGGTATCTCAGCAATTATCCTAACGAAATGTGCACCTGTTCTCTCCAAACTTTACAATAAATGCCTTGCTGCTTCTTGCTTTCCAGCCTGTTAGAAGTCCTCCTATGTAGTTCTTATCTTTAAGAACTCTGAGGAACCTTCTGATCCCTTGAATTATCACTTTATTAGTCTCTTACCTCTTTCTGTCTAAGTTTTAAAGGCTCTAATCAATGCCAAATTGGTTAAGCATCTCACTTCACATTGCCTCTTTTTGAATAAAAAATATGGTATCTGTTTTTCCAGGTCTACGCAGATGGGCTAACAGCCATCACTGAATTTGTCTATGAAGCTTCAGATAAGAACAGCGGAAGCTTTAGATATCTCTAAGGTGTTCCACAAGCTCAAGCTTTGGCTTAACTCAATAGTTCCTAAAAAAAATGTGTAATGAAGGTCATGTTAAATGAACATGCTTCTAGTTCATTTTATGTTAATGCATGGGGGGAGGGTACTTCCCAATGTCAACTATTCCCAACTAGGGATTTATACTGATGACACAACTATTTATTACTGTCTTAGTAGCAAGCCTGATAGCTTCAACAATTTAAAACTAATGACTACTCTTGAAAAATAACTCCAATCAGTGGTTAACTGGGACAAGGAACGGCTTGGTAAATTTTAATACCTCCAATACAAAACTGCTTTCATTTAATCACCATAGAGAACATTTCTGCCTGTCATCTGCATGGTTGATGCTAACCTCCAGGAGAGCAACTCTTTGCACTTGGGCTCATGTTTTCCACTGACATGAAGTGAAGTGAAGTGATTATATTAAATAAATTAATAAGTCTACTGATAGGAAAGTTGGTTCATTATGTTGTGCCAGACAATTTTTCTCATTAGAATCCATCTTGCACATTTATAAATCTACCATTTCTCCATGAATATCTGGTCTGGTGCTCCTAGAGATTTTTAACAAAATGTTTTTGAAAACTCTTTTAAGAGAACAAGATTTTGTTGGTGTCAGTCAGTTCCTGTTAAACAGATTTGTAAATGAAAACATTTGTATTTGTGAGAGTAAGTGAAAAATACTCATGTCAGCATATGGAGATAAAAGTAGATAATCCCATCTTTGAAATAGTTCCCTTCTCAGAACAATAACTTTAACATTATTGTAGGTATGAGAAGCATACTGATCACTTAAGTGGAAATGTTTCCATGAAAAAAGTCAAATGAATATTCTGATTTAGATGTCAAGATTAACATTATCTCACAAGAAAAAAAATTATCTTAAGAATGCATAAAATTTGATATGAGAATTTTAGTAAGTTTTTACTTTTTAAGTACCTGGTTATATAGTGTTTATATATTTCATATACAAGCAGTATTGTTAAAAAGAAAATTATGATAATTATATCATAATCTTTTCTTAAGACTCTTCAGTTTTCCTAGACTGATATTGATTTTGCAGAAAAAAAGCTAAAAACCTGGTGTTTTAAAACCTTAGAAGTTTACTTGGAAATTAGTTTAAAATGATTTCTATTTATAATATATTCTTTCATGTAGATCTGTAAAGTCATTTTTTTTAGTTTTCTACTTAAAAACAGTTCTCTCTTAATTTTCTCTATTTTCAATTCTTACAGATGTAATCTATTCTAAGCCTGGACAAATGTCAACTCCAACTGCGAAGAATAAATTACACTAAATTAAAAAAAAAACAATACATAGATTTCATTAAACTTTACTTAAAACATAGCAATTAAGGAAACAAGTTTTTAAAAGTAAGCAACAGAAATGTTCTACAGAAGGATGCTGAGAACACCATGGACATGTGAGCAACAGCAAAATTTTAGAAAAAATGGAAACATGATGAGGAAAGAGGGCTTGGAAAATTTGATACTCACAGGACAGGTTGAAGGCAAGATGGACAGAGGAAAACAATGCATAATTTGTGAGCTTGAGTAAATGGATGGTGGAACAAGATTTAGGAAAGATAAAAAGACAAAATTTATTGAGAGCTACAAAGGACAGGAAATTGTGGAGAGCCATGATTGCCAACATCTTGAAGGGACATAGCACATAGAAGAAGAATAAAGTCTGTTAATTATACTGGGAGCTATACAAATTCAAAAATTTTTTATTTATATATTTTTAACCAATTTGTTCATCTGTTTTAAACAGATAAGGGAAATAAAATAATTATACTAATTATTTTCTCTCTTATCTGTTTAAAACAGATATAGACAGTGAACCCCAGTCTCTAAAAACTTGTGTTTAGTGGGGGATTCACTGTCTATACTGAAAATAAAAATTGTATATTGCGTATATCCCTAAGTAGAATGTTGATATGTCATAGAATAACCAAAGTGAGTATGATGTATAGATGTATCTGTCAACAGATGTCTAAACTTTAATTCACAGACAAGTTGGACCAGTGATGTAATTGTGCTAAGTTAACAATATAATTAACAATGTCTGACTTTCTTTAACTGATAGTAATTAGCAACAATTAAGAGGATTTTTTATTACTCTAAATTTAATGATTGATCACCTAATTTCCATAGGGCTTTCCTTTAAAAAAAAAAGTTTTAAATGTCCATAAATAAATATAAAATTTGTTTTTTTATGTTGTCATATAGATTATAATCACATAAAAATACAAGTCAAAGCAATCATAAAGCCAGTGATTTTTTTATTTCATAAATTCTTTTGTAAATACAGAAATGATAAAAAAGACACTGCAAATAATTTCTGCAGTCTTGACCTTATATGTCTCTTCCAAATCAACTCTTTCTTTCTTTCTTTCTCTAATGACAAAGTGGAAAAAGTTTTAGGACTTCATCAAAGTTTATATTTACATTGATGTACCTACACATGTGCATGAACAAGTGATGTTGGGAAATTAAAATTTAAAGATGATATTTTTATGTGATTTGTGTATCTAATCTAAGACGATTTTATTTAGATTCTTTTTCTTTTTGTTTCTTTAGTCTAATGAAGTCCTAAAGGATGAAACATACAAAAACTTTTCCACTTTGGCTTACATCTCCCCCCCCACAATTGTTCTTGATATATAAAAATTGATATAGCAATATTATCTCATTTATATATAATCAAAAACAAGGCAACGATGCAAGAGATGACTGAGTGTTAGAGAATATGAAAAAAAACTATTAAGCAGAGAGGATAATAAAAGAATAAGAATTATGAAGAGAGAAGATAATGATTGAAATTCATTTAAATTTTTGAAAATGAAAGTTGACAGGAATTAAGACACTGGAAGAGAGTTTAATAAGTGAGAAGTGCAAGAGAAGGAACTGTTACCATAGAACTTTAGGGTTGCATCTAGCCATTTCAACTGTAAATTAATGAGACCTTGCTGCCAATCTAGTACTGTGCTTAAATTCATAAAGTCTAGGTACCATACTATGAAAGTATATATAGGAAAGGCACAGGGATGCTACATTACGGAGGTGGTGGGAAAGTGACTGAAGATTGCAGATTCTTTGAATTTTTTGGAATATATAGCAGGAGTACCAGACCAGATGTGGCAGCACAATTCAAAGTAAGGACAAATGATGGACTTAAAAATATGAGACAGATTATGTTGAGAAAAATTGTCTAGCATGATATAATGAACCAATTTTCTTAACTGCAGACTTAGTAATTGATTCATATACAGGATCATAGCAGGCAGGGTGGTGGGGGGGGTCTTGGCTCCCCCAAAATTTTTACCAATTATAATATTTTTTACAGGGTTTTATTTTAACAAGATGCAATAAAGAAAGAAATGCAAGAAAGAAAAAAACTATCAACTGAAGAGCTACTGAAAATTTTAAATGTTCTTGCCACTAACCATGTTGGCAACCTTTGAAAACTTAAAGCTAACTTTTATTTTATTTTTTTTCTCTCCCATGAAAATCTTTGTCTCTGCTGTGGCTCTTATATATATATATATATATATATATATATATATATATATATATATATATACACACACACACACACACACACACACACAGCACCATTAGAATATTTTGATGAAAAACAAATTTAATGCAGTTGTTTTAAAAGTCTCATGAAAAATGTAAATGTTTTAATAAAATTAATTGAGTACTAGGCATGAAAAATCTTTCATTTTAGAAATAAAGAATTTATCATTTGGCACCCACCAAAATATTTTAGTGATAATTCAGAGAAGGAAATAATCATAAGGCTGCAGATATTCAGCACCATGTTAGACATTTTTGTTTAAATTCTGCTATTGGTATGCATTAGAGAAGGCCAATTCCATAGTGAATTTTTTTCTTCTGTTGAATGTTCTTTCAATCATTTAGGAATTATAACAGTTAACATTTCTTTCAGTTTAGCAACTGAAAGAACTAATTTAATTTCTTAAAAGAATAGTTGCAAGTGTTTGGGGATTGTTTTGTGCAAATTGTCCAATCCTAAATTAGATTAACCTAAAAAAAATTAAGTGATTCTTTCAGTTCCTTTAAGAACTTGTCAAAAATGATTGCATTGAGTAAAATTATGTAAATTTTAAAACAATAAGCAGAAAAATAATCAAATCAGTTCTTTGAGCAAAATTCTATTCTCTTTAGGTTCTGTTTGTTTTCATCACCTATACATTTTTAATTTATCTATTTATGTTAATTAATTTAAAAAATTATCCTTAGGTTGGATTTTCTTTTTATCTATATTTTAATCTAGATACTGAAGACTTTTCTGTACATTCTTTTCTTTTATTTCTTTTTTTTTTTTTTTTTGTTGCTACATTTTCTAAATTTCATAGCTTTTGAATACTAATATTTATTCTAATTTAGGAAATGTTTTTAAATATTTGGTTTATGAAAACTTATGCAATAAGTATTTTGTAAAAACAATTCTTATTCTTAAAGTAATTTTGATACATGGATCCATTAGTTAAGTATTTTAATTGGGATCTATGATACTAAAGCACTAGGCCAAATTTAGTATTTACTAGAAATACCTGTGAAAAATTCATGGTTTTACAATTTTAATTTTTGGATGAATCCTAATTCTTAAGTTAATGATTGAATAAGTTCATGGCAAGTGCTATAACAATAAAATATCTGTAAAAATTCCCATTTTGCATTGTTAAATATTTGAACTTAACAACTTTAACAAAATATTGCAATAACAATCATCCTATTATTTTAATTGTTTGTCCCTCCATTTGTTAGTTTGCATGACCGTTACTCCCTGCCAATACCTCATAAATAATGGACTATTCCAATTTTGACCATGTGAAAAGATAGATTTTCTAATTAAATAATGTCTGAGTTTTATTGCATTTGTTATTTCATGATCCAGAGCAGATTTTCAGTAAATGGTGTTTCTGTTTGACAAAAAAAAAATTGATTATTTAATTCCTCCAAGGAGTCTTGCATTTAACTAATATAAATATGAAGAGGAGGGGATAATTTCTCTAAATTTCATAAAATTAATTAAAGTGAGGAAATAACAGATGTAAAAAAATATTTTTATGAAGATTTTCTAAAAAGAATATTTAAAAAATAATTTAATACACGTGTGAAGAAGTCTTGAAAATCCAACAATTCCTGGTAGGCTGTTTTTCAGTGAATTAGTGGAGCTACCTACATTACTATTAATCATTATACTTTTAAAATAACCCTGTTTCAAAATGTGCTGATGTCAACCATAAATGGAGTAAAAAACTCTATTGGTATATATATATATATATATATATATATATATATATATATATATTTGTGTGTGTGTATCATTTTTGAATATTTATTGAAAAAAGGCATCAGTTACTTTTGGAAAATATCTTCATAAAATCACAAATTCTCATGAATTATCTTTATTTTTATTGATTTATCACACATGAGCAAGTAGTCTTTGATAGTCTCAGAAAGTTAGTAATCTCCAAAGATTTAATCAATTCATTTCTGGTATTAGTCTATAAAGCAATAGCAAGAGTAATCTCAATCAAGATTCTATATGCAAACATCACACACTAAATATTTAGCTTGTTAGGAGACTTGGTGTATCTGTTACAATAAGTTATCCAAATTAAAGGCTGACATTTGAATTTTAAACGTCTAAATACATGTATTTTTTCAGGTTATCAGTGTTTTAATAGTAGTTCCTTATTAAAAAAAAAAGTTCTGTATGTTGTAAAAATACCTTAGTAAAGTGGATGAAGAGATTAGGAAAAAAGATTATTGTTAACATAAATATTTACTTTGCATTTAAAGAGGGAATCAGTTTGGATTATCACTCCATTCATGTCATTCTCTATCTAAAGTGATCAGGTTCATCATTCACTGAAAATAAATTCTGCAAGATAAAATATTTTAATATCTTAAAAAATCTGTTATGAAGAACAAAAAATATTTTATTTTATGTAAAAATTAAAAAATGTTCTTATTTGTTTTTGTTTGATCATTCCATTTTTCATGTCAAAATAGGTGCAATTGCATATATGTTGAAAAGATTCACATATTAGATCACTTTGATAAATTGTCAGCATTGATTAGAGATGCATTAAATTAGAGTAGTTGGCTTCCTTATTGCTGCTTTATTTGAATACATTTTGCCAGTTTGCACCATGGATGAATGGAATGCAGAAAAGTGAAATCTCAGCTGGTTTATATTTTTGTTCAGACTGATTGATGATTATTTTAAAGTCGATTGTTCTAACCAAGTTCAGCTGTTTAATTATATCAAAGTGCCTGTTCAACAAAAATAAGTTGTAACATTGTTGGACTGCATATATCAGCTCATTGTTACTTGATGCTCTAAGAAGAAAGTTTTAGTATAAAGAAACATATAGAAACTTTTTGTAAATCCTCTTCACCCATAAATGCTCATTTTTGTCATAACGGACATTAATGGATTAAAAGAAGAAACCTGTAATTAATACTTCTTCTAAGTACTATGCCACTTCTAGATGTGAGCTATCATGGCTCTCCATAATTTCCTATCATTTGTAAGTCTTAGTAAGTTTTGTCTTTTTGCTATCCCTCCTAATCCCTGTTCTGCCAACCATTTTCACAAGCTTTTTAGGTAGGTTATTTGCTGCTTTATTCTGTACCTGTCCTGTGAAGATCAAATTCTCTAAGCTTTCTTTCTCATTCTAAGTCTTCTTTTTGTTTCTATTTTCCTTAAAACTTTGTCATTACTCACATGTTCAAACCATGATATTCTCAGCCTCCTTCTGTAGAGCCACATTTCAGTTGTTTCGAGTCTCTTATTCGTCTCGTATTTTCTGATTAAGTTTCGCTATCTAGCCCTTTAGACAGATCATCTGATATAGCTCACATGAATTTGCACCTGGTTCCTTATGCAGCACCATGAAAATGGATCTACTAAGGTCTTCCGGTATATCACCACCACTGTATTTATTTCTGTAATTTTGTCAATACCAAAATCATTTAAAGCTGCCAGCATTTCTATTACAATTCTGGTTCTGCTGCTCTGTTCTTGTTCAATTTGGCCATTGCTGGTTTCACTTCACACTTTAATATTTCTGGTCCTTCCATATTTTTGTGTATTGTAGGCTTTCATCTGATGTATTTGTTATTTTCAAAGAATTTTTCTTCTTTTTTCTATTATGTGCACTCCCTGCTTTGATTTTATACATCCTGTCAATTGAGCACATATCTTTTGTCCTGTTATTTCTACTGGATTTTATTATAAACCTATAATATATACCATATTAACAGATTTTTATTTTTAGAAATAATACCAGATTTCACAGTGGGCATTAATGGGTTAATTAACAGATGTGTCAGTAGCAAATGAAGCGAAGATGTCATCAGGCACCAAGAATAATCTTTGTTCATAAATTCTACTTCATTTTCTCTCAACTATTCATTCTGAAACACATTGTTATTTGCTTCATTTTGACTAATATTTTTGTTTTCAGAATAATTAACCAACTGATAAAAAAGAAAGTGCTGACTCTTTATGAGTAGGCTTGCCATTATTTTCAAAACTCAAAAAAATTTGGGCAGTTTTCACTGTATGTAGGTTTAGGTTTTTGTATATTAAATTGTTTTCATATCCCAACACCCCTTAAGCTTCAGGACTCTCACACACACACACACACACACACACACACACACACAAATGAATACTGATAGGCTATATTAATAGCAGGACACTTGAACAGGCTTCTCAAACTGGAACATACAGAAATCCTATAATTTCTTTTTGTAATTTATCTTAAAATTTTTCATTTTTATCATTGAACAAAGAAATTGAGATGTTTCAGCTTACACTAACTAGATTTATACTTTATCCACCAAGTACTTTTTTATTATTATTTTAAAAGAATTTCTTTGACTTTTTCAATAGTTACACTTTTGATAATCAAGTATATTATAAAAACAACGTTCATATGAATAACAAGACTAATGCTTGTCAACATATAATATCAATGCTCATTAAAACTCTTGCATCCATTAATCCTTGCTTGTAGGCCTTTTGGCTCATTATCAAGGCTGAATTCTTCTAGTGGCTTTGTTATTGACAGCTAAAGTCACTGGAATCTTTATATGGATGAGTAGCTTTTTGTTCTTGTTCTGGTTGTTAATACTGAAGGTCAATATAACTAGATCTCTGATGATGGTAGACATGGGTTGAAACAAGGAATATTTTAAATATTGAAACAGATTTAATACTTAAATTATAAAATCATTCTTCTAAGGCAATAAAAGATTGAAAATCAAATTGATATTTTCAAATAGCTAGCTTCTTTTTAAAAACTATAAAATGCATTTACATCTTTAATAAAAATTGTCAGTGTTTTTGCCTATTTTGGAGTCAAAATAATTCTACTCTCATTGCTACTTTAATCTCTTTCTGGTTTCTAAAATCATGGATTACTTGGTTAAATCTTCAAAGAATGAACATTTGCTCTTAAAATTTTATCATGAAAGTTTTTTCATTTTTTTTACATTTTACTCTGATTTTGAGTTATTTTATCATCAGCTACAAACATACTCAATGCAATTCATTTTTTTTTATTTTTCAAAATTCATGCATACTTTCTCTTAACTTAAAGCTAATGAGACTGAACTCACAAACCTTTCATTATATTATACTATTTACATTGTTTGGACTGTTCTAATCTTTGTTGCCATATTCACAATGTTTTGGCCAATGTACACTCCTGCCTTTTTCAGGTGATTAGAATTTTGAACTGAAACCTTTATTTCATTCTACTGAGGTAGTTCCACATACCATACCTTTTGCAGAGGGCTCAGTATCAGTTATCCCCCTTTAACTCAACTCTCTAAGTTTTTTTTCACCTCAGTAGCCAGGTATTGAACTCACAATTCTTTGGGTCAAGTGACTAGATTATTGAACCAATGCTTTTATCCACTGGGCTATATGTCTTTGAGGACATCAGTGTGTTACCATTTTTTACCAGAGCTTTTATTACAATATTGTTGTTGTTATTGTTTTTCTCTGTATTACTGGTTCCTATATTGTATTCATGTCTTTGCTTGGCTGACTTTGGATATTTTTGTGGCCTAGCATATGTGCTGATTGCTTAAGTTTTCATATTTTCCAGTGATGTTCTCTGTCTATTATTTCATCCTCATCCCACAGAGAGAAGTAATCCCCCTCTTGCCCTTCATATTGCCTGATTTTTCTATTTCCCATCGCGTTACGGTGTTCTTGCAGTCTTATCAAGAATTACAAAAATTTAAAGAATAAGCTTTCACTTCCAAATTCCAATCACCTGAAGAAGTCCAGAGCATACAACGGCCAAAACATTGTGAATATGGCAATGAAGATGAGAACAACAGTCCAAACAATGTAAACAGTGTCAATAATTACAATACCTCTTCTCAGAAATATAGATAGATGTCTTTCATTATATGCTCAATAGTCTAACAACCATTAATAAGATATCTACTCAGCATGATGGTTTCTCTTAACATAGTGATGCCTTAAAATGTTGAGCTTCCTATAAAACTGATTTATAAAATAAGGTGTAATTCCCATGGTCATCAGGAAGTTAGTTGTACCAGTTCTTTTATATTTACTTATATTAGTAATCTTTCAAAAGGATTAATCTTTTCCCAACATACTGTCAAGTTTGGAGTAAAACTCAAACTATTAAACTCTTAATTACTTTTAATTTTGCACATTGTCATTTGTAGACTTGGGTCCACCCACCCTAATGATGTTACCTGTTTCTAACAAAGTCAAGTTCTTATCACTGATGAAAATACTCTGTTGCTTTTTAAATACATTTTAGAGAGAGAGAGAGATATTTACAATATATGCACATTCACACAAATGTACGTAATACTACTGTGTATTTCATTTTCATGGTTTTTTAGAATCGGGGTTTGTTTAGCACTCAGCATCTTTTGATGTTATCATTGTCCCATGAATCTTGCCTTCTTTCAAGGCTGACCTATTTCTCCCTATCCTCTGGTACACCCACTGTATAAATGTAAAGTCTTTATACAAACATAACAACACTCCAGCTATAACTGGGTGGTCCCCTGAAAGATTATAAGGGTGATGTCATTTTCAAGAGATAAGTGTAAGCAAATACCATAAGGATTTAAGAATGAAAAGCACCATCTGAGGAACGAGAAAAGTTGATAGAATTTTTACACAAGCTAATTTGGTGCTCTTTGGGAAGAAGTAAAGCCAATAAGACATCTAAGTCTACTAGAATAAACTAAAATGTCAATATTATATTTTCCTTCTCCTTTTCTTTATAAAGAACTTGGCAAATATTTTGTTTAGGCACAATATAAAAGAACTTTGGTGTCAAACAATCAGCCTGTTGAAGAATCCCTTTCTTTAAGCTTAGCTTACCTGCCTTTTTGCCCAAACAATCTATATTTCTTTGTTTTTCTTCTCTCATATTCATATACCTGTATTCTCTAATTAAAAAAAATTAAATTTGATGTATTGTTGTATGCCAATAATTATTTGTTTTTTGTATTTTTAAACATGGAAGTAGGATCTCTATAAAATGACACTGTCCTCTTGGAATTTATGGTTAAACAGACAATTTCATTTTTATTTACAGATATCAACAATTCCCTTTAATTCAGTGAGCTATATATATAAAATTTGTCACTTAGCTGATTGATGTTATATTCAGTACCTTGAATGTAGAGTTTAGTAGATTAACTATTTTGTAATTGTTCAATCCATTCTCGAGCTGGTTTCTGCAATATAAAAATGCTTGAACACCGTCTTATATGAGTAAATAATAACTTAAACCCTTCCCTGGAATAGACATGTATATGCATATTACCAAAAGTGTCATTTTCAGACTTGGATAAATAAATGTGTCCAAAACATAACATTCAATAACCAGTGACAGATATGTTTATACATTGATCTTGAAACGAGTTCAAGTTGTCAACTCCTGCATTTGGTAGGAGGTGTTAGCTACTACTCGGGTACTTCAAATTTTCCTTGGTTGTTATACTCAAAATATTTTGGCCATTGTACTCTGCTATCCAGCCTTCTCTGTCATTATACTTGGTAGTCTTCTTAATAGAATATAGAACTGAATCTTTATACAATCTATGGTAGGGATATATTGTTCTCATTCCACTTTCTATACTGAGAAGATATATTATTTAAACTCTCCTTTTTCTCTTACTTGTTCATTTCTTTCACTAAACTGGAATAACTTTTCTGAACTTCCCAACCCAAGAATTCAACTCACAACTGCCAGAGAACCAAATACATTTTAAACATTATTTTAATCAAGAAGCATATGGTCTTGAATAAAGCATTGTTTAAAAAGTTTTTTTTTTTCATTGTACCATTAGGTTTGTTAAAACCTCTTTGTAAAGCACCTTCCAAAAAGGAGAAAAGGCAAACCTATGAAAATATGAAAAGCAAACATCGAGAAATGGATAGATTTTAAAAAGAATAAAAAACACATTTCACAAAAGCAATTATGAGTAAACACATAGAGGAAAGTTGTCAAGATATCAGTGAAGCTAAAACATGTTAAGTGATTTCTGTTGGTTCTCCATAAGGTATAAAGCTGTTGAATAAATTCATATTTAATGGAAAAAAACTTGCTTAATCCTTTGTACAGGCTAAGTAGTCTTTTAAAATCTGAAGCATATAATTTCTATAAATATGTTTTTTGTATCTTTATTATTATACTAAAAGAGCAATAAACTTGTCTTGGTCATCATGTTCAATTTATATCAGACATAAACAGCAGTCAAATAAAAATTGAGGATCAAAGTAATTTTCTTTCAAGATAGTTCACATAAAAAGATAACTACAAAATTACTGAAGTCAACATTGAGAGTAACAGTCTTTTATGTTTAAATGCATTCTTCAGGCCTGAAGATTGCATTCAAGCATTAAACAGACTGTTGCTGCTCAGTGTTGACCACAGTGTTCACTTTTATATTTACATGCGCTCTATCTCTGATATTGAGCACTTTTACCCATAAATATAGCATACTTTAAAACTATGTTTTTTATCTCTCTCTCTGTCTCTCATACACACACACAACCTTGAAGATAATGTGATGTGAATAAATTGGTTTGATTCTCTCTCTCACTTAAAAATAATCACAGCAATTTTGTTTTAGAACAGCTACTTCCATCAGTTTCAGCTAAGGCTTTTGATGAGATTAAACATTTTCACAGCTGATTTCAATTAGTGTCATAAAAATCTATCCTTATTTAGTAATCTAATATTTCAGATGGTGTGTCACATCTTTTGTTAATCACTGTTTTGAAATTATTTTTTTTATGGCAGTGAAAATGTTAAAAAATAAATTTTGCTACCACATTTCTTGTTTGGTTATTTGGCCAGATTTTAAAAAATAAACCTCTCACCACCCCCTTGTCTCTGTGTGTGTACACATATAGTTTGTCACTTTCTAACATATCTCCACTTTACTTTTTTTTTTTTTTTTTTTTTTTTTTTTTTTTTTTTTAAGGCTTTGCAATGTTAGATAAATCAAGAAATTTTGGTGTCATTGAATATCACTCAGTAAAAACTTTTTATAGTGTGATTTTTTTCCTAAGTTTCTCACTTTGTTTGTAAAAATAATGCTTTTCTTAATATATAAAAAAAAAAAAAATGGCTGCTTTATAAGTGTATAAATAATGAATTGATTGCCCCCCCCCACCTAAAACAGCATACAATTACTTGGAGTTCAGCACCTGGCTACTGCAGTGGTGAACAAAAACTTGGAGAGTTGAGTTAAAGGGAGACAACTGAGACATCCGGAGGAGGCATCACACATAGAACTAGAACAATCTACTCTGGTGGATGAAATAAAAGGTACAGTTCAAAATTCCTATCACCTGAACAATGCTGGAGTGTACTATGGCTAAAACATCATGAATATGCAATAAAGATGAGGACAAATGTCCAAACAATGTAAATACTTTCATAGTACTTTTTAAGGTAATTCCAAACACTATCTGATGTTTGTTGGAAGGTAATTCATTTTTCTTTCTGATCTGACCATGTTGAGAAAATGTACTTTGGTAACAGATTTTAGCTTTGATAAATCAAGAAACAGCACTTAAAATCATGCTAAATTTTTTATTACTGACTAAAATTTCTTAGTAGCTTTCTGGTGATGCCAATCAGCAAATTTAAATAAAATGTGAATTTCTAAATTGTCTAATCTTGGTACTCTCTCATACATGATTTGATGTACTTCTTTTTGTTTTTTTTCCTTCCAGTTGCAATGATAATCTACATTTAAACAGTCTGTTTATTTTATTACTGATTCCCAGCAAAAAAGTACCACAACAATGGCAATAATGATTGAATTTTATCTGAATCTCAATTTAAAATTTTCTTCAAAAAGTTTTCTGAAAAATTTATGAATATTTAATAGCCTTTTTCAGCCTTTAAGAGTAGGTTAGTAAAGTTTATAATTTATTTGTTATAGTTTTTATATTATTTTCTTTACCAACTACTAGACATTTCTTATAGTAATGCAGCAGTTCTGTTAAGAAAGTAGTTTGATGAATCAAATATCATAGAATATAATTGTTACTTTTGTGACATAAAAATTACTACATATTTTCACATGAATGACATTATTTCTGTATTACAGGTTCTAATACATTCTCAATAATTTAATTATAAGAAAGCTGAAAGATTTAACCAAAATTATATCAAGTTACCCTGTAACATTTGAACTTAAAACTAAAAAAATATTAAGAATCCATATTAGAACATTAGCAAATAATAAAAACGATATCATTTGAAGACTCACAACAGCTAAAATGTGTAGCACATGTAACTAGAAGGATAAATAATTATATAATCAAGATGTTAACTTTCCACACTACTTTAAACAAAATGTTACAAAGGAAATTTCTATTGATACTAGAAAAAGTGTACTTGAGAAACATATTTTCCTGAAAAACTGTTTTAAGAGAAAGATTTTATCAATTTCAACCTACAGCCATGGTAACTGTTTGGTCAATGAATTTCCCTTTTAGGGTAATCTTGCCATTCTTGTTCTATGTATGTGTCCATTCAGGATGTTGGCAATCATGGCTCTCCACAATTTCCTGTCCTTCATAGCTCTTAATAAATTTTGTCTTTTTGTAAACTCCCCTAAACTGCCATCCATTTACACAAACATGTTAGGTAGGTTATGCCCTCTATTACCATTATTATGTAATGTAGGTATCAGCATTATCAATAACCTCTTTTCAATGATTCAAAATATCATTTTTGTAAGTCTTTTAGTTTGAAAAAAAAAAAAGACCATAGAAAGCATATTTTTCACCTTCTTATGCTTTCAAGGAATTAACCATGAAGATGACTTTATAAACTCTAGATGCTAATCAGATGGAGCAAGTTCTGTAGAATAAAGTGAGTATAGATTTTTCTCCCCAGTTAATGTCTTCAGTCTTTTCAGATGTTATCTTTATAGCACTATGCATTATGATAAAACATGTTACCTTTGTGACTGATCCAATTGCGCACCCCCCAAAACAAATAGGTGGCTGCTTAAGAGAGACTTAAGAGAGACTTAAGGTAAAATGCACCAACATTTAGCAATTTTTCTCTACTAGGTCATTGTCAGCATTGATTTATACTCTTGTATAATATATTTTTTTTGTCACTATTTTACTAATATTTAAAAAAAATGGCAAGATATGTTCATGTGAAAGTGCAGAGATATGCAGATGTTTATTGCTTTACAGTTGGCTTGTGTCAAATTATACTGAATCCATTTCCCAAGTTTAGGCAACTTTTCAAGCTGTTGCAGGTTGAATGGTGTAAATTCTGTTTTTAGCTAATTCTTTAACAGCACTATTTCTGTTAAGTTCCAGTGAAAGTAGATCAGCCTGTTTATGGTCTACCTGTAAAGTCACCTTTCAAACAACCTTTGCTAATTTCTTTTGTTCAAAGAATCTCTCATATAATCACCATGAATATTTGGGGTTGTTTTTGCACCATTATTGCTATGAATATTACCTATAGAATGACCTGGTTGTAAAAAGATTATAAAATGAACTGTTTTACTTTTAGCTTAATGTAACTCCATGAGTATTTGCTTTTTACTTAAGTAGCATTAGAAATCTTTTCACAATAGTCAACCACAAGAAGTCCAAATGAGACATTGAGTATTAATCATATTAAACTGAAAATGACCAGATACTCCAAAGTCCGTAATTATTCGAAACTGTAATCACTTTTAGGATAGTATCCATTTTGAACATCAGTAGAAAGTCAATGTTTTCACAATAAAGTTGGCATTAACAAATCCATATAAGTAGATTGATTTATGAAACAATAAAATTGAACCTTTTGCAAAGAATTATGAAATGTATTCCTCTTGGGTAAAATATTTTTGTTAAAAAAGTCATTAACATGAAAACATTTAATGCTTGTGCATTTATAAGTTTTTGTAATGACAAAAGTTGTTGTTTTTTATGATGATAATGATAGCAAAACTTTATATCATAATAATCAAATACAAATTGTCAGATGTTATGAAAGTCAATATTTTCACAATAAAGTCAGTATTAACAAATTGATATTGGTAAATTATTCAGGATATATATCATGTGAGTTTGAGCTTATCCTCACTAAAAATATGAATAATAACTTATTTGGGTGACAGTCAGGTTTTATTATACAAATGACATATATGTGGAGAGATTTATTGAGTGTTGAAATCAATATACTTTCAGTTAAGTTTGCTATATTTAAGAAAATATTCCAAGATTTTTTTTTTTATGTGCCATGTCCCTTCAGGATGGTGAGAGCTCTACAATTTCCTGCCCCATTGTTGTTCTTAGTAAATTTTGTCTTTTTGCTATCTCTCTTAAACCTTGTTCTGTCATTCATTTACACTAGAGTGGCAAGTATTATGTGATCTAAAACATCAAATTCCATGTTCTTATGCGATGGTAAATTTTAATTTTCCATTTTTGTTTCAAAATTGTAAAGACATGTGTAAAACGGAGACTTGTGTGAAAACAGTAAAATATACAAATATATTATAGCCTACTTACATAGGTATCTTTTATTTTTTTTATTTTTTTTTTTTGTGCTTCAGTGATTTCAGTAGATTATGCAGTTTTCTCCGTACCTCTTGCCTGTGAGTACCAAATTTTCCAAGCCCTCTTTCTTTATTATATATCCTAGAAGTTTCAATTCTTTCTTTTTAATGTCAAGTATAAGTGTCCTTTGTGTTTCTGTTTTTGCTAAAACTTTGTCGTTGCTCATGTGTTCAGGCCATTGGGATTATCAGCATCCTTCTATAGAATCAAATTTCTGTTACTATAAGTCCCTTCTAATTAGTTCCAAACTAATGAACTTGTTTCTCAACCAAAATATTAATCAAATTTGTCATCAAATAGAAACAATTTAGAAGTAAGATAGGATTTTTTAAAATCTCTCAATGGGTTGTTTTTCAGATTCTAAATGTTTATTTAATTTTGGTGAGTGGGAATTTTTTTTTTTTTTATTCAAAACATTCAATTTGTATGAACTAATATGAGTTTCACCCACTCCTTCAGAAATAAGAGAGTTGTAAGATTTTTTTTCAAAGTGTATACATGTTTTTGTACTCAAAAGATAAATTAATAAATGTGCAGATATAGTTTCTGAAAGGATAAGAATGTTTGAATTTCTAATTCTTTGATAACCAGCCACCTATGGCTTAGCCCTAATTTATAGTTTGATGGATAGATATTAGGTTGGTGCAAAAATAATGACGTTATAATGTCGTTTTTTGACGTACTTTAACGTCAAAAAATGACATTATTACGTCATTATTTTTGCACCAACCTAATAAAATAAGACTTTTACCACATGAAATTTTAGCTTTCAGCTATTTTGAGGTTATAGGAATTCTTTTTTATGGACAAAACTTTTCCACAAATTATCTTTTTAATTCTTATCTGCAAGAATTTATGCATAAACTTTTTCAGCTTACTGTAATTTTAGTTTTCTTCAACCTAAATATATAATTGTTGTTACAGCTGGGCTCTTAAGTAGAGGTGTGTAATTCTGTGTCTATGTAAGGAACATTAAAGAATATGTAAATAGCACTACAAATGTCTTTTAATATTTTTTAACTTTCCAATTTTAAATTTCTATACCATAAATTTGTTTACTTTGAGTATCCTAAACAATATGTCAAAAACTTAAGGAGAGGAAAAACCAGCTAAACATAAAAATTTTTTATTTTCAATTTTCTCTGATATTTGCTATATAAACATGCACTAAAAATAATTGCATTAAAACAAATATTATGTATTTAAATTATCAACTACTTTTGGGTGGTTACAAAATAAACATGGAATTATGTGTTTTAACCTTTTATGAACTGTAAGTATTTTGAAGTGATGGAATGAAGTTTATGCCAGTTTAAAAACAGCCATCTTTAAGGTTGGACATGAACCCCATGAAAATTGAACCAAGAACAAATATCAAACAAATGGAATTCAAATCTTGAAGGCTTTCTGAGATGAATTGTCATTGGAGATGAAACTTGTATTTATCAATACAATCCTGAAGACAATGCGATCTGGCAAAGCAATTGTTATTCAAAGCTGAAAAAGGTCCAGTCAAAGCAAAAGTAAGCTGGTTAAGATGAAAGGTTATGGCAACAGTTTTATAGGAGGCTGAGTGCATTTTCATAGTTGACTTTTTATAGAGAAAAAAGATAGTCACATCTACTTATGAAGATCTTTTTAAGAAAATTAGCTAAAGATTTAACAAAAAAAAGCCCTATGGAAAGCTTCATCAGAGACTCCTTTTCCATTACAACGATATCCCTACCCATTTCTCTCATCAATCAAGGTGAACCTTGCAAAGTTTTAATGGGAAATCATCAAAAATTCTCCTTGCAGTTTTGATTTATCATCTTCTGACTTATTTCCTAACCTTAAAAAAATGTTTTGAAAGATACCTATTTTGAGATAATGACATAAAAAAGGTTACTTTGACATTATTAAATTCTCAGTATCTCAGTTCCTCCAGGATTACATAAAGACCTGTATTTTGACACCTTCCTCATGTTAAACTGTTTTATTGTTAAGAGGGATGGGCTCAATAAGGTTAACTTGCCCTAGACACACACACACTGCTGCTACAGCTGCAGTACATGTAGTGTCCCAATGACGCTAATAGGTTATGTGTCTCATGCAGGCTGAAAAATATGAAAATGAACTGTAGATATGTTATTGTAGAAATAGCTAATTGTAATGTTAATAATTACCTAATGAACTAAATGATCATTTAATTATTTGCATGATTGATTAGTCTTTATTCTTTATCATAAGTTTTGATTTTCATTCCCTCCATAATAAAAACTATCTTAAAGGATATTCTTAAAAATTATCTTTTATAATTTTAAAGATAGGTGATGCCTAAGCTGTAAGTTTCCTTTCATTAAATATAAATCCATTGATCCCCTCACCCCACCACTACATATTTTCTGATTTAGCAAATTATAGTTCTTTGTATTTTATGTTAAAAACACATTAATTCATTTTTGACTTTTAATAAATGTGAAAACAAAAATTGAAACTTACATAAGAAAATTTCTGTAACTAGTAATATTTGCATTTAAGTTTTGTTGATAAGACACCAATTTAAATGGCACTTAACAAAAGATATTTCTATAAAAGGAGCTTCCTACAAAAAATGTTTTCATTTTTTATATCAATTTACAGATCTTAAAATTTTGTTAAAGCTTAACTCAGCAGATAATCTAATATTCTAAATGCCATAATTTGCTTCAAAACGTATTTGTTACACATTTTTGCACACACACACACACATGGTATAAAATGACAATTGTAAAAAAAATCTTAGATTTTGCCGACATGTTTCGTCATCCGACTTTTTCAACGCAAAAATGAAATCGAAATGTCTTTGTTATAGTTACATTAAAAAATCCAAATTTAAAAAGATAGACGTTTCCGTCTAAGCCTTTTTCTGGTTAATGTAAATTTCCTTTATACTAAGAGATATATTTTTTTTCTTTTTTTTCCATGTTGACAATACAGTTAAATTCCCAGATAAATTCTGTGGACAAGACAAATTGGTATAAAATGATCTGGGAATTTAACCATATTGTCAACATGGAAAAAAAAAATATCTTAGTATAAAGGAAATTTACATTAACCAGAAAAAGGCTTAGACAGAAGCATCTATCTTTTTAAATTTGGATTTTTTAATGTAAATATAACAGACATTTCGATTTCATTTTTGTCTTGAAAAAGTCGGAAGACGTAATGCGTTGGCAAAATCTAAGATTTTTCCAATTGTCATTTTATACCAATTTGTCTTGTCCACAGAATTGATCTGGGAATTTAACTATATATATATATATATATATATATATATATATATATATATATATATATATATATATCACTTAACAATGAACTACAGCTGTTGACATTACATCATTTGCAAATGCATCCATGGCCACACCTTTTAGTATATGTTAGAAATGACCCTTCTAAGTTTTGCTGACACATATAAAACTTCCCCTATGATTTTATTATATTCAATCTGTCACTGTATGTGTTTGCCTTTAGTCTATTATTCTAGTATATTTTTTGTTTTATCTTGATACAATTCAAGATTCAATTTGACTAAAGCTCATTGTTATATAGTTTCTCATATACAATTGGTAAAACATGAAGTAAAGAAGTAATGACAGGAGCTTGAAGGTTGGTTAATATGAAGAAAATAGGAGCTTGGAAGTATTACAAAGTTTTGTATCTCAATATTTTATACATGTAAGAAAGAATTTGACAAATACAGCCTCATCTGATCCAGTAAAATTTTATACCATATAAGAACTACTATTATCTTCATTTTTTACTAGTAGAAGTGTTGCTCTTAAATTTTTCATTAATATTTCTTTCATCTTAATTTAAGTTTCTTTTTCACAAATTTCTTATATTAGTTACAATTCGTAGATAAGATATTCAAGAGAATGTTTGATTGTGAAATAAAAAGAAATCATTATGTATATATATTACTCATTTATACTATGACCCTTTTGGTTTCTCCAGTTAGAAATTAATTGTGAAAGTATTAGAATTTGCTGTGTAGCATATGTAGTACCAGATGTGTATGTATATAATATACTTATAAATGCATGTTCAGCTAATGAATTCAGTGTTTTTTAGTTTCTATTAGTAATGATAGTTGAAGACCCACCAGACTGCCCTTTTTAACACCCCACTTGCAGAAAGAAACCACAACCAACTGCAGGAAAATTTTCTGCCTAGTCAATAATGAATTGAAAGTGATATGGTTTACCAAATGCGTATCACGTATAGCACTTAACAAGCACTGACTGATACTGGATGTTGTATCTTCCATGGTCTCATGAATTAGTAATTGGACCCTAGAGGACTGCAAACATGTGGCATGGTTTGATGAGTCATGGTTCCAGTTGTTTCAAACAGTTGTTTTTGTTTCCCATTGTATATGTGTGATACAGTCTGTGAAGCCACTTGTCAACAAAACACAATGTAAGCTGGTATATGGCACATGGATTAAGGTCTGCAGTTTTAGCTGAACCTATCATTAACCAGTGACCACTACATTTTGCTTTGTGATCATTTGTATCCATTCATGGACCCATAAAACAATAATTGGTTATTCTAGCAGAATAATGCACCATATCATGTGTCTGAAGTTGTCTAGAATTGGTTTTCAGAGAATTATGTATAATTCTAACAAATGATATGTTCACAACTTTTGTCTGACAAGAGACCAATCAAACATTTTTAAATATCAGTGAACTAAGGGCAATTATCAAGTTGGCATATCACAACATCTCTCCAAACGACTTCCAACTACTTGTTGAATTGATACTGCACTTTCCTGAGCAAGAGGAGGTTGTATACAACACTAGACACATATCTCTTGATTTTTGGCATGCCAGTGTATATATATTTATTCACAAAAATAATAAAATATAAGCTTTAGTAATAATTAATTGTATTTGCAGTTGTCTGAATGTAATAAATCAATGGAATCATTTGATAAAGAAGATAGGTCAGTATTTTCATTTTAATTTTCAAGTCATTATTAAAAAGTAAATAAATTATTTCCTTGAATATAATAGGCCATAAACGCTAAAAGAATTTTGTGAAATGGTTCTTTTGAAAAACTTTGTATTGTGTACTCAGTATATTTAGTTTCAGCAAACATTGCATTGTTAGGAACCCATTTATATTTCATCCATATTTTTTTAAGTTTAAAATGTATCATTTTAGAATTAACATCAAGACATGAAACAATAATCTGTTTTTGACAAGTCCTATTTTAAAGTGATTTATTTCAGGAATAGACAGTGTTGAGTCCTTTCAGGAAAAAAAAGTCTGTATTGTTCCAGAACTCTTTTCTAAGCCTGCTTAGCTATGAATATCTATCCCTGATATTGTGTGCTATGCTTTATGGGTAATGCAATTAACTGTACCCTTCATTTCTGTCTAATTCTGTAGCCATAGCAAAATAGATATTTGTTTTCATGATGAACTATATGTCTATGTAGTTCTTATACCACTCATTTTGTCTGAACAGAAAGTATATATTCCTAAAAATAAGGGGCTGTTGGGAATGAAAGAAAATGAGAAAGATGTTATATATTGTTTTCAAATTCAAAAAATGAAACTTGCCCAATTTATTGGCAATAAAAAAAACAGCAATATTGATGCAAAAAAAGTTTTGCCTGTTGAATGCTTATTTGTTGGGTTGAGAGAAAAGATACTAAAAGAACAGAATTCAGGAAGACAAAGGGTGACGATTGATGTTGCATTTAAATTTTTGAACATTGTAAGTGATGGGAAAGCAAGAAGGCAGAAGAGAGTTACACAGGTGAGATGTGTGAAAGAAGAAACTCTTAAAATAGGACTTAGAATTTACTAAGCTAATTCAACAATAAAATGATGAATTGTCAAATCTAGAAGTAGGCTTAAATTTATGCAGTCAAGTAATTTGTCCAATATCAATAACACTGTGTTAGGATCTCTATAACATCCGTGTGTTTTTGTCAGTTATACATTTTAAAACTGATGTCATTTTATTTATATAAAAAATAAATACATTTTTGTTTTTTTTTTTTTTAAAATTTACACATAAAACTAATATAATTTCTGGTAAAAATGAAAGGCTCCCAAAACTAAATGCTTTGAGTATCAACAGTCTTCTTTTATCATTTTTGAGCTGTCTGGCCATCAGTGTTTGATCTAAGCAACTTACATACTGTAGTAGTTGTTTCCTTTAATCAAGTAGTAATAACTAAACTATTTATTAAAGATGAAGCTATTGAACATAGAAGTAAGATTTAAGTAGTGAAGCTTTGTCTAGATCTCTATTATCTTTATATCTACATCAGTTAAAAAATAATCTTAGAAGCAATGAAGTAGAGTTGAGCAAAAAAGAATTGTGATTTTTTTTTTTTTAGAATTTAAATACAAATTTTTTCTTAGTGCTAACCAAGCTCTCTTGTTTTTTTAACTGTTGCCTAATTCATGAAAATTCATTTTGGTTATTAGTTTACAGAAGATTGTCAAGTCTTGCTTTTGTAATTTAGTTATAGTATTGTAAAATGTTAGTGATGAGTGGAACACAGTTTGATTAACAAATAAGTAACAGAATTTCTATTTTGTTCCTATAATTATGATGATGTCATCAGCAAAGAATAACCCCAAAGAACAGAAAATACTAGCAACCCAGCTCTATGGTAGTAAGCATTTCAATAATGAAGTATGACTAGAGTCCTATTTACATTTAACCAGAGAGGAATTGGGAAACATAGACACAAAATACAAGAAAGCTTATAACAGTAAAGTGCTACACCCAATTGACAATGTTAACAGGTTGTAAGCTAAAAGCTTGTCAGGAGGACTAGTCAGCATTGAGAATTGCATCAACACCTACACTCAAGATACTATACGTACATACAACAGAGCAAGAAAAGACTTCTCACAACACCCCCCCCACACACACACACACAAAATCTGCTCTACAACAACTACCTGATCTGAAAAAAGTGTAAAGCTAGATAAGTGTCTTGACTTTGTGAGGGAGCTAAGAAAATAGTGAAAATAAGAAACATTAAGCATTTATTGATTTTTTAAAAAAAAACTTTCTTTCAAAGACTTTTTCTTTGATTTTGTTTTAACAATGAAAATTTATTTAAAATATATTTTATACTACAAAATTAATGAAAAATCATTTAAGAATGTTATGTAAAGTTAATGTCATAATTAAATTCAATAAATTTAATCCAATATTTTTAAATATTGTAAACAAGGTGCACTGTAATAATGCTGCTAAACCACACATTTTTAAGAGTCAATTTTTTTAAAACTACTAGGTACTTCTCTAATCATAAAAAAGTATATTTATGACAAAATTAGTCAGCATAACACTAACAGTAGTTACTTTATTCCTAAACAATAAAATAAAGAAGTTACTTTTATGTTTATCTTGTTTCATATCATATTTTTGTTCCAGAATTCATAGTTCTAATATGGTTTTTGTTTCATTAAAACTCTTTTAATATGGATAATTAATTCAAAGATTAAAATGAATAAAACATTTTGTACGCTTTTGTTAACATGATGGAAAGTGATGTGTTCAAAGTTCAGCCAATTTATACATTAATTGCAATAAGCCTTAAGTGAAGAAAAAAAAAGAGGAATAACTTTTTGAGCCAAATTAATTATGTTTTTAATCTCTACATTTTTCTTTGAATTTCTTATGACTTATGCACTATGACTTGGCCTTTAGTAAAGAATGCCATGAATAGTGTAGAACATCATGATTATGTTATTATTTTCTCTTTGAGTTACATGTGCTACTCATTTTAGTTGTTGCTGCTGTTGAAAGTCTCTAAGTATTTAAAGTGTTTAGTATTTACTAATTTCACATCCTGAATTTTTATTAAGGAATCAGACTATGCACCATCATAGCTTTCATTCCCATTTCAGATCATAGTTTCTATTTAGGAAAAGTTTATCTTGTGTCTTACTTCTTGGAACACTTGGTAGGGGATGTTGATTTTTTTTTTTCTTTTTGTTCAGGATCATTCTTATCCCAGCTATGAATGCCTATGTCATCAACCCTAATCCTTTGTATATTGGCTTTGGGAGAGAAGCAGGAATGCTGTTTTCTATTAGTAAATTCTTTTGGGATATGGTATGGAATGTTTAAGTGATCAGTGCCCATCAATGTTTTCTTAGCTCACAAAAAAATATATGTTTGAAAACTTCTTTGTTTTATACTTTACTTTTTAAATATAATAGTATGAGCGAAATGTCTGTTGCCAGAATATGAGATATTTATAGAGTATTAATCATCTATAATATTTTATGATTTTATCACCAATACTTAGATTTAATGTCAAAAAATGTTTGAAAAGCCAAAAAAATAAAAATAAAAAATACCAAGGGAAATACATTATGATGAAAAGAATTTTTCCTTGAATATGTTTTATTTCAAATTATTCATGGTATCTGATCATGTAATAATTCATGAGCATACAATAAAATTGATACTGCCGATTATCTAATAGGTTTGGGGAACACATTCTTAGTTATATTACACCATTAGACTACTGGTCAAGTAACATTGCTTGCTAAAAATTTAATTTATTTTAGTTCATTCTGAACTATGAATTTTGTTCTTATTTATTATTCTATATTTTATGGATGGTCTTTACTGGTGGGTTGATAAGATCTTACAGCTAACTACAGTTGTAGTTCATTACATAAATTCCCACTTTTACTGACTAGAGAACCATACAGATTTCATATCAATCATATTACTTAAAATGAAATATGGTCATGGAAAAATAATAATAGAAGAACTTAGATATATTTCATATTTTAAAATGAAAATAGGCACTGCCAATAATCCAAGATCTTGTACTTGTATCTAATAAATCTATTTAAACTCGGGTGAAAAAAAACCTGGATTTTTTACAAAGCACTACTATAATCATATAAGTAGCTTTAAGAATGAGAAGTATATGTATAACACTAACTTATCTAAATACATTTGGAGTATTAAACAGGAAGATAGAACGAATCCCATTCTAAAGTGGGAAATACTAAAAAATGTTGTAGATATAAAGCTGGCAACAAGTTCTGTATGGAGGAGAATTTATTAGAATAAGGGTTGGTATTTTTTTTTTTTACTCACATGTCTTATCTTTTTAAGCTTATGCTAATTTTTGGTTTTGGCCGTAATTATATCAATAAATTTGTTCCTTAACCAGTTCACCCTGATGATCCCATGTGGTGAAATGTAGGTAGGTAGTGCCTGGTTCATTAAGATTTATTTATTTTATATACGCACACGTAGACATACAAGCAACATCTTAGATGCTTTATATCAGAAGGAATAAAAAAAGGAATTCATTTCACTAATTTATCATAAGTTTTACACTCCACTCCATATCTAGTGTTATTTTTATTTTAGAAACCTAAGAACTTCTCAAAGTTCAAACTTATAAGTAAATATTAGGTATTATTTGCTTGGTTTATTAGGTAAAAACATTAAGAGACTTGTATAAAGACAAAAATAAATAGTAATTCAAAGGTACAATAATATATGATGAATATAACAAATAAATATAAATAACAAATAAATATAAATATAATTTTTGTTTGGTTATCAAAGAAACCATGCAGTCTAATGTTATCCTATGATATTTCGCTCTTTCTCTTAACTAATTCTGCGTGCTTTTAATTTGTTGATTTGGGGGCAATAATTGTTTGAATCAGAATGGTGAATTCTCTGAAATGAGATTATAATAGACAATGCTTTTCCAATCCCACCATATACACATCTCTTTACTTTTGGATGAAAATCAGTTTTTGGTGCAGTTCATTTTTGGTTCATTTTGCTTGTCCCAAGATCTATTGTAATTAAATTTCATCATCTTTTACAAACATCTGTTTCAAATATAGTCCAGTAGAGTTTTGTTTTTGTTTTTTTTCTTGTTTAACTGATATAGAAGTTGTATATCAAAATGACAAATATAACTAAGCTGTTGGAAATAATTTTCATCACTGGATGTGAATATCTTTAGTATATTGGCTATTTCTAATGTCATATATAATGTTGGTTATTCTCAATGCTTTTATCTGATTGCTATCAGTCTAAACTGGTCTATTCAACTGTGGAACAATGTAAAATTTCACAAACTAATTTTGACTTTTTCACAGTATCTTTTTGTTATATGCTTGAGTTTAGAAATTTAAAAAACAAACAAACTGCATTCAAAATCTGAGTAGAGAATAACATTTTTGACCAAATTTCCATATTTCTCATAATTTAATTGTTTTCATTCTCAATCATATTGGAGGAAAAAAGTTTATTTTTGGCATTATATTTTTCATTCACTGGAATTAAATTATCTAAGCTTATTTTTGTAACTTGAGACTCAATTGTCAGCTCACTTGCTAAATTTCAATCAAATTAAAACTAATGTTTGGTGTCAAAGAATCTAATGTCTTCGTCTGGGGATCTAACCAAAAATTTGGTATTTTTGTATAACGTCATTAAAGCAGTTACTGTCTCAGGAAATCTCATATGCCAGAAGGATCTTCTCCATTTTTCCCCTATGTACAGAATTGAAGGCTTTAGAGAAATTTTCAAAAAGTAGTGTGGCCTGTAGATTTTTTTTTTCCATGACACCCTCAATAACCTGCCAAACAGTTAGGAATTGTCTAATGTTTGATCTATTTTTTCAAAAGCCATTTTGACTTTTTAGAGCATCTTCTCTACTTCGGGTGTATTCTGTTGAGAATCATTGAGTTGTAAATTTTTTAATGGAAAAGAGGTGAGTGTGATACTTCTATAATGTTTTGATGATCCTAGACCTCCTTTCTTTGGGGAAGGAAGTATACAGTCTTCTATCCATCTTTCTATCACTTCTACATTATATATGGTGTTACAGAATTGCAGTAGAATATCATTGAAATCCTGGATCTTCCAAACCTCCAGTGGGATGTTATCAAGTCCTGCTGCTTTCCTATTTTTGGTGTTTTTTTAAAGCTGTTTCAAGTTCTGCATCTGTAAAGTTTCCAGTTTTAATGTCAAGAGGATTTTCAATGATTTGATCAACCTCATTACCTAAAATATCAGGTACATTTCCCAAGAGATTTTTAAAATGGTCTTGCCATTTATTCAGCCTTTAACTTGGATTTATTTGTTAAGTTTCTTTCACTGATCCCATTGACAGTTTCCCAAGCAATAATAGATTGTTGTTGGAAGCAGCAGAGTTGATGAGCCAAATCTTTTCCTGGATGTATTCATTTTGTTGATCTTCATAAGAATTCTTGAGTTGAGCAAGTGCTTTTTGAAATCTTGAATAGAGGCGGTGTTAATGTATGTTGCTACTGATTGGACATTAATTAAAACCCTAGAGTCTAAGCTTGATGGGATCTACACTCGCATGCTGAGAACTATACTTAACATCTCTTAAAGGCAACATTCAACTAAATCACAGCTCTATAGACCCATCCCTGATATTTCTGCAATCTTACACAAATGTAGAATGTGATTTGTAGGACACTACTGGCATGAAAAACAAGAACCCACAAGTGATCTACTACTCTAGACACCTAACCATTGAGCAAAACTGGTTGGTTTCCAGCAACCACCTACATTGACCAACTATGATATGACACAGGATGCCACCCTAATGACCTTCCGGCCTTGATGCAGGGTCATGATGGTTGGCATAAGACTCCTGAATGTCCAAACTAGCTATCTAATCTCTTTTTTTTTTTTTTTTTTTTAAGACATGGTATGTGAGCACTTTTATACCGTTGATAAAGTGTTTAGAGCTATTCATATTTAGTTTATAAACTTTTTTAATTAAACAGACAATGAAAACTCAGTTACATGGTTAAATGGTAAAGATTACTTCATAAGCACTTTCAAAAAATGTAACACTTTTCTTTGTTCCAAATAACAACTGATAACGTTAAGCTGATGATGATGACAGAAGAATTATAAAATATATTATTGTAGTTGTCATTGTCAGGAATGCTAACCAATGGAATGTCTTTTTAAAAAATTGCAGTTGTTGGAAAGTATTTATTATTTGAATTCTCTCAGCACTATCAGCAGTGGTGAGATATGGATATCACTAGGGGTCATCTTAACAGTACTTTCATACTGTTGCAGACCCCCAACACTGATTTTATCTGGATCATCAGTTTTTCCTCAAATCTATCAATCCTCCCATTAAGATTTGCAGACCCAAGTTTATTTGCATTTTCATACTACCTTGATCTAGATATGGTGATCTTTTGAAATTCTAAAATGTCACAGGACTTGAGAAAAAGACTTCTACTTATCTTATTTACCTGCATGATCAAATCAAAGTAGTTTGTATAATTACTAGTGAATCACTGTCCTTGCTTGTTTATGCCCTCTTATTTAATTTGCTAAATTCACTTATTTTGTCTGTTTCTACTAATCACTTCTGTGTTGTTTATTTTGGTTTTAATGTAATTTTTTCAACTTGCTTACATTTATCCAATATATTTATATAAATATATTTTCTCTCTCTTTCTCTCTCTCTCTCTCTCATATATATATATATATATATATATATATATATATATATATATATATGTTATTTTTAGAAATTTGGAATAGACACCCCATTAAGCAGATATGAAACTGAAAAAATGTGGACTTTGAAGAAAAATAATCTGAACAAGGAAATTTGCTGGGAGAGCAGTCTAAGGCATGCTAGATCATACAGTGGTTTCTCCTACAAAGGGGAATGCAGGTTCAAACTCTGACAGAGAATACATTATGATAGATATAATACACACTGTTTAAAAACAAATGTTTGAAGTAATAAAAATGTTGGGATTAAAAATAAATTCATTAATTCTTTAGAAATATATATGTGGATATGTATGTATATAAATTTATCTATATAAAAATTGAATCACTATTACTAGTGATTTTTTTTTCTTTTAAAGTATCATTTATACAACCATGCTCAATTAAGTTCAAAATTGTTTAAGTGGTCTTTTGGGAGATGATTTATTTTCCACCCTGCCACCCCTTTCCCACAGATATCATGTTGTAAGCCTGTCACTACTCTTTTACTATTTCCATGGCAAATATTTTGATGCATTCCATTCTTTAGTTCCACCAATTCAGACCTTTACAGCCAACACTCACCATACTATAACCATGGAGTTATTTCCTTTATTCCATTGGTAATGAAGAAGATCCATTCAGATAGCTTTTTCCCAAGAAGAACTTCTGTTTTGTGGAATATATTCTCACATGAGTACTTTACAATGTTAACCTCTTATTTTGTCCTTATCTTCATAATGAAACCTGTAGGTTTTAGTGAGGACCATCCTTCTTCAAATCTTATGAACCTGCACTACAGAATAAAAAAATTAAAAAAAAAAAAAAAAAGAACTGTATCAAATAACACAAACTACATGAGGACTTTGAACAGTAGCAACAACTAAAATGGATAGCACATGTAACTCAAAAGAAAATGTGATCTAATCAAGATCTTGATACTCCACACTACATTGAACAAAATATTAGAAAGAAAGCTCTCAACAGTACGAGAAAGTGTGATGACAGTGGGCTTGAGAAACCTATTTTCCTGAAAAATTATTTTAATGAAAAGATTTTATAAATTTCAACCAATAATACCACTAACTGCTTAGTCATATAAGGAAACTGCTAATTATTAATTAATGAATGTTGAGAAACTGTCTGAAATATGTTGTTTACTTTCATGTGAATAGTATATACATTTAAGAGTTTGATTCTTTGTCAGCACCTCCTTATAATATCCATTCTTCTCATTGGATGTTTTTCTCCTATCATTATTATTTTAAATTTGTCATATTCTTCCTTTTCTTCATGCCTTAAAATTTCTGCTTTTGATTTTGTACAATGTTTACTTTTGGGTCATCTTCAAAGATTTCAGTTTCTCTCCCCCACATCTATCCCACCCCATCTATGTTGTGGCTTTCTACTGTCAATGATCTTTGTTCCCATCTCTTTTCTCAATTTATATCCTTTCAATTTTAGATATAAAAGCCATCCTCTTTGTTTTGCATGTTCAGTTATTTTCAAGGTTTATATTTTTAATTTCCATATTTGTAATGTATTTTTATCAGATTATTCTGAGAGGTTACTTTTAAAAGAGCAATACATTTACTAATTTGTTCTCTGTCTGGTTGTTATGCAGTTGTTATTAGATGATGAGTGGATCATTCAGTTATCAAGGGAGTAAAAAAAGAGTAACCAACAGGCATGGAATCATGATTAAGCCTCTCTTGTTAGCCAGCAAGTGAATGCTTGCTGGTCATGACATTTAAATTGTAAGTTATCATTTTTATCAATGGTGGCATACAGTTACCTCAGAACTAGCATTTCTTTATTTTGTAACAAGTAATACTAAAATAGGAAAAGGTTCACTTCTTCTTCATCTGTGCCCTATGTCTTTTTAGAATGTGGGCCATCATGGTTCTTGACAATTTCATTTGTCTTTTTGCTATATCCCTGAATCCCTGTACTGTCAGCCATTTACACAAACTCGTTAGGTAGAGTGTGTGCTGCTTTCCTCTGTCCCTCTTGCCTTCAATATGTTCTGTGAATATCAAATTTTTCAAAACCCTCTTTTCTCATTATGTACCTTAGTAATTTTAACTCTCTCTTCCAGATGTTAAGTATAAGTGTCTTTTTTGTTTCCATTTTCTCTAAACCTTTGTCATTACTTACATGTGTAGTACATGTATTCTCATCATCATTCTGTAAAACCACATTTCTGTTGCTTCAATTCTCTTCTCCATCTGTGATCAGATGGTTCAGCACTCACTACCATGTAGAAGTACTGATATTACTTAGCAGTTCAATCCTCTTTTCTTTGTTTCCACTGAAATTTTCCTCTTTCTTAATATTTGTTTAACTTTAGAAAGCAATCTTTCAATACACACCTTTGGATTTCAGTATCATATTTTCTGTCCACTGTTAAATTACTACTTAAATATTTAGATTTCTGCACTTGTTTAATTTTGGTTTCTCCTATTTGTAATTCACATGTTGAGCTTCTTTTTTTTTTTTTTTTTTTTTTTTTGCTGACAACCACATATTTTTTTGCAATTGATGCTTAATCCTTTCTTCTCACTTTTCTTTGCTACCTTCTGTAGGAGTTCCTGTAGTTTTCTTTCTATATCTGCATATTTAATGTTGTTATAGTTGTGGCTATTAATAATGAAACCGGGTTATCCTTCTAATTCTCTCAGGATTGCTTTACTTTAAAAGTTGAATAAGTCCAGTGAGAAGATACATCCTTGCATTACTGCCCTTTCTATTTTTGTGTATTTACTTAATTCATTTTTTATCTTCATACAGGCACTTTGCTCACAGTATAATTTTAAAAATTACTTATATTAGATTTTGATGTCAGAATATTTTTATATGTCATCCTTTATGAGCAACTTTATCATCCATCTCATTCAAAATTTGAAAATATCACTTCTGACAATATCTGAAAACATGTGTTTATGATTTCTGACTGTTCTTTGTTTGAGGTTTGACATTTATTTTTAAAAAATAATCCTTTTGTGTTATTTGTTGATTTTTATCTGTTCATTTCTTTCACTTCCTTTTTCTAATTTTCTTCATCCTCTTTTAGAAGGAGAAAATGTTCATAACTGAACTTTTCATTTTTTTTCTAACAAAGTTGTCTGTCATGTACAATATTAAAAAAAAGGTCTAGAAATTATGTACTGCACATATACTGTTTTTTTGTAGGGTTTGTTTTGTAATTTTATCCTGCACTATATGGTTTGATTATGTAAGTGTTTTAACCATAATACAATCCTTCTGACTGTAAGAAAGTGTCAGTATAATTCACTCGGCAAAATAAATTAATTTCTTCAACTTTGCCATTTCTTTCACTATGACTTTATTGTCAAATATCCACAGCAGAATAATCTTGCAATCAGCCATCTTTTTTTGTTCATATTTCCTAAATTGAATATTTTATTTGGTATATTTTTCACTTTCATAAGAGTATAGTGCAGGCAACAGGTATGTGTTATTTATAATGTTAACTATTAATTATCATAAATGATGCATAATCAATTCAATAGAATAAAAATATTAGGACATATGAATTTACCATCTGCTTTGTATCCAAGTATATGTGAAATACATTCATTTGCAAATAAATACATGCCTACAGATGTTATATTAGGGATATTTAATATGAAATATGTTTCAACTTCTGATAAATACATACAATTATTTTCACCTCAGTATCTGACTTCACTGTTATTGCTGTTAAACATTTGCAAAATATAAAGACAAGTAATTAACATAGACAAAATATGTGCTTGTAGTTTAATGCTCTGTCAAGTGAAGACAAAGTTGTTCTGTTTTTTGTTCTCTTGCCAACCACCAAATGTGTCAGCTGTCAATATCCTCTTCACAAATACAACAGCACAAGTTCAATCTCCAGATACCGATTTCTTTGAGATAATGGCAGGTGTTTTATAGGGAGATACTCTGGCTCCATATCTGTTCATCATTGTCCTAGATTATTCTTTACGACTTGCCACAGATGACGAACAGATAATGGATTATTTGCTGAGTAAAGCCAAAAATAGATGACAATCAGCTAGCATCACATGCTATGCAGACTTTGCAGACAACATAGCATTACTGTCCAATACAGTAGATCAAGTACAGCTGCTTCTGAATTTAGTCAAAAATGCTGCCAAGCAAATTGGCCTGTACATCAGTCACAACAAAACTGAGTAAATGCTGTAGAATCAAGAGAATGTAAATGTAGTTAGTGTTACTGGCAACACACTCAAGAAAGTAGATGATTATTTTTTATCTTGGCTCCAGGATTAGGTTTTGTAGCAAGGATGTAGATGTCAGAATCTAGGGAGGATGATATCTTAATCAATGTCCTTCTGATTTTGTATTCTCTTGTTGCAGGCAAAGTTAATATTAATTAAAGAAAAAATTAGGATAGGCTACATCATCTTTTCCCTTTAACAGTTACATATTGATCTGATTTCTCTACCAGGACAAGCTGCCCTAATCACCCAAACTTAATTTGAAATTTTGGAATCAATTAATATTGAAAAGTATTGAAAATATTGGATTTATACAATGTAACAGATATTTTAATTCATAGCTGCTTTTGTATTTTTATTTAAAGTAAATAGTGCAAAACTGGAGATTTCAGGTCTAAAAAGATTTTCTTTCAGACCCTGACCCAATAAGCATTTTTTTAAATTTCAAGATTAGGTTGACTTTTAATTGCTATTTGACTTCTAGCAAACCCTTAATGAGTAATATATGTGGAGGTTTTGAGAGATCAATATACCCAAGTCCACTAAATACCTTTTTGGAGCTCAATTTTGGGAACTGGAATCAACTTTAGAATGGACTGTATGTTATTTGTTTGAAAAAATCTCTTTTTGTAATTGGGATCTCCAAGATGAACCTGATGAAGATTGCAAGTCATTACTCAACAATGAAGAATTGAGGTAGCAATGGCGATTCATCCAAAAACAAACAGTAGGGCATTTGAGAGCAAAGGTTGTAAAAATGCATGCAACCGTGAGAAGAGATCAAAATGAAGAAACTGAAGAATTACATACACTAGGATTTGATTGATCAGCATTTTTTACTGTTTAACACTTGATGCAATTTGTTCATTTTAAAAATGATTCTTTTCTTTATCAAGTGTTTGATCTATCTTTCACTGTTGTGATGGTATATTTTACATCATGCTTTGTGTTCTTTTTTCTCCAATCATAATGTTAATGGCTAAGTCCTAAAATACAATTTTTGTTTCACCTGACCACAAAAAATATCTTCTATTCTAATAATCATTAAAGTGATACAAATTTTTTTTAGTGATTGCTAAACAATCCTTTTCATATGTTTCCCATATTGATAAATTTCAGTCAGTTTTTACTCAGGTCTTCTGAGTGCTTCTTGGTTTTTGTTATGCTTTCAAAATGGATGAATAAATTTATATACAGGGTGTGATCAATAAATTGTCACCACTTTATATTTTTAATTTCATGCATGTGTATTGTTTTTTTGTTTTTTTTTTTATTCTGTTGACTGTACAGAGTATAGTGTAGGGTCAGTTGTGCACCATCTGTGAGAAAAGGAGAACTACGACACAATTCATCCCACCAGAAATTTTGAAAGAGCATATGCTGTACTGCATGGCATTCATGCAAGAAGCTGAGGTTCGATGAGTCTAATGGTGATTACAAAGGTGTTTGGAGTGATCACTAGTGATGGCAACATTATGCCTCCATTTACCTTGCCACAGGGCCTCAGACTCAACACTGAGACCTACATCAAGGACAAGTTAGTGCTGCCCTGGGTCAAGAGGATGGCTGCTGTATGACCCTATGTCTGGCAACAACACTCTGCACCATGTCACACAAGCAGGTGAACCCAGTCATGGCTTTCAGAGAATTTCTGCAACCACATCACTCCTTACATTGAGCCATCTAACTCCCCAGAATGCAACCCCCTTGATTATTATGTGTGGGGTGCAGTTGAGTGAGAGACCAGCAAAACTCATTGTCACATTAAAGATAAACTGAAGGCAAGGATTATGGCAGCTTTCACCAACTTAAACAAGGAGACCATCCAGAAGCGATGCAGGAGATTCCAAAGCTGTCTGGAGGGTGTGGTTGAAGCCAATAGTGATTTTATTGAATAAATTTACTCTTTAGTATCTCAAGATATATTGGTGTAATTTTTGTAAATATGTCTTTTAAAATGAAATGTCAGTGTCATTTTCGTTTTTGTGTAATTTATAGACGACAATTTATCTATCGCACCCGGTATGACTTCTACAGTGATATTAAATCTAACATGCAGTGCATATGAAAATTGCACAATCTTAACTTTTGTCATGACTTTATTTACTGCCAAATTTATTTTTTCATTGGAGATTAAGTATTTATGCAAATGTTATTTTACAAATTGTGGAAATTAAATTATCAATTCTCCCTTGCTATCATCAATTCATGTATTAAACTGTTTCATTAAAGCAAATTGAGTAGGTAAATGTTATCAAATAAGATCTGGAATGATTAATTAGAAAATATCAAGAAAATAAACTGAAGATTTTTTCAGATAACTGTATATCTAAAGTGTGTACATGGGAGAAAGATTAGTTGATTTTGCAACAGATATAACTCTTTGCCTGAACTCCATTATTGTGTACAGAAATCATTTGTTATGAAGGCGAAAACTATATGACCAATGTAATCATATTCTTGTAGCTCTGATATTTCACTATGAATAGTGTTTTTGATGTTTTTTATTCTCTTATTGTTTTAAATGACATGGTGTGAGGTTTCAGATTCAGACATTGCCACGTTGCTAAGTGACAGTTTTAAAAAGAATTTTGAGTGTTTTATTTTTTAATCTTACCCATGTTACCTAAAGATTACAGGAGAGGAGATTACGCCAAGTGTTATATGTTATTTTACAAATGTCAAAGCTGAATGTTTGTTTGATTTCAGACATGATGTTATCTTCAACTGCTAAAATATTTCAGACTCTTTTGAATTATCAAAGAATGGATGTAAAAAAAGATTATTTCAAGGCAATATTAGTAACTTTTATTCTGTTTTATAATTTATCCTAATGAAAGTAAAAAGATTGTGTGGAATCCTGTCACATAATGAATAGTTTAGCATTCTAAAATGTCCAGTAATTAATTGGTTTTTAAATAAATGTATTAATTTTATTTATAGCATTTTAAATTTCGAAATGGTCTTAATATTCTGTAACTTTTCTGATACTTATTGAATCACTCCTTGACATTGTCTCTTTGTTATTTAATTCAGATTCAACAGTTATTCAGGGAATGCCAAAAAAGAATCCATCATTTTGTATGTTAAATTATGTTCATGTATAAATTACACAATATTTAAATCATGTCATGGACTTTAATTATACTATAAGTTAATTATTCTTTATCCCTAAAAGGACACAAACCTAACAAATTTTTTTCAAATGCTTTTGGTAACTGAAATAACTCTGCTGAAAGTGCTACACACAAAGGACAGATGAAAAGATTTTACTTTCAAAATGTCAAAACATTTAAAATACAATTCAGTTATTCAAAATTTAATGTTCTTTTACTTTGTTTTTTCATTTATATAACATTTTAAAGCTGAGATATGTAAGATCATTTAACTTATTCCAGATGCCATTATGAAAAAGAGCCTTATTGAAATAAGTACAAAAAAATCTCTGTTATTAAAATGTAAGACACGCTTAAAGTAATGTAGCAAAAAAATTCCATATTTATTAATAGTTAACACAAAAATGGATGAATAAATAAATAGCTTAATTTATATTTAATCAGATGAAAAGATAATTACTAAATTTATAAAACTTTTCCAAAAATATCTATACCTTCATCAACTGCAAAACCTGTATACAATACATCTTTTGCATATTGCTGTGAGACTCTGTATAATATTGATTGGGATATATTATTAACTTTAGCCACTTTTTAATTAAACAAACATTTTTTTTTTTAAATTACAAATACAAATAATAACCTTTTGTACACAATATTTTATTGAATTAATGAAATCTTTGGTTTGTATGATTAGGTGTCAGGGTATCAATTGTAAAATTGCTGAATTGCCATTTTGTTCATTTTCTCTTGAATCTTAATCTTCTATCCATCATCTCATGCCATGAGTGAGATAAGGTGGAGTGACTGTGGCTCTTATTCACTTGGTAAACGTGAATATCTTATCTGTTAATTGGTTTAGAGGTTTTTAATTTTTTATAACCATCATATCCGTATATTTTGAGATGAAAAATACCCAGCAACACTAATAATCTTATTTCTATAATTGAAGCCTGCTGAAAATGATTAAAATAAATGTTTATTCTAAAATAATTATGTTATTAAAATAAACTATTTATAATTGTACTGATGAATCTTTATCTTTTTTTGTCTTTAAATGAAAAATTAATTGCTGACAATTCATAAATAAAAGCAAAACACAGAAACGAATATGCCACAAGTACTGTAAAATATTCTATGGAAGTGTTAAGTCCTGCTTTGATTTGGAAGTGCAATAAGTAATTGTTTATGTTGAATTTTTTTTTAAATATTTCTTTTGATATATCGAATTAACTAACTGCTCTAAACAGATATACTTTGTTTTGCATCTAATTTTAGAATGATAGTCTTTGTTTTATTCTAACATGCTATCTCCTTTTGTCAGTGTTTTAATCCTTGGTGGAGTTTTGATTTGCTATTAGTATTTTAATTATTGGAAGTGTGTATAGTGTAATGGTTATCTGTACAGGAAATGGAAGTGGTTACCTGGGTTCAAATCCTGACTGAATTTGTTACATTCACTTTTGCACCAATGCTCTTGAGAAAAGTATGAATCCATTTCTTCTCCCCTCAGTTATGAGTTAAATATCACAGAGTAGATTGGGCTCTGTAACCATGGGTGGTAGCTACCCTAGGAGAAATACTACTGTTAGTTCAATGTGTGGAAATGAATGTGTTATCTTTCCCAAGTCAGGTCAGGAATTACACTATGCTAGTGGTACCATGTAATACAGTACAACACTTTAATCCACTAGGTTATTGTCCCATGAGACAATCCTGAACCTACAACTTGGAGTCTTCATCTTGCTGCTGCTGCTATTATGCTTGACTGCATTCATTATGGTTTCTATTTTCTTACTGCTTCATTAGTTCAGATGTAAATAAATATAACTCTTCATCCTAGAAATTCAGACAGAAAGCCACTTGGCATTTGTACTTTTTCAAACTTCATATACATTTATGAAAAATGATGATTTGAATAGAGTTTACTAACTTGCTATGTTTATCACACAGTTAATTATATAGTCATTGCTGAATGCATCTTGTATTACTAAGTTTTTTACGTAAAACCTTCAAACAATTTTTTACTAGACACATCCTTGCAATTCTTAGGCAAGTGGTTAGAGAGACACTAGATCAGTATTTGCAGGCTCTGAGGATTTGTGGTTAAGGATTATAATTTTTGAATAGTCACAGCTGAAGAATTTATATGACAATTATATCTCTGAGATGTCTCTATCAATGGCATCCAGTCACCCCCAAGCAAGGCAATAAGATGCAAGGGGGGGTTACTGAAAGTGAAGGAATCTGAGAAATCGCTACTGAGGAAAAAGGGACAATAAAAAGAACAGGATTCAAAGAGACAGAAGTCGATAATTGATAACATGTTTAAATTTTTGAAGATTATAGTTGGCAGGAAAGCAAGAAGAGAAATCCACAAGAAAGAAGTGTGAGATAAAAAAACTATTAGAATAGAACTTTAGCAGTATTAGATAGGCTGATTGGTGACTTCTGTTTCCATATACAAGGCAGGTATCCTTGGCAAATGCTTTCTTATCAGTACAAGTGTGTGGATATTGCATTGTTTATTAGGGAAGTTCAGAAAACTATATAATGGAATCACGCTCTGTGCTACAAAATCTTTGTCATGATTTCATTTTGGGTTATGATTTTTCTCAATAACATTTGAGTATTGAAATGTTTTTGTGAGGTTTGTAATGAAGAAAGTAGTAGTTTACCTTGCAAAACAAAACTTGCTCCTGTACTGTTGGGTGAAATGAGTAGCGCAGGTAAACTCTTTAGCTCTGCAGCTCATCCATATTTTTTTTTTTAGCATGGACATCTTGATACATATAAGCTTATAAGACTTTTTTAGTTAGTGAGCTGTAAGCTGAGTTTAAGAATTTTCTAACACATACATATAGAATTAGAGCCTTGAATTTTGAACCTTGTGAATCATGATTTTCAGTCATATATCATTTAAATTAATTTTTTATTTCTTTTGCTCCAGACATGTAGCCACTAAAAGAATTTATGACAAACAATTCAACATTGACTCATTCACAGTTCAACAATGTAGTGACTGGTACATGTGTGGTAGGACTACATCAAACAGCTAATACAGGCATCATCCAGAATGGATGAAATGACCATGTGTTAATTTCTAGTTAGATTCCAAGTCAGAATGAAGAGCAAGTTGTTGTTTGAGGAACCAGTTGAAGCATCTATACAACTGGTTGAAATTGATATTGACATGTCCCCAACTACTAACTGATATAACAACTGATACTGCTACAAATTCTTTTGACCCAATCACTTTACCAAAGATTGCTAGGCATTGACGCAAAGGAACGTGCAGCCAAGGCCATGGACTGAGCCACATTGCATCAGAGTTGTCAGGGGAAACATGATATGGAGGATAAGAAATCAGCACCAGTCCCTTTCCCCCCTGCTAGATCTAAAGCACTCTGTGATTAAATTATACACATTGATGGGGGCTGAAATGCATGGCCTTGATGGATTCAGGTTGTTCCCAGTCAATTATAAGTAGGTCAGTTTATCATTCTTGCAGTATATAGGATGTCATTGTACTCACAGTTGACAGAAAAGTTCTCAAAAGCCCAGAAGTTTGGAGCAAATAATTCTGTGTGAACATGTACCATGTCAAAGTTCTGGCTGTGAACAGTAAATTCTTGGGATGTATCATTTAGAGAGAATTATCCTTTGACACAAGTTTTGTTTCCCTTGTTGCCCATCACTATTAGATCCTGAGAAAACCTAAAATATGATGTAAATTCAGCAGTTATGACCATTGATCCTTTTGTTCCACTTGTTATCAAAATGGATACATTAGAAGATATTATTGCAGCTTCCCTGAGTCATTCAAGTCATTCTGACATCTTTCTTTTCAAGGTCTCTTCCACTATCTGAATGCTTATGCCATCATCTGTTGTAAAGGAAGTTTATGCTATCATTAAAGGATATGAAGACATTATTTAACTTCCAACTTTGTCATTGACTAGATGTCATTTGCTTTCATGTTTTAATTCTAAAACATTGAGTAAAATTATAACAGAGAGGAGTAAATAGTAGTTTTCTTATTTCATCTACAATATCATTTATTTGGGGGCCTGGGAAAGATAATGCTACTGATAATGCATTTTCACAGGTGTGCTGCTCAGTGTTAAATATAGAACATTTTGCTAACACGAGAATGGCACACTTGGTACAGAGCAGGAATTTACTATAGACCATTGGGGACATAATAAAACAACTGAAGTGTTTTTTTTGTACCTAAATAGCTATGTCATACTATTGCTTACAATCCTCAATATAATGAAATCATAAGGAAAACCATCTCCTTGGTACTTTAGCCAAGAAGCTTATCAACTTCATTGTGAGAAGATATTCTTACTTCATTGTCTTTGATCTTTACTGTCAACTGTTTTTAATGCTATTAGTCAAAAGCATCTTTTGTTATCAGTGAGATATTCCTACACCTGCAAGAGATATATACCTACTTGTCTAACAAATCAAGGCCCTATGATCTTCAAAGAACAAACACACAAGAACAAATACAAACTTCTTGTGGATGAGATTGAGCTTATTGATGCCACTCCCTAATATACACATTAGGCTTTAAGATGAGAAGGAGACTATATTTTTTTCTTTGTCACCAAAAGAGCACATTCATGAGAGGCATGAAAATCATAAAATGACTGGTTCAGTTGCTTTTCAAGACCATACTAAAATAATCTTCATGTTATGGCAGATGCAAACATTCTAGACGTGCAGGTTTCAGTAACAAATACGACTGTCCACCTTCATAGCCAGTTATGCATCAGGAAAAATAGGAATGTTATATTTCATCTGTGTTCACTCAGTATTATTTCATGGTCACTCCTATAGAGCAGCCTATTCTGCAGCATTCAAAGTGCTCAAATTAATAATTTTTACATTCAAAAGGTTATGCCTTTTGTGATTTAGATTAGCCATGTAAGTTGTCCCTGTAAAATTTCATCAGTCTTGTTAATTGATTGCAGTAATTTTTTCTTGAATACTAATCATTATTCACTTTCATGAGCATTTGACATCTCCAAACATGGCGATAGTATTTTTGCATTGTGTAGTGGATAAAATACATTGGAGGGTATATTAATTACTTGTTAATGCTATGAACCTTGGTGTAATATTCACTTGCTGTTACAAGGCGTGTATTTCTGTTGTTTTTTGATATGATGTTAAGACTCTAAGTGCACAAATTGTTTTTATGACACCACAAATTTTAATTTAAGAAAAAAAAATACAGAAATTTTGTCAACTTAAGGAAAATTTTAATTTATGTATTTAATTTAATTTTTGTATTTAAAATGAGATGTAGCCAGTTACTCATAAGATTGAGAGTAGCAATTACTTCAAATATGGATAAGTTTTATACCTGAAGTGAACAAATTTAAAGGATTCTATTCAAAGCCTTTGTTATTTCCAGAACCTTCCAATATTTTTGACAGTATACCAGAAATTGACAAGAATTTTTCATAAGACAAGAATATTATCTTACTTATTATAAAACGCAGATTGTGTGTGTGTCCGTACGTTTATATATTGGATCGGATTTCCTACATTTTTCAACCGATTTCAACAAAACTTCACAGGACTACGTAAAATTACCTTGCGGTGGTTCTGACAGCGCCAAAAATTGGAAAAACACAATTGTTTTTGCACAAAATCAATTTGAAAACACAATTAAGAGGCATTAATGAAAGGGGGACAACTCATATTGAGTTATACTTATTAATACCGAGTTATCAAGTTATACTTATTATAAAACCCAGGTTGGTTGTTTGTGTCTGTGTGTTCGTTTATATATGGGATCGGGTTTCCTACATTTTTCAACCAATTTCAACAAAACTTCACTTTTTTTTGGCAGGTAGTGTTTCTTATTGTCTTGCACACTTTTTTCTTTATTTTTACATTCAGAATGCTTTAAAAATTCCATTTACAAGACAATTATTTATAATAAAATTCTATTCAATTGGTAGACTCATAACGATTGAAAAAAATTGTTTGAGTTTGGGTTTGACCAATTCGTAAAAAAATAAAACTAATTAAGACATGCGTGTCCGTCGACCTTAAACAATAATCTTTGTCAATTTTATTTTTCAGTCTTTATGATGGTCGATACTTGATCTATCTCTTACTGTTACATCCCCAGGCAACACCGTGCTCTACTGCAAGTCTTTAATAAGTTGGTTCTCTTCCAAAAGTAGAAGAATTAAAAATCTGTTGTTTTTAAACATATTCTGATTAACTATATATAACATTTCTTAATGAAAATTATTGTAATAAAATGGTATTAAAATCCATTTCTGAATTGATGTTATCTATCAATTATGGTATTACTGTTGTAAACATACACTATCAACCAAAAATCTGGGTCTACATGTCCCAGATTTTGAAAAATCACCCCAAAATTAATGGTTGCATGTCTTTCTCAAAACTAATTCACTACCTGGATCAGATTGACTTTGTCTTCTTGAATGTTTTTTTTTGTTTTTTTTTATCATATTTTCAATAATAATGAAATTAAATCCATTACTGCATAAAATTTCTTCAAAATTTTAACTTTTTTTTTTTTTTTTTTCCTAATCTGCATGGCTTAAATAGTTTCAGAATCCTAGCTTAGAAGTTAATTAAACAAAAGAAACTATGACACTTACTAATTATTAATGCCAAAAGTTGATTCTAATCTTTTAATCTAGTGATTTTATATATGTATAATTAGTTGATTGATGTGAGTTTGTGATCCTGGGTTTCACGCCCTTTGCAATCATCAGATATGTTAGCTCTCACTGATATTGAGCGCTTTTCTTCAATAAGTACCATGCATAGATAATATATATAAAAATTGCATATTATATATATCTCTCTATATATATATATATATATACACACACAAGGTAACCAAAAATGTTCTGTCCGTTTTTTGATTAGTCATTGAATGAAGTTGAAATATATACGAAATGCATGTAGCAATTGTTTTCAAATTCAGACAGCCGGAAGTAGGAACATCAGACGTTATAAAAAACACGCACACCATGCCCAGCCATCCGTTATAAGCCGGACAAGTGTGAGAAGGATGGAAGTGTCTAGAGATCTCGTTCGGGGCTGTTTGCTTTACGACTTCAAAGTGGGCTTATCAGCAGCTGCATCAAGTCGCTGCATATGTCAAGTGTTTGGGGATAGTGCTGTGGATGAACATACTGCAAGGCGTTGGTTTCGAAAATTCAAGTCGGGAGATTTGTCTCTCCATGATGAGCCTCGCAGTGGACGACCACAGGTCTTGAATGAGGGAGTCCTGAAGGCGGCCATTGAAGAGGACAGTAGTGTAACATGTGGTGAACTTGCAAGACAGTTCAACGTTTTCAATGAAACAGTTAGACTTCACCTGCACTGCCTAAGTAAGACATACAAACTGAGCAAGTGGGTTCTGCAAACGCTGTTGGAGATCCACAAGGGACAACTAGTGGCAGCCTGCATATCGCTGCTTTCTCGCCACCGTACCACATCCTTATTTAATTGAGTGCTTACCAGTGATGAAAAGTGGGTCCTGTATGAAACTCCCAAGCGTTCCAGACATTGGTTGTCTCCTCAGGATGCTGTCCCTCACATCACAAGACCGCCTATGCACCCACACAAGATTATGCTTTGTGTCTGGTGGACAGGTCGTCAAGTGGTTCATTATGAACTGCTACCAATGGGCCAAACAGTCACTGGAGACCTATACTCGCAGCAACTGAAACGTGTGCAACAGGCATTGCACCAGAAGGAGCCAGCACTGGTGAATCGCAAAGGTGTGCTTTTCCTTCATGACAATGCCAGGCTGCATGTCACGCGAGTGGCCAGGGATACCATACAGCAACTTGGGTTGGAGACTTTGTGCCATCCACCTTATTCACCTGACCTTGCGCCATTCGATTACCACCTCTTCCACTCCCTGGATAATCATCTTCATGGGAAATCCTTCACCAATGAAGCAGACTTGCGCAAAGCCCTCATGGACTTCTTTGCATCAAAACCTCCTGAGTTCTACTGCAAAGGCATTGAACAGCTGGAGACACGTTGGCAGAAGGTGCTGGATGCTGATGGCGATTACTTTGAAGACTAAATATAAGTTACTCATACTGTGAAGCGTTTTCTTTTTTTTCCTTTAAAAACGGATAGAACTTTTTTGGTTACCTTGTATATATAGTGACAGAATTTTATGAAATGAATTAAATATTTCATTGGTGTACATTTCTCTTCTCTCAATTTCTTATTTGTTTGTATATGATAGTTGTAAAGCATAAGTTAAAAAGTGTGATAATCAAAGTTTTAGCAAGTAAACTTTTACAGAGTGAAGAGACCTCTTCTTATTTTTGAAATAATTCATAAGTAGTGAACAACAATTCCAACACTTTTTCTTTAAAGCTACAGACAAAATATCCATTGCAAAACGTTCACATATATTTAAACTAGAATATGATTTCAGACTAAATTTAATTTTATGAGTTGATTTTTAAGTTTTTTTGTTTTTTTTGTTCTAAGCTGTAATTGGGGTTATCATTACCTTCTATTAAATCTTCAGTATATGAATAACATATGCTGTTGCATATCAACCTGTTGAGGATGTTTACAAATGATTTGAGGAATCGGTTTCATATCCTATTCTTGCATCTTTGAAATTTTATTGTTATAAATTCTTTTTGGATTCAGAAGAATTAATTTATGCATCTTCATCCAGTGACCATTAACTTTATCAGAAATTTTTATTCTATATATTTGAGCTATATAGACCTGCAATGTTGGACATTCATATCATCCATTATTAATCAGTTAACTTGGAGTTGATGCATAAATCAGTACTTTAGTTTGAGGTAAAAACATTTGATATAGATTGGTCAAATTGATAGTAATAACTTTTGGAGTTAAGTGAAATTAAAACTATATATATATATATATATATATATATATATATATATATATAGATACACCTAGTGAGCCAGACAAACCTACCTAGGTTTCACCTAAACGGATCGTCAGGGAAAGTCGGCTAACGAGGCAAAGAGAAACGCATATTTATAGGCGATAGCTAAAATTATACCACGTGACCAAAGAACCACAAACACCTGAGTTTAATATTTATTCAACAAAAATGGGGGAGGGAATAAAAATGAGGAGAGAATACAAATACGAACATTAAGGTGGAATGACAAATAAACGGGAAACAAACAAGATTTTTTATGTCTACATACGTTAAGGATTTCAGTTTTGGAGTTTAATAGCTGATTAGGTTGATCATATAAAGCTATGGCTAATTTCTCCTCTACATAATTTACAAAATTTATGGCCTGCTTTATATTTGGGGCATTTTTTTAATATTTCCCATTTAAGGATGGGGTCTACATTATCTTCTTGTTTGGTTTTCCATACATAAGTAGATAGCGTGGTACTATGTTTAATTTTTTCGTTTTTAAAACTACTCGTGTGGTTATAATATCTTTTTTTAAATTTATCCTGAGTAGCACCTATGTATATTTTAGGGTTAGTATCCTCGCTATCTTTGTAAATTTTAACTTGATAAACCACACATTCTTGCTGACATTTTCCCTGTAATGGGAAGATGTTTCTATTTCTGCAATTACAAGTAGGAGGATTACTGCGTGGATTATTCCTAGTTTTTTTCTTATTCAATCCATTTATTATAGTCCCTACATTAGGCATGCAACAATAACTAAGTTTTACATTATTTTTATTGAATATTTTATGTAACTCAGTTTTTTTTTTTTTTTTTTTTTGGAAATGTTGCTCTAATAAGTCAAAAAATATTTTGCCAATTTTTGTTTTTACCACTAAATTAAAAGGAGGGTTGAACCACAAAATCTTTCTTTGCCTATTGTTACGTTTATTCTGAGTACTATTGTGGTTATTTATATTAATATATTCCAATTTATTTTTATGTCCACTCTTAAATAGAGTTTGTCTGGCTCACTAGGTGTATCTAGGTCTGCTCTACAGTTGTATTGAGCTCTTTTGTTAGTTGTTTACTCGTATCGGGGTTTTTTCTTTGGGCTTCAAACCTGCATCTGTGCGATTTTTTTTCGGCAGAATTTCATGTTTGTAGCTCTTTCTTTTTTTAAAACCTTTTTTTCCCTCGAAATTGATTTGATTATTGACAAATCAAAAATTCGAGGGTTTTTCGATACGAGTATAGTTATCTATATTTGTGTGTATATATATATATATATTGTAATTTTAGCTTTGTTAAGACACTAGGAGGTTTTGTCAAAACTAGTAACTTGAAACTTGCCACTTTTGAGTTGTTCCTTCTTTTCTTATTTTAATTTTAATTTTGTATAATGGATGTTCAAAGATATTTTGCACAATATTATTCCTTCTGAAAATCATTAAGTTTCTCTTTATCTCTTAATGTAAATAAGTACCATTAAAATCCAGTGGATTCTAGAATGACTCAGATGAATATAAAATGTTAAACTGTTCATCTTGAAAGAGATCTTTGTATAATGTATTATTTGTTCTGCTGCAAAATTCTTGACCTGATATACTTTATAAATTTTACTTTTTTAAAAGCCTCTTCTTTGGACTGAGAACTTTTCTTGTTGTATATTTTATTACTTTTTAGCTGTCCCAAACTGCCCTACTTTACACTGCAAAAATGTCTCAAGATAGCACAATTTCCTTCTATTTTAACTGCTGATACCTTGTTTATTTTCAAGGCTGTGTTGTTAAAATTAGTATGCAAACAAAATTTAATCTTTTTAAAGATACAATTCTTTATGTACTATGATTTAGTCTTTATTCCACATCTCTTTAATTTATGCCACTATTTCAATGACAACTCCTTCCTTTTTTTCTGCATTTTTAAAGCTGGACAGTTCATAGTGGTGTTTTTCAAGCTTATACTAAGCTTGAACAATAACTCAAAGAGCTCACTGGGGTAGAACTGTTCGAGTTCCACGTGTCATGTTTAATGGATATCAGTTATCTCCTGTTAATTTCCCTCTGAAAGTTCTCCTCTGCTTTAGCTGGTTATTGAACTCACACTCTTTGGGTCCTGTCACTGGATCTAACAAACGCCTTTATCCACTGTGCCATGTGTCCTTGAATACATTTTATATAAAAAAAAAAGGAATAAAAAAAATAACTGGTTTTAGCTTAACTTTGGTGCATGAGTTCATAAAAATTGAAATGTTATTTTCAAATGTAATCAGTTTCCCTTTTTTTTTTCTCTTTAAATGATTATTTGAATATTTCAAGGTAAAAATGACATTGTTACATTTTCTTTAAAACAAAAATGAATATATTTTAGAGTTCTTCAGCTTTTGCAAACATTCATTGTCTTTTAGTATGCCCCCCCCCTCATTAAGCCACTTTTTATCATTTCATCCCAAGCAAGGCAATAATGCCACTAAGACACAAGTGCTTACTGGGAGTGAAAGAGAATGTGAAGAATTTAGTGAGGAGAAAGGGCAATAAAAGAACAGAATACAGGAAGATATATGGGGATTGATGTTGCACTTAGATTTTTGACGATTGTAGGTGACAGGAAAGCAAAAATAAGAAGGGAATTTCACAGGTAGGAGGTGCAAAAAAAAGAAAAGAAAAAAGAAACTGATGATTACATCTAGCTCTTTCAACAGTAAAATGATGACCTATTTGCCAATCAAGTAGTAGACTTAAATTCATGCAGTTGTGCTACCAGGGAGAAGAGCTCATTAAAACAATTGCCATTAAAAGATTTATAGAAAAGACAGTGGGAAGCCACGTCATGGTGGTGGGAAAGTGACTGATGTTGAGATGTCAAGTTAGGACCAATAACATTACAGACTCTTTTTTCGATTTTACCAAGAATCTTGAGACATATAGCACATAGGAGCACTAGAACATATATTATTGAAGATAAGCATAACATCTTTTTTTAAGCAGGTATCTGTTCATTTTTTTTATTTTTTTTATATTAGTGCTTTCCACATCAGATCCCTCCTGCTGCAGTGTTTAATAAAATTTGTATTTATTCACTGGATGATAAACTCCACTCCCTGAGTAGTATTTTTTTTTTTTTTTTTTTTAATGGGGAAAGCTGGCCTAAGAACCTAAAATTTTTGCATTGTATTCTAATAAGCTTCAAAATTGTGTGATAAAGGGAATAGACATTACAATGATATAACTTTTAATGAAACTCTACACCTAAAGAAACAAAGGAAGGAAGAAAAGGCACTCACTGAATCTGTGTATTCAAACAAAATTGTGATGAAGAACTTTCAGTTATGAGTGCCAAGGTCAATGAGTGCAGTATACTATTACCCCAACTTTTATATTGACCAGGCTATTGATATTACACCTCTGTCCAGTTCTGTAAACAAAATTTTAGTTCCAACCAAAGGCAGAAATGATTATTTTTCATGGCCTTTCTTGAATGATATTGCACAAATGGTGTCAATGTTCGTCTGTTAGCTATAGCAGATGCTTATAAGCAAATTCAAACTGCAAATTATCATTAGAAGAGGAAATGATGTAGGACCATTCCAACTACCCAGAAAGTCTTTCACTAGTTCCAATAAATATGTTTTATTCCTTTCGGTGGGTTTAGTTTAACGATTTACAATAAGCATTTTTGAAAGATTGACCAATGATTCATATCATGAAACAAATTTCTTAGAACTGCCTTTCCATGTCATTTTTTAAATATTTCTTTTTTGAAGACTCAATTTTCCCAATGTTTCAGATGTAATAATTATTGTTTTATTCTTTATTATCTGTATGACATTACATTTATAATGATTTTTAACTTGTTTGCAGCCTGCCTTTTCAGGTATACACTGTTAAAATTGGCTTCTGGCCCAATGGCACACAAGATGGAAAGTTCTTGCCAAATTTGAATGGTCATAACTTGATTGCTCACTGAGTTACCGAGATACATTTTGTACTATTTTTATGTTTTATCAAGTTCTCTGGCTGTATTAAAAGTTTTTAGATAGGTATTGAAAATATTTTCATTTAGGATGCCTATTTTTAACTTAGTCATATTTATGTGTTTGTGTTTTTCTAAGTCATTCTTAGGTACATTGTCATTAATCTGTGCCAAACAAAGTCTATAAATAGTCCATTGGATATGAGATGCTGACAAATAATTTCAATCTTGTCTCCCATTTTATTTTAAAAATATCTCCTGCTTATTGTCTCCATATAAATACTTATAAATAATGGGTTACATTATGAAGTTAATCGCCCAGAGATAGGGTATATTCTTAACTGTAGAAGCCATTTAAAAATGTTTGTAATAATGCAAAAACACACACACGTGTATATATATATATATATATATATATATATATATATATATATATATATATATGTACCAGGTATAACAGCAAAAGAAGCCAAATCATATAATTGTCCAAATTATGTTACAGCATAATTGTCCATCACACAAAATGTTTAATATCTAAAAAGTCTCTGAATTAATTGAGTTTCCTTTTTCCAGGTTTTCAGATAAAACATTTAGCCATCTTGACACCATTTGTTGTAAGAATCACTGAAAAACCCTTTGAGTTATTCAGCTAGAAAGAGAACAGGTTAAAATAATTTTGTGTCACCCAATTTCTTCCCAAATGAACAATAGTGAGAGGAAAAAGATCATTCAGACTTTCATTAATGCTACCAATATTCATACTCTGGCTTCCATCGTCAAAGTCCATTCAAGAATGATCAAGAGAATGGTGAATAAGTTTAAAAAAGAGGGAACAGTAGAGAGGCAAACTGGATGAGGAGGCCATTACAGGAAGAGGGATCATCATTTCAACTTAGAGTTAAAGAGATCAATTAGAAAAGATATGTTTGGCACATGAGAGAGGAGTTTCAACTATGACAGTCCAAAGAGCAGTGGAAAAAGACTTGAAAATGAAAATTGTACCTGAAACCTGTGGGGTACCTTATTACTCCAGGACAGAAGGTTAGAAGGTGAAGATCATCTTGAATAAGTTGAAAATTATTCTGGAATAATATACATATATGTGAACTTTATTTCAATACTTCATGAGCTTCTGATCCTTAGCTATGATTAATTATTGATGAACATGTCATTTTTGTTTATGATCAATTTCATCACGATTATTCTGTTAAGCTTAGAGAGTAATCATACATTCTTATTGCTCAAAGTAGAGACCAATAGTGCTGGAGAATTCCAGTAAAATATCATTAATCATTTCCAAGATACAATGGTTCAAAGCTTATTCTAACAATTGGACAATTTTGCTGTTACACCTGTTATAATCAACACTGTTTAGAACTAAATTCAAGGTTCTGAAATTGATAGTCAGAAAATTGTAACTTATAATATCTGAATTATTTTTATGTTCTGTAATAATACTTGAAAAAGACAAAAAAAAAAACAGAAATATTTTTCAAAATAGGGAGAAGGATTTAATTGCTATCAGAAATCAAGATATATCTCAGTTGAATCCTTTTAAATTGAAAGAACAGTGCTGTTAAGTAGCATTTTGATTTTTACATTCTTTTTTACCATTCATTAGTAAAAAAAAAATGTATTTTCACTTTTTAACTTGTGTAGTGCTTTTTTTTATTTTCTGTAAAGAAAAGTTTAAATAATTACAACTAGCGAGGTATCTTTTTCTAATTTTATTATAAAAAAGAATGTGAATATCAAAATGCTATTTAACAGTTGAGGTATATCTTGATTTCTGATAGCAATTAAATTCTTCACTATTTCTAAAAGTATTTCAGGGTTTTTTTTTTGTCATTTTTGGAAGAATCAGCAATTGTACCCCCTCTTAAAAAAGGGAACATTAAAAAGGTTGATAAATCAATTGAATATTCAAATTAGCACAGGTGTTACCTTTTCCTTTAAAAAACATTAGATTGTTTATTGTTGATTTTGCTTCATTGTATAGTTTTTTTTTGGGGGGGGGGGGGTGCTTCTTGCTTCAATTTTTTTTTTTTTCTACTAAATCTTCAACTCCATTTCCATCTAACTCTCCAGAATATGTCAGTGGAGCAAAATGTTTGGGATTCACAAAGAACATCAGCAGAAAACATTTTTAGGTTATTTTTCCATTGTTGTCCGCACCAGGCCAGGGTAGGTGCTTGCATGTGTGTGTATCCTTTGAAACAGAAGTGTGTCTCCTCATTTACCCAGTTGTTAATGTTAAATGTCAAATCAATGATATACTAGGACAGAACCAGTACACTACATTATATTTATATACATAGTAATATACCCGTGTTATATTTATATGCATATTAGTGTACCCGTGACATCAAAAATGATAACTATTGTTAGAAAGTTTTAATAGTGAGATGCAATGAAACAAGTCTTGGTTTAATATATCAGTGAAATGGAAATATCTTCTTGAAAGAAAAAGATTAGCAACAGAAAGACAAAGACCACTACAACAAAGACTATTTCAAGACCAAATTGAAGCAAGACGATCACTTAATAGATAAAAGTATCTTAGCCATTCACCTGAAAGGCTTCTACAAATAAGGCTGCAATATAAGAAACCTAGGAATAAAGGAAACTGATTAAATAAATGGTTTATTTTGTTTGGGAAATAATTTTGTCTAAATGCAGAGAAATATTTTATTTATATAAATTATTAAAATGACTAAGGGAAGTAATAACTCATAAATTTACTTAAGTTGATTTTCTTCCCTTTTCACAACAGATGGGACAGGAAATATATAAATATACATTGATAATTATTATATGGTTTGAGCTATATAAATTCTCCACCTGATCAAGAAGGATTCCAAAATAAATCCTATGTTATTAATTCAAATTCAGAGAAATGGATAGGTCTGAAAATTGTCGGGTTATTTGATAACTGTGTGCATTTTGGATTAAGTATAATGTCAACTTAAAAAAGATTTACATTTAAAAGAATTTGTTTATATTAAGACTGTATTGACAAGGTAACTTAGCTTATAAAGATGTTGCTTAGTTGATTTCAATTTTTTTATTATTTATTGGGTTGGAATAAAAGGTTTTAGCATTTTTCATTAAGTGGTGTGTAAATACATGATTTTATTTCACAAGTCTCTGAAATTTATGGCATGTATACATATTCTGACAAGTGACATTTCAATGCATCTTTCTAATTGATTTATGTTTTTTTTATAATAAATGTAAAAATAAGATGCATTTTCATCATTTGACACTCTTTTATTTCCAGAAAGGGAAAAATACTGCAAAAACAGCAAAAAAGATATGTACTGTTTATGGGGATGGTGCAATAGCTGAGAATACTGTTTGTAAGTGGGTTGTTAGGTTTAGAAGGGGAAATTTTGATCTGAAAAAGCAAAAACTTTCCAGAAAACATGCAGTCAATAATGATGACCAAATTATAAGTAATGTTGTTGTTGTTATTATTATTATAATCTATAAAAATAATACAAGTCACATGATACAGGACATACTCATATATTTCCTACGAGCTTTGTAAGGATTTTAAAATCACTTGGGTATGTAAATTATGATTTTTAGGTGTTTCATGATTTAATAGAAAAACTATTTAATGAACTGCATTTCCATCTGATTGCTCAAACACAGCAAAACTCTTCTTTGAAAAGAACTATCACATGCAGTGAAAAATGGATTGTTTACAATAATGTGGAGCAAAAAAGTTTCTGGTGAAAATGAAATGAGCTGCCATTAACTACTCCAAAAGTCGGTCAGCATCTGAAGATGATGCTATGCATCTGGTGAGATTGGAGGGTATTGTGTATTACAATCTCCTTTTGCAAAATCAGACTTTGAATTCAGACAGGTACTGTTTCCAGTTAGATGAATTAAAGGCAGCAATTGATGAAAAGCATCTAGAATTAGTCAATCAGAAGAGTGTCATCTTTGATTAGGACAACACCAGATCTCGCATCTCTTTGCAGTCTTGACAGAAATTGGTAATGCTTTGTGGGGATGGCATTCTCACCTAACCTTGCATCTTCGAATTACCAATTATTTCAATCCTTACAAAAAATATGTTAAAGGAAAGAATTTCAATTCTCTGGAAATATGTAAAAAAAAAACAAAAAAAAAAAACATAGTCCATCACCCAGAAAGATGCCAATTTCTGGAAGGATGGAATCATGAAGATGTCTGAAAAAGGTAGAAGAAAATGGCATGTATGTAGTTGAATAAATCTATATACAAATATCGTCTTTGAAATTCGCTTATAAATGTTATGCACATTTGTTCCAACCTAATATTTTATTTTTTTACTTAAATTATAAAAAACACAAAATTATCCTATTTTGTACTGATAGAATAGATAGAATTTTTAAATATATTTTTTTAGTAACTTATCATAATCTTAGCTGTAAGAAAAAGTTAGCACCATTTTAAATAGTATATTACAGTATAGTAAATCTTTAATAGTAGGCTCTTTCTATCAATAAGGTTTTTCAATTTAAATTTTTCATTATATCAGAAAAGGATTTATCTCACCTGAGACAGTTTTCTAGTGTGACTTGTATTTAGCAATAGCAGAAATAAAAGCTTTGATCTATTCTTTACTACTGAAGCCAGCCAGTAAATGGTGGATTCTAAAAATTGTTTGACTTGTGAAATAAGATTTAATCATTTTAAAGATTAGCAGTTCTATTATGTTTATAGATAGCAGATCTGTTAGTCTTAATAAACAGATCTACACAATTTGAGCTTATATATAACAAGTGTACATATAGAAGAATAAAATTCAACTAAATTTCTATAATTGCCTCTTTACCAGATAAGTTTTTAATCATAGGTAAATAATTTTTTCTGCTATATTCATCTTTGATAAGTTTTATCTGAAATCAATAATTGTTATGTGTTAACATATGTGCCAGTAACTGTTTATTATGATGATGATGATGATGATAGTGATCTGATCAGTCATGACATCAAGTTAAATTTTTGCCTCCAATTAATTCCTAAAGAAGTAATTAGATATATTTCTGTTGAATGTTGACTATTTGTGGATGCAAGTGAAAAAATATTGCTAACTGATGCTCTGAAATTTGAAGTTGCCAAAATAGAATATTCAAAATATCTAGGTGATGCCTCGGAACACTTCTTTATACTCACAGAACAACTGAAAAAATTTTGCATTTCTCTCAAATATTTAGTCATTCTGCTAAATTATAAAATAAGCTGAATCAGAATTCAGTGCAATTTGTCTCAGGGCTTTATCAGAAATGAATTGATCAATATTTGATAACTACTTTTCAAAAGAATTTGCATTATGCATATTGTGACGTCGTCCCCTGGTCGCAGCACCAACCGTGACGTTCTATCCTAGTCTACCACGGCACTAACTGTGACGTCCCTAAACAGCACCAATTGTGATGTCCTCGCCACGGCGCTAGCCGTTCGCTCCTCGCTGTTCCGTTCGGGTGTCGCCGCTCCAAATGTGACGTTCTAACCTTTTGGTGATTCGGGTGGGAATCTGGTTAGATTTGATATCAGCCTCGTCGTTCCCAACTCGCTTCCAATGCCTGGTTACCAAGGTAACTGCACTGATCCCCCAGTCCGCCTACCCACGTTGTGAATTGATCTTAGGCAGACGAGATCAAACAGTGGTTGGGGCCGTACTGCAAACCGAGTTCAACGTGGGTGATACCACACGAATATGCATAAAAGACAATAAAATGAAAACTCAAAAGTTCAAAGTATCAAAGAAAAAGGTAACAAACTTTATGTCTAGTTGTTCGATACATAGGACTGCATCTATCTCCCGACCCGTTCTATGGATTGTGACACGTCGTTTTCCGCTAGGCAAGTTTTAACACTTCAAATTGTCTGCTCTCTAAGAAATTGGTGTTTCGGTGGGTCTTTGGACGAAAGTCAAACTTATTTCGGTGATCTGGATCTAAGTCGCTCTTCAAAATAATTGTTCTTGGGTTGAAGAGGGGTCCGGAATGTGCGTGAATCTTGGTCAGCTATCTGCGAGGCTTGCTTCAACTGAAGACTGACTCTGGGAACTGCTGGGACTCAACTCCACTCTGCTCATTGTGGCTTCGTTTATATGGGCGCCAACCAAAACCGGGGTGAGTTTGTTGGCGCCGGGGGGTTCCTCGATAATTCTAAATACATATCCACCTCTCTGGTTAGGAATTCCCACCTTTTTCCATTTTTGGGAACCTTTCCTCACTCCCACCTTCTCATCATACTTCAGAGGGACATGAACTGCCCTCCCCACATCTTCGTAGCAACCTCTCTTACTCATCCTCCAGATGGGCTGCAACAGCCTCCCTCGTGCGTCACGTGATCACCACTCGACCAATGATGTCTCAGTCAGGTGTGGACGAATCCGCGGCTTTGTTTCAGGAAGAAAAAAAAAAATATCTTGCTTAACTAAAAAAAAATTATCTCTTCTCTTTCCCTTTTCTTCCTCTTAATCGCCGTTATCATTTCTCTGGCCGCAAACGGGACAATATGACAATGGCGGTCTTAACTCTTGTTCTGCACGTGGTTTACGTCAGGTATTTTATCGCTAATTATCAGAATGTATGGTCTTCCTAACACGGTCTCAAAAAGAAACATCTCCAAAGTTTCAGTCAGTCTGTCGCCTCGAAGAAAGAAAAAAAACACTTCTAGGTTCCCATTCATTTTCCTTCAGTACATATTTCTGATAACATAATTTTATTATCGCAGGCCAAGGATGTTCCGTTGAAGGAAAATCGGTCAACAGACACTCGTAGGTGGTCCTTAATTTTTCATATCTGTCCAAAGTCCCTTTAGTTGCCTGTTTTTCGTCACTTATCGAATTAATATTTTCATTTGAATTTTTTTTTCTTTGGCCAGCCGGTCTGTAGTTGATAATAAGATGTCTTCCCGTACCGATAGTTTGTTTTCATATCCTTAGATAACACAGCGAATGCCAAAACATATCTGATTCTTTCTTTCCTTCCCTTTCTTTTTACTCAGAATTTCCCTGTCATTGTAATGACACTCTTTCGCCATTTGTTACTTATCAAAATATCCATTATCTCTTAGCCGTGTGTGTGTTCTTGCTTATCACCGACGATTCGGTCCTTAGCCTCTCCTTTTCCTCTTTTCTTTCTTTTCCCTTTCTGCTTCGTTAAATGGTGCATAAATATGCACAAAAGACTTTCAAATATTCTTAAAAGGATTGAAAGATTCAAATTTTTCCTTGTTTGTAATTCAGCAGTTTTGAAGATGATTAAATTATTTACAAAAATTAAATCAACTTTTGGTCAATGGTGTTGTAAAAAACATTTTTTGTGCAAACTACAAGTTCAATGTATTTGGATAACTGTTTCCAAAATATTAGGAAAATTAACTCATTCCTAGTGAAAATTTCAGGAAGTGGTTTATCTAAACAAGTGAAGTTCACAAATTTATTTACTTTCAAAATGTTTCTTTTCTGCATATTGAAAGATTGCTTATTTTGATTTATTTACTTTTTTATTAACTTTTATTTTGGATCTCAAGATAAGAACAAAGTAGGAATAAAAAAAACTTGAAAATCAAAGATTGGAAAAATAGATAAATGAACAAAATAAGTCTTTGAATAAAAATTTCCTTCATTTTGATAATTTACTTTTTTTTCACTCCAAGTACACAAATTCAAATTGAAGATTTATTATTGTTCTATGTCTTTATTTTATTTTTTATATACTTTAAAAAGATCTCCCTGTACAACATCTTTGTGTTATTGTAATGTTAAATCATAGATATAAAACTAATTAATAGTATATAGCAGTGGATTCTTATAAAATATTGGGTATGTGCAAGAGTTATCAGCATCCTCTTTTTTGAAAACTAGAGACATGAATATACAATTGAAAAACTTCTTACTTTCTATTACATTGGTTAAACACTCTCAGTAGCATGTGAAAAATATGAGCATCCCCAAACCTTTGTTGAATTTTTATATTGAAAGGCTAGATTATTCCCCTTGGATTCCTCTTTCACATTCAGTGGTTATAAATGATGTTATATAATTAGGTTAACCATTTGATGTAAAGAATAATTTCAATCTTAAAGTAAAATTTGCCTAGTTCATAAATCAAGAGATTGTTGATAACAAAGCATTTACTAGCACAGATAATATTTATCAATCAGTAATGACCAAGAAGAGAATGACATCACAACATTACTTGAATGCTCATATTGCTTGACTGCTTCATCATTCTATGGATTGTTAATGAATTCAGTGATCATAAAAATGGGAATTGATCTACAGATGTAAACTAAAAAAAAAAAAATGGGAAAAAAAGCCAAAAATACCCTTTACCAAAACTCAGCTGCAACAACCTAGCTGACAGATTACCTACCAGATTTGTAAACCTTTGAAAGCTGGTTGTCCTCTGGTGAAAAATTTAAACTTTTGCAGAGTGCTTCAGAATGTCCATACTATTAAAAAGATTATTTATATGTGTGCTTTCAGAGACAATAAATTACTTAATAAAGTTGAAAAAAAGTTTTTCATATATTGATAATATTGTGATTTCTTCTCAACAATTTTATTTTACTTTGATATTGATTTGTGAAACAGAAAAATTTCTATAAAGATGACCAATTAATTTTTAACAATTCTCAAAGGCAAAGAATTTATAGAATATAAGTGTGGCACCTTTTAATCTCAGTTTGATCCAGGAAACCCGTGTCAACACTATACACTAGTCTTGCATCCTTAATAATCCTTAATAATTTAAATATGTGTGAAGTATGTCTGTTCATAAATGTTCACAAAGAAAATATTCTTCAACAAATAAAGCAAAACCCAACAGAACAAATTACTTAAACCAATTTTGCTTTGAAAGAATTTTCCAAAAATGAGCATAAGCAGATTAGTTCTCTAGAGATAATCTCTCTGAATTGCCCTGCAGCTTAAAAGAATTAACAATAAATATCCTTGCTGATCATCAGTCCCTACAAAGCAATAGCTCAAATGATTTACACTATATATAAAATTATAAATGAGCACCTTTTAACAGGCACATTTTATATATATCCATGACACATATGCAAAAGATGAGCAACTGAATCCAAGTAAATATTTTTGATTTAATAAACTTGTGCTTGAATCCTCTTATTACAATTTATATATATTCCAGTTTATTATTAAAGATTTGGGCAAATTGAGAAAATAAAATGAATAGAGTAGAGATGATTGACTTCTTGGCTTTGGTGCCTTTGTGATTTTGAAAACCATACATGGAATATAAGCAGTGCTAGCTTTATTACATATCAGGATACAAGTGTAAACAGTTTTCAGGTCATTAACATTTTATCAAATTGTTCTTGAGATAATTGAAAATAGCAAGAAATAAATTATTTTATGTGTTCATCTTGTTTGGTTCTCGCATATCTGTATATTGAAAACGCTTCTCTTGACTGAGAAATACACTGGTGCTATATAGCTATCCCAGTCCCAGACCTAGACCTACACTGACTATTGGCTAATACCTGCCCAGTGTCATTTATATAGTCTGCACCACCTACTCTAAGTAAAAGGTCTTCTCTCAATGCCCCATTGTAGAAGGGACGCAACTCCTGGTGCTTACAGCACCACACAAAACCAACTTGGAATCTTTTATCGGGCCAACCTAATTCTCTGTTACAATAGCATAGTTCAAAATACTTTGTAAATTATTTGTTGATAGATGTAAGTCATACAGTTAAAGCTTTAAGCTGCTCAAGTTGAATTTGTTAATTTGAAATATAATTTTTACACAAATGATGTGGTAATTAGAATCAAATGCAAATTACAAAATTACATTAAAAGGTTAAATTGGCAACACAAAGATAACCAATCTGTTGTTAACTGAGGCAGGAAATGGCTCGTTAATTTTAATGCTACTAAAATGAAACTGCTCTCTTTTAATCATCTTAGGGTACCTTTTTTGCCTGCCATCAGCATGGCTGATGCTAACCTCCAAGGGATTGACTTATTGTAACTTCTCAGGTTAATGTTCTCAACTGACATAAAGTGGAACAGTTATATTGAATCAATTGCTAGGTCTGCTGATATGAAAGTTGTTTCACTATGTTGTGCTAGAAAATTCTTTGTACCAGAATCTATCTTATACCTTTATAAGTTTACCATTCACCCATGCTTTGAATATTGATGCTACATCTGATCTGGTGTTTCTGCTATGTATTTAGAGATCTGATAAAATCCAAAGCAGAATCTGCAATGTTTTCAATCCTTAAGACAATAGTATCCTTAATATATCTTCTTCATAAAAGCAATTAAAAGCTTTTTTAATTAAATAATCTCTTGGTTTTATTGCTTTTTTTTTTATTTTACAATTCAGAGCAGATTTTCTGTAACTGAGGGTCTAGTTTTACAAAAAGAAATTGATGATTTAAATTCTCCCATGAATTCTGCTTTTAACTAATATAAACATTAAATTTTGCAAATTTTAATTTCTTGAAATTTCATAAAATTAAATAAGTGTCTGTTGGGGATGAACAGATGTAAAAAAAAAATTCTACCAAGATTTTCTTAAAAAAAAAAAATAAAAAAAAAAAACATTTAAAAATAATTTAATTCATTTGTGACTAAGTCCTGAAAGTTTCATTAAAGACAGTTATTTGATTTTTGCAAGAATTTCCAAATCCATCACAAAAAATGGTAAAATTTGCTATGCTGATTTATAATCCACCACTGATGCTAGAAAAACAAGATCTTCACTAAAATTTTGAACATTCTAAAACGTATTAAAAAAATATAATTAAATAATCAGAAAACATTTTGGTCTTTCCTCTTAATAATAACAAAGATTTTGATAATAACACTTTGTTTTTATTTTGTTTGAGGCATTTTGGTATGCTCTTTTCTTAGTGAATTAGTTGAGGTACCTATTATTATGATTTAGTAATTCAAACTTATAAATAACTTTTTCTCTTATAATACATTTCACTATGAGGATTTCTCAAATCAGCTAAATCAAAATGCATTTGTTCATTAATATTGATTTTATTTTTTTTCCCCGTATTTTTCTAGTTTTCTATTTCTCTTCAGTGTCATTTTTCCTTTAGTAGAAATTTCACTCAAAATTATATTTCTCTAATTTTCATCTTTCACATAACAATGGCCTAAAGTTTCATGCTTTTCTTTAAAATTATGTGATACACAATTTAATGAAATTATATTATTGAGAAAGTACAGATAACATTTTCTTTCTATTTTAAAATTTGCATCATCAGGTTACCTCAACTCAAGAAAATTCTATCCAAATAAAAACATCTCTATTTATGGTTGCTTATATAGACCAAAAATCCTGTTTAATTGATTGTTTAATGAACAACACTATATCTTCCTATGTGAATCCGCCAAAGAAAGGTATTACTCCTAGTCAAAATGATATTTCTTCTGCTACCATCTTCCAACTTGATAAAGTGGCCTTTGGGGTTAAATTCTTATCAAAATTTATAAATTTTGACTCGCCTGTCAACCAGCAATCAGCCAACATGCTATTTAACCATTACTAGTATGTTCAGTCCTCACTGAATATTTGTAGCCTTGAACTAAGATTAATAAATAACAATGCATATTACATTTCATATGGTATTTATTCCAACAGAAAATTGAAAGGCATATATTCCACTTTAGTAGAGGGGTCAATATTTTTGACAAAATCTTTTTTGTTTCAGCAGTTTACAGTTACATATTTTAGAAGCTTACAACTATATGTTCTTGTTTGTTACATATATAGAATTTATTATTCTTTTGTTGCTTAATTTTAAGTTTTGCCATTTTGTTTCTATTCTCATTACACTGATTTCTTTTTATCCCATTCTTTTCATTTTCTCGAAATTTATTAATGATTCTTTAGATTTAATAAAGAATGTTTTTATGTGATAAAGGTGATGAAGTTCTTTTAAGACTGTAGCTGATAATAGGCACTCACTGATTATTTTTCATTAGACAGTAATGCATTCTGCTGTTGATTTCCTCAAAGAAATGAATTCCTGTCTATAATGAAAGGATTTGGGTTTTTCTTAGTATCTCCCCAAGATTTTCAACATCTTTCTATTATCATCCTTCATTGTATATGAGATTTTCTTTTTTAGATCATTGATATTTCTATTATTCTGGAGCATATACAAAATATATACATATAAAAAAAAAATAAAAATCCCTTACTATAAAGGAAATTTACATTAACCAGAAAAAAAAGGCTTAGACAGAAGCATCTATCTTTTTAAATTTGGAGTTTTTAATGTAACTATAACAACAAAAACATTTCGATTTCATTTTTGCCTTGAAAAAGTCGGAAGACGAAATACGTCGGCAAAATCTAAGATTTTTTTTTCCAATTGACATTTTATACCATATATATATATATATATATATATATATATATACACACACATACACATACTTTATTTTAGAATATTACATCAACATGTAGAATAATGCTACACAAATGCAATCATATTTCAATGTGTGTGTTAATACACATTGAACCATGATTGCATTTGTGTAGCATTATTTTACATGTTGATGTAATATCCTAAAATAAAAAATATGATTCTACTATTGTATTGTGCCCTCTTTTAAATTAATGTTACAAATGTCAAAATTTATATTCGATTCATTCTTGTTTCATATATATATATATATATATATATATATATATATATATGATAGAGAGAATTAATATAAGTAAAAGTTTATCACTGATTGATGTTCTTTCAGCATCCCAACTCCAGAGATTCATAGGCAGACATGTCCATCCATTCTTCAATGGGTATCAGCGATTTACTGCTTATATTTTTTGATTTTTTTTTTTTTTTTTTTTTTTTCCATTATTATATTCTTATTATTGGTGTAAGTTTTTTCCGTGTTCATATATGCATTTGCGCATGTGCAGCCATGTGCCTGTCTCTGCAGATGTGCATATATGTGGGGTGTTATAAAACAGTGATATATATTTTAATATATCAAGAACTGTATTAAAGAAATTCTAAGTCAAAATGGAAAGTTTATTTGTAATTTGTTTTATTCATTAGGAGTTCAAAAAATTCTTTCAAACATTTTTAAACTACCAGCATCTTTTGTTTAAGTGCATCTGTAGTCAGTTTCAAGAAACCTAGTCCGATGAAGTCCTAACAGATAAAATGTGTTGAAAAAAACTTTTTCCTTTTGTCTTACAATTTCCTATATATATATATATATATATATATACACACACACACACACACACGCACACATATATATATATATATATGCATGCCTCCATAGATTTGCCAAAAAATAAGCATGCCATGATGCAAAAATGCCTCAAACTTAATAAAAAATAAAGTTTTATCACCAAAATATTTATGCTATTATTAAGAGGAAAGATCAAAGGATTTTTTAATTATTAAATTATATTTTTTGTTCCTTTTTAGAATGTTCAAAATCTCCAGCTTATATGGAGTCCTGTGTCCAGCAGGAGTGGGGTTGACTAGGATCTGGGTTCAGTTGTCTTCTACCCTAAATATCAACCTTTTCCAAATTTGGGGTTGTCCAACACCCTTTTGAAAGTGGTCAGAGGAATTAAGCCACCCCATAACTCCTACTCTCTTTACATTTTGTCTTGTACCATCACTCCATATCGGCAGTGCCAATCTCTCTCTCTCCCTTCTCTTTCTTCTTCTTTCTCTTCCTTTTTCCCTTCTGCTTCTCTTCCTTCTCCCACTTTCTCAACAGCCAACCTCAGCTCGGTTTCCTGGGGCTGGAGTGCTAAATCCAACTTCCAGATGGCACAGTGAAGACAAAAAGGGTTTTCAGTAATTAGGCCTTCTTTATCAGCTTGTCCTAATGCTGTGATTTCTTAATCAACCAGACCACTCAAGAATTGGAAACAGAAAAAAATTATTTTCACTCTCCTCAAGACAAAAGTTTATCTTTTTCTCTGTCTATGCAATTTTTGTATGATCAACAGACTTCACAGCCTTTTTTTTGTCCATGGTCACTTCAAAATAGTAATTAATTTTTTCTTACCACTTGTATCCAAAGGAATCTGAATTAATGTTTGGCCATGAAATTTTCTCTGGATGAATGTCACCGAAATTATAATGACGAATGTATGGTGTTTTTTTCTTCTGGCTGGTTGATTCAAAACATATGTTTTTATTTTATCTGATCCAGGGGAATCGTGAATGCTATTTTGCTGATCACCCAGATTTCTCCATCAACAATATATGTTTTTATTCTATCTGATATCTTCGCAGATACCTTAATGGTCTTTTTCTTATCAGTGGAATATGGGAAAGAATGGGCAGTATCGGGTTTGTTCAATCTTACTGATTTTTGTCTAGTTAAATCTGGGTTCGATTATCCTTGGAATTATCTCAAAACATGATTTTTTAACACATTTCAATTTTAATTTTCTTCTCAACCTTTCAGTCCATCTTCCTGCAATTTCAACAATTATCATCCAGTTAGTAGACCCTCTTGTATTCCTTCTTTCTTTCTCTTTGTGTTTGATCTCAGTGTCACAAATACAGACGTGTGTGTGTATATATATATATATATATATATATATATATATATATATATATAAAAACAACATTATCAGAAAATAAGAGTGATAGCTATAATAAATTTAAAGCTAAAGTACCTAAAATTAAATAACACATTAGATTATGGAGAATATTTTCCTAAATTTTTAAGATTACTGGCTAGTTAAAAATTATATGAAAAAAGGTGCTCACATTATATTCCTCAAGTAATTTTTACAGCTATATCCACCATAGAAAAGAATTACCTAAACTTTTGTCTTTCAGTCAACACCTTAAACAAACATTTACCTGCATGTTAAAAAATGTATTTCTGCAATATTTTAAAATCAAAGTAAGTAATATTTTTTCAAATTATATTAATTTAACTTTAAATCAGCTAATATTACTCAAGTAAAGAAAATTACATTGGGCTGACAGAGGGCTAAAAATGGTGCTAAAATCAGCAATTTTTAACAATTTCAAAATTTATATTTTTATTAAGTGATTTCAAATGATAGATAATTATGATCTAAATAGAAGTTTTTTTTCTTTGATCTGAATGTTGAAAAGTTACATAAGGTGTAGCCTCTGAGTGTGCAAGTTAATAAATTAATAAATGTTAGCCTTTAAAAAAAAGGCAAGGTATTTTACATTTTCCTTCTGAAAATGTCTAATAATTAAATATTGGAAAGAAAAATTAGACCACATCAGTAATGATTTTTTTTTTAATATCAGGTGAATTTTAGTTATTACCATAATTGACATCATATAAGATGCACCCTAATTTCAGCAGGAAAATCAAGAAAATTAATAATTAGTAAAATTATTAGTAAATGGTACCGCCTAGGCTATATTTAGGAGGTTGGTTAAACAAGCCATGGTTGCATTTAAACAAAAAATAATAGGGAAAAAGAACATGAGCCTATAAAAACTTTATTATATCCAAAGTTTAGAAAACAAAATAAAAATCAAACAATTAGTACAATTGAACAAAATAGTACAGTTCCCATTAAAATTTTTATTCATCTTCAAATCCATAAAATACATTGTCTTCATTATCAAAAGTCTGATACTCCTTTTCAATACTACTGTCATCATCGTTAAATAATGCATAATCTCCCGTTCCATTGAGAGCATTGCTAATGCCACATTTTTTAAAAAGATTTCACAATAATTTCTCGTCTAATATTATCCCAAGCTTGCTTCACCCATTTGCAGACTTGTGCAATTCTGGGTCTTTTTATTCTTCCTGTAAATGTAAGGTTGTGATCACGTATTGCCATACATGTGTTCCCTTGCTCCTTCATGTTTAAGTCTAAACTAATAGGAGTTACTGTAGCTAATATCAGCCAACTATCATGAATTTTAAACCTACATATGGCATATAAGACCCAGGGAAATTTTAAGATATTTTTAATAAAAAAAAAAAAAGTGTGTCATCAAATATGGTAATTTGTATCTGTATGTCATATTTTGTTGTTTTATTGCATGCTCATCATCAACAAAAAACAATATTCAGAAATAACTGAAATTACTTTTTAAATTATAAAACAAAAAATTTTTAAATTATAAAACAAAAAATTTTTAAATTATAAAACAAAACAAGCAAAGCTAAAAAAAACTTTAAACATTTTTTTTAATCTGGAAGTATTTAAGATGAGGTTTTACCATATTTTCTGTTCTTAATTAAATAATCTGGATCCCATTTAATTTGCAGGGATTACCTATTTTCAAACCAGTCAACATTACAATACCAAATTTTCTATATTAAGTAAATTAAATCGCTTAACTTTTTTGTTTTAAATTTTAAGTTTTGAAATTGAAGGTGTAATGATACATTATACATTGACATAACAAAATTATATGTTGTAACAAAGTTTATTAGATATTATAGTTTTGACAAAATTACCAATGATTAATGAGCATCTTGAATGCCATTTTTAGCATAGTTAATCTGAAGCTATTGATCTAACAATACAATTTAAGTTCCTTTAATGTTTTTTTCCTTATTTTCTTTCAGTGAATCCTTGCAAGGGCTTTCAATGTAAGAATGGATTCTGCATCCCATTGATTTGGCTATGTGATGGGGAGGAAGATTGTCTCAATGGAGAAGATGAGTTTGCAGATAATGAGCGATGTATGTATAAGTCTTTCATTCAGATAGAATCCATATTGTCAGTTGATATTAAAGCACAATATACTTTTTGGCATTCAGTTTTTGCAGGCTGATGCATAGTTTTGCCTTTTCTGTTTGGGTTATTATTATCTTACTAATATTTTGACATTTGCTTTTCAAACTTAATTATTTTTCCTTTTTAAAAAATATTGAGTTTTAGCATTTATTAAGCAATATTCTAATATGAAAAGTTTGAGTTTTAATAAAGACAGCTTAGATGTTTGAGGAGGTAATGTAAGTATAGAGTCTCATACAAATCAGTTTAAATGTTACAGTGTTACACATAGCAGTTGAAATATTAATGGACTCACTCATTAAGAAGACATTAATTTTTTAATGAAAATGTTTAGAGTTTGATTATTGCTATAAATTGCATTAAACAATATTATACACAGAATATTGAGAATATCTGTTTTATATTTAATTAAAATCCTTAAAACCAAGTTATCCAAGGTCATCTATTCCTACAATGGCACATTAGATTCTTATCTTTCTAGGTTGTAATTATAAATTTCTAGTTAAAAACTGTTAAAGCAAACATTGAATGTTTGGAAATTAAAACTTATCCCTTATAGTGTTATGATTATAAGAAATTTGTTTCATATCAACAAATCCATGTGCCTGTCTACCTCAGAGCTAATTTATTTTCAGCAATGTTTACAGAAGAAAGTATCTGTTGTTGAAAAATCTAACAAATACTCAGCTGATTGCCAACATTTATTAACAAATAACTGTCACTCTCTGCAAAACATGTTAAAATGTATTCTTGGAACAACAGTTTGCCAAAAAAATTGCCACTTGTAATTATTTTCTTTACTGGGGAATTCAGTGCATAAATAATTATTGTATAATGATAATAAGGAATGAGAAATACATATCCTATCTATGCACTTTAAAATTCATGTCACAGGCCAGAATTAATATTGTAAATTTACAAAAAAAACTACTTCTGCCTTTATTTATCTATTGCTATAAAACTGGCTATTTCCAGACATAGGAGCTGAAAATTAGTTTGAAGGTTAACTTGGTTTAAAGATGAACATAGAATAGGTGGTGTTGATATTTGAGGTCAGTTAAAGTTGCAATAAGTCAAGTTTCCAGCCAAGCTGTCAAAAGGGGACATAAACTAGAAGAGCCCTAATTGTAGGTGTCTATGTAGACATTTAATTTTAAAAAATATCAGTAGAGTTACCAGATGTCCAAGCAGTAGCATAAAAAATGAAATTGGTAAGCCAAAATGAAACTTTAAATGAGATAATCTACATTCACTTTACAATAATGCCCTTGGAAAAGGCATGAATAAGAAAAATGATGCCATTGATGTTGGAAAAATTCTTGATTAAAAAGAATTAACATACAGTAATTATGTAAATTAGTATAGTATTTTGAAAATGATGGGGGTAATTTTCCTTAGAAAAGTTTTTAAAAAATTCTATAGAATTTAATTTTTCTTTCTACATTTGCTTATTTTTATTTTTGCAAATTTTTTTATAAATATAAAATTGTTAACAATTTTGATAGAATCAACATTCTTGAATCAACTGACAATGCAAGTGCAAGCTATAATGACCTCATATAATTGTATTCATTTTACATATTTTAGAAATCTGGACAATGACTAATAATAATAATAATATCTGGGTACTTCTGCTAGCTTTTATATTTCACTTTGAAAATGTACTTTTCTTTCAAGCTAAATGTGAAGTATGCATAAGCCATTTACATAAATGGAAGAGTTTAAATATTTGATTATAATTTGTAAAACAATATTTCTGTCACTTTTAATAGTAAAGTATATTGACTTTATCATGAAGATATTTCAGTATAAGTTGGAGTCAATATTATTGCAATTCCTCCCAATTTCTTTTTAAGCTAAATTATTATTATGAAATTATGAAAAGCCTTATGCTATTTAAACAATCACTGTATTTTTTAAGTGATGAAGCCTACAAAATCTTGTCTACCACATTGACAAAACACAATTCTTGATAATGACTGAGACTGTGCTCTTAATTGAAAAACAGACCAAAACATGAATTTCAGAAAGTTTATTCACAACTTTGATCCCAATGAAAAACATTCAAAAGTTGGAAAATACTGTAACAAATTAAATAGACTAACCTCATCAGTAAGAAAACTCATTTTGCTGAATTCTTGCTGCCTAATTATACCTTATACATACATTTTAATCATGTACAGTTCTTTTTCTCCACTTTAGAACTTTTGCTATATATTATATATTAAATTATGACTAAAATAAATTTATCGACTAAATGTTTTTTCTATCTTTTATATTATTCTCCATATTTTGAAATTTTCATTACTAATGAATAAAGCTTTATAGTATACAATGATTAATGCCTCATCCTACTGAGAAAATGAATTGTGTGTTTAAATCATTGCTGTTATGTAAATGGCACTTGCTTTTTCATATTTAAAATGATACAGAAAAGTGACAACCTTGTAACATATATTTTTGAAGTCTAAAATAATAGTACACCTCCTTGCTTCTTTACAGTATTAAGATGATCTTAAATGAGAGAATTTTCTCATGTAGCACCAATTCTGGAGTTTGTATTCTCTGGTTAATATTGAACCTATAGAAGCTTTCGGTATTAAATTTGGGTATGGTTTACCAAGTCAAAGAAGAAAAAATATGAAGCAGCAATTTTTAAGTTTTTTATAAAAAATAAAACAAAATTTATCTACTTTATAAAGAATGACAAAACAATAATCTTTACAGACACTAAGTGCACTGTGTCTATATATATATATATATATATATATATATATATATATATATATATTTAATGTATGAAGAAAAAAATGGAAACATTTTACAGAAATAATTTTCATGTGGAGGTGAGCTGAATGCTTCTTATTACTTATTATTATTATTATTATTATTATTATTATTCACAAATCCTAGTGTATCAACAAACATGAAGATGAAGGTATTTGATGAATCTTAGCTTTTCATCATCAGATGATCCAGTTATTTTACTAAGTTTTTTGACAAATGTTAAATGATTTCCTGTGCTTTTATTTCACTAACTATTTAAATAATACTGATTGCATGAAAACTGATATTTGATGTCAATGGTGCTGTGTAATACTCAGACTAATTATTGAAGTTATGATTTGTATTATTTGATGCTAATAAGTTTGCAATATGACTAAGATTTCTTTGAATGAATTCACTTTTAAATCTGTTGCATGATAAGTAACATAGCTTCTCACTTCATATTTGAAAAAAAATATCTTGGCTTTTTAGATGCAAAAAAGTGTCTGATCAGAGTGATAAAATTATATTTATTTCATGTAATCTTTTTCTGATGTTATCTTTTTTTCTTTCTTAATAACTCCATACAAAGTATGCTACATGTAGTGATACTTTATTGTTTATTTTTCTCCTTTACTTCAGTATGCATCATCTTCAGAACTCATTTTCCTTATTCTTCATTTCTCTATTGATGTATCTCTTATGCATATTCTCTATTATTTATCACATGTTTGTTTTGTTTTTTTTTTCTGTAAAATACCATTTTTACAGTTTAATTACTAAAATTTGTATTAAAAAAATTAATCAGTTATAAATAAGTGATAAAGGAAGAGAAAATCAATTATACTTAAATTATATGAGTAAAATGGATGGGTAGCTTTATAGAAACAATAGTATAGATTTCATATCATCTCTATAAAAGTAAACAATAGACTGTATATACTGTATAATATCTAGCTCAAAAGTTGAATTTTGATATATAAAACTTGTTAGCCTATGTCAATTACACATTTGAATCATTGTGGAGGGTGAGGGGGTTACATGTTTGGTCTTCTCATAATTTTAGGATCAAATGTTTTTTAGAATAATGGTCAGTAGTACTATTATTACAGTTGTGCTATTCATTTTTTTAAAATCAGTATCACCCCAAGCAAGGCAGCGCAGTCACTAACAAACTAGGGGTTACCAGGTGTGAAGGAATTAGGAACAGAAACATTAGTAATGAGTAGAAAGAGAAAAGAACAATCAGGAGGACTATAGATAGCAATTGACATTGCATTTAAACTTTTGCAGATTAAAATTGGCTGGAATGCATATAACCGGAAGGGAGTTCCACAGACGAGAATTGCAAGAAAAGAAACTGTCAGCACAGAAGTTATGGCTACATCTAGCTAGTTCAACTATAAATTGATGAGATCTCAATGCCAGTCTAGTATTGCATTTAAGTGCATACAGTGTAGGTACCAAGTGAAGAACTCATTTGAACAATTACCATGAAAGTATTTATAAAAAAGGCACAGAGGAGCAACCTTATGGTGCTGAGAATGTGACTGAAGTCAAGCCACCAGATCAGAACCAATAATATTGCTGATTTTTCTTTGGATCTCATCAAGTTGTTCCAGATAAACAGTGGGGGCATCGGACCATATATGGCAGCAATATTCTAAGCATGGACAAATGGTAGACTTATAGATATGCAAGATAGATTCCAGGGAGAAAAGTTGTCTCACCCAGCACAGTGAACTGACTTTCTTAGCAACTGACCTAGCAATGGATTCAATATATTCTTTCAACTTCATGTCAGCTGAGAATGTTAGCCCAAGAAGTCATAAGTCACTTTCCCAGAGGATAACATCAGACATGCTTTTAGAAGCCAGAGGGTGGTCTCTCAGATGATTAATGGAGAGAAGTTTAGTTTTGTAGACATTAAAATTGACAAGCCGACTTTTGCCCCGGTTAGCAACAGTCTTGAGGTTGTTTTGTACACCAGCTGCCATTTTAATCTTGTTGGACTGATCAGCCTTACTAAGGAGGCAGGAATAAATGGTAGTGGCATCATGACATCAGTATAGATGCCAAGTTTAGAGCTGATGTCATGGGAAGTTCATTAATGAAGATTAAAAACACCATAGGACCAAGGATGGAGTCCTGCAGGAGACTTGTGTTAGTACAAAAGTATGCAGATGAGTGACCATTCGGGACAATTTTCATTTCACAATTTGATAGAAATGATTGGATCAGCTTAAAAATGTGCCTGGAGATACCATAACTTTTCAGCTTGTGGAGAAGTCCTGAATGCCAGACAATATCAAAGACTTTCAAGATATCCAATGCTACAGCTCAGGCTTCACCATTTTTATCTAGAACATGATAGACTCTTTCCACAATTATTGTTAGCACATCAGCAGTTGACCTGTAAAAACAAAAGTCATATTGATTGTCTGAGAAAAGACTCTCCAATGGGAGATGGTGAATGAATTCAGCATTGATTAGGGCCTCTAGGAGTTTCCCAAAAAGAAGTAGGAGGCTAATAGGCCAATAGTTGGATAGGTCAAATGGTTCATTAGAATTCTTAAAAACTGGAACAACAGATGGTGAATTCCAGCAGGTAGGAAAGCAGGTGGCAGCATTATACAATTTAGAGAGAATAGGAACTAGTTTAGGAGCACACTTCTTAATGACTATTACAGGGATACCATTGGGTTCACATTTGTGGAGATCCAGGTTAGAGAAACTATGGATTATGCATATCACTCAACAGAGACTCAATTCTAAGTGGGAAGTTAGGCAGGGATACTCCAGATGAGTCAAGAGTAGAGTTTGATGAGAATTTATTGGCAAAGCTTCAGCTGAGGATGATGACACTTCAAATCAATTGAAGAGGGGGAGAATAGAAACCTTGCACTTATTTTGTACCCTATTAAAGAGATGCCAGTAATCATGAAAGCCAAAGATTTTAGAGACTGTGTGGTGCCTAACTCGCTCAGCAAACAGGGACTAAGCTCTTTAAGGACTTGCTTATATTTGTTATGTGCAGTAGCAAATAGGCCCCTGTTATGACAAGAGCTGTCCCACTGATAAAGCCAGAAATAGTGGTTCCTGTGTGCTATGGCAGCCAAGCATGCTAGTGCGAACCATGGAGAGGACTGCAGTTTCACCAGGTATTTCTGAGAAGGGATGAAAGCACCCATGCCAGCTTTGACCCAAGAAGAAATCTCAGTGGCGTAATTTTCAATTAGGAGGTTAAAGATGCCAGTCCAAGGAGTTTCATGAAGAAAATCCTGGAATGAATCCCAGTCAGCATGCTGGTAATGGAAAGAAGTCTTATGGGATGGGTGTGCGGGGTCCTGTTTAATGGGTGCTTGGAAGGAGATATCAATAGCTACCACAGAGTGGTTTGAGTTCTGCAGAGGGCAGTATTACAAAGAGCGAGGAGAGAGGGTAAGAAATAGATTCAGCAGAGAAACCTGTTTCTCAGTTTGGCTAGGGAAACAAGTAGGTAAGTCCATGATTTGAGTGAGGGATTGGGCAATGGAAAAATTTAATGTTTTTATACTGGTAATGTCAGTACCGTTAGAATGTTTCAGCCATGTGTTGTGGTGAGCATTAAACTCACCAAAGATGTTTGCAGATGAATGGAGAGAAAGTGCCTTTTCTATACTATCAGCTATTGTGTCTAATATACTGTAATTCTGGGAATAGGGAGAGCAATGAAAAGAAAAAAGAGTTGATAGTTTACTAGCGAAAGATGGAAGCACATGAAAGAGTTGAAACAATTCTCTGGACATTGGCAAATTATCCCAGATGTAAACACCAAGGCCATGTATGTGAATGAAAGGTACCCTGGAATCAAGAATTCATTGGTCGCAATGGAAGAATTCAAGTTGTTTTCACAAAAGGCAAAGATATCTGGCGACCATTCCAGGAGAAAGGATGCTACACTGCAGAAGTTGGAACAGGTACTGCAAATATTGGAGAAATTTTTTTTTTTTTTTTTTTTTTTTTTTTTTTGTTAACTAGTTTAGTTTTATTTCTTTTTGTTGTAATTTTCATGAGATATGTTTTGAGGAATTTTAGGAATTTATTGATAAGATGTTGCCCTTGGTTAAATGAGTGCAACTGGCCAATGATCTGTGGTTGTTGTGGTGGGAAATAATTGATTCTGTTGTACAGTTTGATCCTATCTACTGTTGATTTTACCAACATAATAATGAAACTATAAAGGATGGTTTAATGCAATGTTTGTTGTTATTGTTTTACTGTTTCTCTCTGAATTACACTCATAAAGTGACTTTTGTTGTTGCTGTATCCCCACCTACATATCCTTTTAATCTTTGGGAATTGTGTCAGTTTGTGAAGGGAAACAGTCCTTCACAACGTGTGTATCATGGTTCATATGATACATAAAGCCTTTATAGTTTGATTTTAAAATGCTTTGTTTTTCATAACTTGTTACCTTCAAGTGTTTTAGGCATTTCCTGTTTTGAGTTCATTGCATCAATACATCTTAATAACAAGATATTCTGATTGGACAAAAATGGTAACATTTAAATCATCACCTTTGATAAATTGCCATAAAGATAAATTATTACTAGCTCTTTTAGAGTTGCAGTGTTATGTATTATTTAGATATTGCAGTATGTGAGAATTCAGTTTTTGTCCAGGAACTTGTTGGAATATTCTTTTACAAGCATTCATTTTTATCTCATTTATAAAAAAAACAAAAAAGAAAAAAATTACAATCTTTTGTTAAACTGGTGTTATTTTCTATTTCACACTCAGTAGGGGGTTGGAGATAAATAAGTAAAATGCTTTTCTTGTAATTGGTTATTTCTCTTCACTAGTTCATATCATAAACAATATTTTCATTGATTTCTCTATTCATGCTTTTCTTACCATTCCTAAAAGTTGATCTTCACCTAATATGCTCATATTTTTGATCATGTATTACTTATTACTACATTTTATTATCTATTGCTTGATTTTGTTTCATATTTTTGAGTCATCTGCTATTACTTCGGTTAATTCATTAAAAGCTAGTTGGCATAAACAGAAATAATAAATGCTTACCTCTCTTCAAAAAAAATTAATGGCTGATATTTTAAGCTTTAGTCATTGCTTCTTGCCATAGACTGCTTTGGTAGCTTTTAGAAAATTTTATTTCTTTAATTATATCATTATTATTATTACTATTATTATTATTATTATTATTATTATTATTATTATTATTATTATTGTTACTATTACTATTGTTATCATCATTAATATTATTATAATTATTAAACGAAATGATTGACATAACTCTCCTAGTATTTTTCAACACTTAAATCACACTCTTCTCTAAAGTATTATTATTATTATTATTATTATTATTATTATTATTATTATTATTATCATTATTATTAATAATAATAATAATAATAATTAAAACCTAAACATACATGTTAGAATATTGCTATAATTATTTCTCTGATCATAGCATGGAAAATAGAACCACTCCTCCATTTGTATTATGGTTATATTTTAATTTTTAAGTAGTGAAAAGAAAAATATTTTTTTAAAAAATGGAATTTATTCAATTTTTAAAATATATCAAATGAACAGATAAAGAAATAATTTATCTAATGTCTTAAATATGATTTTTAAAATTCTTTTGTTTATTATCTAAATAATTGTGTTACCAATTTTCCCCAAGTTGGTGTACACCACATGTATGCATTATTCACTAATCTTTCTTTAGAATTTAGCTAGGAGAATTAGAAATGCCATCTCTCAAATGAGGAGCTCTCAATTTTTGGCTCTATATTCAGCAACGAGAATAGCAACATTGTGTTTTTTGTTTTCTCAAATGTACTTGTTTGATTATTTCTGTTTTGTTTTTTGTTTTTCAGTATTTGTTCTTAAAGTGATATATATTTGGCCTTGTTGGCTTGAAAGAAGTTTTTCATGTCAACTTTTGGAATTATAAATGCAGCTTCTGTTTTGGCAGATTAACTCTTTAATGAATTGATGTATATTTTACATGTGATATTCCTTATAAGTTGATTTTATTTCTAGGCTTTCTTGTTAACAATTTAATGAAGTGACTCTATTTGTCAGCTTTTTCTTATAATTTCTTCGTAATGTTGTTTATATGAGAGAGATACTGACTGATTGCAACTTTTCCATGAAAATAATAAGAAATACCAAATACTTTTGAAGCATTTACTAAATGATTTTCAAAAAAATCAATATTTAGTGAACTTGTTTGGAATGATTTTAGAGCTATTATATTTAAGGTCAGACATTGGATTGAGAATTTTTGTAGTATTGAAAATCAGGAATTATTTAATTCATATTTATAATTTGGCAGTTTTCACATTTTATCTAATTTACTGCAATTTGTTTTATTTTTCACCCTATTAATAATTCTTCTTGGAGTGCAAATTTTAAGCAAGGCTGTACTCTAACTTACACTTGAGTCAATTCTTTCAGAAGCAGAAATAATATCATTGTTATGTGTTCTAACTAAATTTCTTTGTTTTGAGATAAAGATGGAAATCAATGATAGACTAAAGAAATTTGTTAACTGACATTGTAACAGCAGAAAAATTTCAATATTTAATCCATCAACAATTACAAAACAAATATACTTATATTTTAGGGGACCCAAGTAATTTAATTCATTGTAGATAATAAAATATTTACAAAATATTTTAAATGTTTTTTTGCTTTTTTTATTTTCAGGATGATGATGTCTTGTAATAATTAAGATATTGTTATGTAAAAAGAAAATTTTATTTTATACACTGTCAGACTTTATTATGTAAGTCAATATAAATAATAAATAGAGTAATAAAATAAGTAACCAACCAATATTTGTAAAATTTCCAGGATATATTTCTAATTATACAATAAATTTTAGCTCATAATATTTCTTTTTATTAGAAATATTTCCAATAATTTATTAGCTGATGTGAGATTTTATTATGCAACTTCAGAATTTTTCCTCATATTGTTATTAAATATATACAACATTGTCATTAATATTTATTTTTTAATTACAGCTATATAAAGATTGCCGTAGGTCATAATTAAGATATAACATCAAAAAGAAATATAACAAGGTAAAATGATTGAATAATGGGAAAGCAATAATGTAAAATTAAAAAAAAATGTTGAAGAAAGAGCATAAAACAATCAAAAAAGAAATTGCAAATATATGCAAGACCAAAAAAAAAATAACTGGTTTTAAGAATATCACAAGAAGAGATTTGAGAAAAAAAGAGAACAAAGCAAAAAAGAAAAAAGAGTAACCATCAAGAAAAGATATGAAGAATTTTGTGTTTTGAATGTAAAGAGAAAATATGTAGAATATTAAGAACATTGGCTAAAGATCTGAAACCAAACAAACTGTCACCTTGAAATAACATCATAAAGAGAAACATGTAAGTTGGCTGACAAAGTACATGGAAAAACATATCTGGACAATAATTTTTAGTGTTTAATATAGAGCTACATTAAATGGACCTAATGGCTGGGTTAAAGGTTGGGTCCTTCATGGAAATAGTAAACCAAATTGATTTAGAAGACATTAGGGGAGGTGAAATAATTAATATAGAGGGCTGGTATTTTAGGCTGTAAAATTATAGTTCCCATCAAAGTTGATGATTATATGAAGATAAATGCAAAGAATTATTGTAAGATATTTTTTGAGTGTCACAAGTCACAACCAAGAAGCTTTGTGCTAAAGAATGCTCTTTAACATTAAGACAATGCTCCTTCACATTCTCTAAAACTGACTATTGTCTGCCTTACCTAAAACAGTTAAAAAGATGTCAAATTAATAGAATTAACCCCAACCTTTCCAGACAGAAAACTTGTGGCCTATCATTAAAAGATATATATGAAAATGAAAAAATAATAATCAAGCAATAAAAATTGATGCAACTCATGTTAAAGTTGGGACAATAGAAAAGTTAACAAAATCAAAAAAATGAAAGGCTTATGAAGGTTATAGAAAGTCAAGGAGCCCAGAAGATATTAAACTAATCATTTATTCAAATATATGAGATATAGTGTTAATTAAATATGTTTTTACAGTTTATATCTTTTGAATTTATTTATTAACATTTATTGCATAATAAAACATAATACCACTAAAGCAAATTATTATAGATATTTTTAATTAGAATGGATATTATACGTTGAAGCTTACATGATATATTACTCATAGAAATAAAAATATACCCTGAAAATGTTACCAACAATGACTTACATAATAAAATGTGACATAGTATAGACTGATAAAGTATTTTAGCAAGTAAAACAACAAATTCAAAGTGACCATATCTCCTATTTATATTGTCTCAACAGTCATTGATTTGATTTTCCTCCAAGTTTATGATTATGTAGCAAAGGATATTTTTTTTTAAATTGCTATAAAATTTGTTTTTTCTACTTCTCATTCCAAACCATTACCTAATTACACACTACACTGTACATCCACATGAAAATAAGTATTTAAACTGTTGTAACAGTTGATGTTGAAGTTTCCAGTAATGTTGTTCATATGAATTTTCCTATTCTTAATTTACAGGATTTTCTGCTATTTCCTAGAAACATATTTTTGGTTTATTCATGTGGTTGTTCTGATGTTTGTTAAAAGTTTGATTCAATAATTCAGAGATATTAAAGAAAATTTATTGATTAAAACATCTGAAGAGATTCAAATCACTAAATACAATAATTGTGGAATTATTATTAATGAATTAATATGAAAAAAAAATAGATTAATACATACAATCCTGGTTGAGATCAGAAAATATCAATTTGAATTATTCAGAAAATAATCAAAGACTTTAGAATTGTATTTTTTTGAAGAAAAAAATGAAAACCTCGTAAGTTTTACCTGTAACCCAATTATAGTTAGGTGTTGTAAAGTTGTTGGCAGTCCTGATCAACTTATTCAAGTTTACCCAGTTGAAATGGATCAGGCAAAATGCTCCAACAAATATTGGATGAAAACTTTCCCACAAGTCAACACTCATAAAAGTGGCCTTTTTCTTTTTTCTTTCTTAAATAATATTCAATAACTTGTTTCTTTAAAAACCTATATTCCCAGCTTACTTGTTAACTAATGTTAAGCATGACTTATACCTTTTTTTTTTCTGGCAATATACAAAGACTGTACTTAGCCATGCAGGAATACTATCTTGAAAGAGTTACCTTATATTTTTTTTTTTTTTTTTTTTTTTTTATCCCTTTCATATTTATTAAGCTTAGTTCAATATTATCTCAAATGCTTCCATTTAGCCTTGAGATTATTTAGTCAGCAGCCATTCTTAAGTAGGGAGAAGACTGCCGCCTTGTGGGAAATTAGCAATGAGTTTTCACCTGGTCTAGAATAACAGTAAACTTTCATGATACAATGATTAAAAATATTATTTGCAGACCATTTTGTTCATATAGTGGGTTTGATACTCACTGAATACTGCATGACTGTGCTGCTCTCTAAGCTTTAAATAAGACAATTGTTTATTTACTAGTGATTCTAATCAAACTCAATGATAACCGACCACACAAAATGCTCTTATTGACATCTCGTTTAATCACTAGATTGCATTCTCAACCAGATATTCACGTGTGTATGATGCAGCCATTTGTAGCAGCAAATTAACTTTTAAGATAACCCAACATTGTTTTGATGATATTAAACCAAAGCAGCAAATTTAAAAAAAATAAGATACATTGCCAGATATATTTCTTCTCTTCTTTTTTGTTTGTAAGCAGTTTTATCATTAGAAGAACATCAACTATCATAAAGAAAACTTGGCTAGCAAGTTACCAATAAAAATAATACTAATTACCTCTTACTAGAGTCAAAGTTTTACAGAAGCCTATTAGCTGACACATTTTTGGCAAGTGGTTCTACTCTTGAAAAATTGAAGGCAATTCTTATTTCTTTTATAAAGCTAGAAGTCAGATAGTACAGTTTTAGATTTATTAATTCCATTGATAGTAAACAATATCTCCGCACATTAGTATAAGATTATTATGGTTTCTCACATGAAAATTACTTTCTAATCGATGAACCAACAAAAAATTTATTCATTAAACCTTTCACTTCTGCATTGTTATAGCATTGTTTACTGGCTGTACTGGGCTGTTTTGGGTAAATTAGGAAATTGCTCTTTACTAGAAATAAATGAATATAAAAACACTAACAGCAATTTCTCATGGGAGTGGGGGGCACTATTTTAGTTTTGATCATTACACTTCAGTATAGCTTTGACTAAAGAGCACTCCTGTATATACACACACACACACACACACACACACACACACACACACAGTATAATAAAAAATACATCACAAAATAGGTTATATTGTATGCTACCATATGTCTATGTGCTAGTTAGTTTATAAAAGGAATGTTAGAGACTGACATTTCACTATGTCAGCAGCAGATAGTATTAGTTTCATAAAGACATAAATATTTCTTCAAAATGTATATATATATATGTCAACAGAAGACTAAGCTTCATAAACACACAAAAGTGTCTCTTGAATTATATATATATATATATATATTATATATATATAGCCATCCACAGACACACTGTTTCACTGTATCACAGCTCATCAGTGTAGCTAGACGTCTGGTTGCCTCTAACTAGGGTAGAAACCTGACTGAATTGGCATCAGTCTGAGATTCTACCACTAAGCCGTTGACACACGGCAGGGATGAAGGTAAATTTAAGTGTATTTATTTTTAGATAAACACACAGTGACTGAGAGAACTTGATTCGATTTACCAAAGTGTGTGTGTGTGTGTATATATATATATATATATATATATATATATATATATATATATATATATAAAATGTCAACAGCAGGTAATGTAAGTTTCATAAATACATAAGTACATCAATAGTAGCAGAAGTGTTGAGTAAAGATTTTAGATTTAAAGACAATAATCTGTCATTTAGAAATTTGTTATAACTGATAATAAATGACAGGCTGATGCCAATCTCTTAAAAAGAAAAAGAAATTTAAATTTAGTTTTCCATGAACCCTTGCTAATTTAAATAAAATTTTATTCTGTCTTTATATGAAGGCATCAATAAACTAACTTGTTGATTTAGAATGACTTTATATTGTGTATCATACTTGATAATGAATGTTACTTAATGGCAATTAATTTTGTATTTTTCTCATTTTGGATTAATTAAGATTTTATATAAATGTAATTTTAAGTAAGGTTATCAAGTACACAAAAATGTCAGGTTATCCTATAGCTTAAATCAGTCAGCACTTAGTGCTTCCTTTTGCTCGAAGGAGGATGCACTTGTTTTAAGTCATGACTCATAAAATGTTGTCCTTCCTAAGACAGCTTTTTTGTTACAATTGTTTAAGAGTTTATTTTTACTTTCATCTTAGTGCATATTACTCTCCTGCATGAAGTTCAATAGCCCAATGTACAAAATGTCACTTCTTATTACCAGTTGAAGTATTTTCTTTCACAATCATTTCCTTTCTCTTTCTGGAAAGAGAAAAAAGACAAAAAAAAAGAAAATTTACTTACCAATTCTCTTTGGAAAAGAAAATCTCAAAGTTCAAAACTTGACCAGACTGGCAAATTTACATATGGATTAGGTTGTAGGCATAAGTAAATAATTTGTATAAATATACTACAAGCTTTGCACCTGAAATGAAATGATTCTTGTGTCAACAGTACATAGACCACAACCATGAAGGAACAATCCTCCATATTTTTTAATGTTACATATCAGCCAAATGAATGAATTCAATTGAATTTTTTATAATCAGACTTAGCCTCCTTTGTTGCAAATTTTACATTATTCTTTAGGTTTTTTACATTGGCTTTTTGTGGACATTTTGTATGTCTCAGATACAGAATTGGTAATTACTCAAAATTAATATTTCTATCTTAGTTTTTCATATTTCAAACAGGTGTATTTATGCAGGTATTATTTTTGTGACAGTTCTTCTTTCATTCTTTCCTTTATTAATTAATAAGGTTTGGTTTTAAGATTAACATTCTTTTTATGACAGTCTTTCATTAAGTAAATATAATTTTTATATAGGCAATATCAAGTTGACTCTTTTTTTGCAAAGAGCTGATGAAAAAGATAAAACTATAATGCAAGTAGTTGATTAACAAAGACTAAATTAAATTCTGCTAATGAAAAAGCAAAACAAAAGGAATAAAACAATAATCTTTATTTGTTTTCTGAAGCATCAGAAACTGTCTGCTTGAACTAATCCAAAGTCACCACCTCATGTTAAGAATAATTTATGATGTTTATATATTTCACATTAAATTCATATTTCTTGATATCTATCTCACGGCCATTTTAATGAAATTTAATTTTAATGAAATTTAATTTTAATTTGAAACAAATGAGAAAAAATGTCTATTTTTAAATAGACATTTTTTCTCATTTGTTTCAATAATGTTGATTTGAAAATTTCAAAATACCCTACAACTAAATTAATAAATATTGTTAACCTGATTTTAGGATTGTTTATATGAAATTACAAAATCTATTTCAGAAGTCAAATTTTCAATTTAAATAATTACTTAAGTCTTTTTGAAGGTGATAATTTTTTTCTTTTATAGAAACATCCTATGATATTTCCTCAACAATAAGCATAAGTTCTAATATAAAATTATTTTTGTAATCTTTTCTTTTGGATTTTTAAAGTCAAATTTAAAGATTTTATTATTGTTGCTAAAAGAAAACAAAAATCTAATAAAACATTATTTAAAAAAAATCTTTTTATGATATTTTTATTTTGTCTTTAACTTTTATAACAATATAAGCAGATAATTAAATGTCACCTGCTGTTTGATGTTGTGATTTTGCTTTTGTGTTATCCTGTATGTATAAGAACACTCCTTGCATTTCAGTGTTACAAAAAGACTGATTTTGAAATTGCATTAACAGTTTTCCTTTTCACAAATTCAGATATCCTGTGTATGACCACTCATTTATTATAGACTTTTTGTGCTATTTTTTCTTTGCAATAATATTTGACTTATGCTATATTTCAATTGGCACTTCAGAGAGTTTATATATTGACACATCTTATGTTTTAATAATATCAAAATCAGAATCCAATTTTGACTTAGTGAAAATAATAAATTTAAAAATTGCAACAGCTGTGGGACATATTTAAACTCTTCAAAAAATTATTTATATTCACAGAAATTCATATTTTGAAAAAAGTAAACTCTTTGAAAAAGGGATAAAATTGACAATTACTCTACAAAAAGAGAAATAGTTTAAAAATAACATCTCTAATATCATCTCCTGTTATCCATCATCATTTTAGTATAGTCTTATAAAGCATATTGCTACCTACAAACTTATTAGTTGCTTTCCTTAATTTTTTTTTAAATCTAATTTTTATCCCTCTAAGTATCATATCCTGTACAGTTCCTTTCATCTACTTTACTATTAGTTGTATTTTTTATACAATGAGGGATTTGTTTCTTGTGCTTAATTACTGTATTAAACAAGATGACTTGGTCTGTTTTGGTAAACTTTCAGAATTGTTGTTATAGACAGAGATCCAGCACAGGGGATCCTGTACCATTCTTATTTTCTGCTCAAGGCTTAAATTTATCAAAATCAGAATTACCAAAGAATATTGTATTTGTAAATAATAGACATTCTTGGCTATGAATCAAACATTTCACTTATAAATCTTGAAAACTTTATGCAAATATTTCATTAGCCAGAAGTAATGAAACTAACTTCAAAATATTGCTTTTCTTTATTTTTTCAATCTATTTGTGATCACATTACTGTGATGATGAGTTCTCGCTTCTTCTGGAAATAAATAAAATTCTTTTGTCTTTCACATAAGATCCTTGTATTGAATATTGTCTGTGACAATATCATTTGAGATTATTGAAGGTTTAGTTGGTTTTTTTTTTTAAATTTTCATGGTCAGTTTTTTTTGTTCTAATTATAATAATCATCAGAGCTTAAATAGACATCAGGCTATAAAACTGTTTTATAGAATTTGGTTTTCAGATAAGTTTCACCTAAAATAAGACCAAGTTTCAAATATTTATTTTTAACTTGATAAATATTTTCTTTTAATATTACCATCAACAAATATTTGTAATAGGCAATTATGTAAGGAGAATGGAGTTTCCTTGGTGATTCTCAATGCATTGGAGTAATTGTATGAATGTTAAGAGATTACCAGAATGTATGAATAAAAGATTTCTTCATGAATTTTACTGGAGATGATATTGACTATTCAGTTGTATCTTGAGTATTCTAAAATGCCTAGGTTGTATGGAATTAGTTTAGACTAAAACACTTAATAATCAAATAATACCCCCATGCTCCTATTTAATTTTTTTTTTTTTTAATTTTAATAGATATCTTATATCGTGTATACTTTTATTTGAATACAAATACTTTTTTTTCTTTTTGGTCTTCCTACTATATCACTTGACTCTACTGTTTTTTGTTTTGTTTTTGTTTTTTTTTAATTTCTCTATTTGTTAAAATTATTTGAAGTAAAAAAAAAAAATAATAAAATAAAAAGATTAGAATTTTTGTTTTATTTCCTAACCAGACAACTCTCCATTGTATCCTACAGCATTTTGTTGCATTTCTTCTTAACATTATTCACATATTGTTACTTAGGCCGCATGCGTAAGAAAGCAAATGGATTCACAACAGGTGTGTATATTCCTATTTCTACATCAATAAGCTCTCCTGCTTGGCTATTATTATTCATTTTCATTTAATTGGTTATTTACCTATTTATTTTTATTATATTTTTGGGATTTCTCTTTATTTCCTCAGCTTTTTAATGTTAGAATATTTTTGGTGGTGGATGGTTTGCTTTGTTACATTTAAAAAAAAAAAAAAAAAAAAAAAAAAAAAAGAAACTTAAATCCTGAGCTTTATTGCTTGTTTTTTATTTTTTATTTTTTTTAATATCCTGGCTTATTTTCCTTTTTCTTTCAATATACTATTATTGATTTTTCAGTTTTATTTACCTATTTATTTTACAATGTTAGGATATGTAATTAAGCTGCAATTTTTCATTTCTATATGTTTGGGCTTGAAATCATGCAAATAAAATCACAAATCATGGAATGAATGTCAGTACTATTGCACTTGATTGTTGGTTCTGTTACCCATATTTTTTCCACTTTATTTAAAATTTTTGTCTCACATTTTGTCTGAGTATGGATATGTATGTAAGTTGAATTATTAAAATATTCAATACTATATCCAATTAAACTTTACATTTTCCAATTTTCAAAGCAATTTAATCTTTTTATTGAACCAATAAAATCATTGCATCCAAAATTAACAAAAAAGAAGTAAACTAAAATATGTACATTTTTTTTCATTTCTTAAATATTAGTTTTGCATTGTCTTTTTAAAAAGTTTGTAAGTGTTAACATTTCAGACCTTGAAAACCTATTAAAAAAAAACAAAACCTTTGTAACTTTAAAAACTTGATAAAACAAGGGAAAAATTTAAACTGAGTGCCTCAGAGTAGTACTCTGCAATTTTTATTTTGGGTAACAGTTGTTGAATTTACTCACAAAAAAAAAAAAAAAATATTGCCATTATAAAGAATGTTCTTGGTTAATGTGTTGAAAGTTTATCTTGCTCCCATTTCAAAACTTGAACAAATATTTCTTGAAAATCATAAATTGGAATTTCTTTTTGCTCTACATGAACTTTTTATTCAAAAGTTTTGCTATTTTCACCAGCTCATTGCAAAAAGCCAATTTTATTGTATACAATTTTCATTATTATGGCTCAGAATCTGACAAAGACTTCCTACATAGATATCCATTTCTCTATGCACTTTCCACTGTTTGTCACTGCTTGATTAAATCCACTTGTTTGCCTGCCTTTCTTGCTTGCTCAGAATTCCAATGCATGTGGCTTAGCAACATTTCTTTTTATCTCAAATTTGATTGCAGCACATTAAAAGCAGGTAAGTAGATGATGGAAACATTGTGCATATATATGCATCTACATATATACATACACATATATACATGCATGTTTGTGTGTATACACACAGACATGCACTTCTAAATGTAAGTATAAATCAAATATTACACAAAATATTTGTAAATCAACATTTTTATTTCTATATTTCTCTGAAGGATTTTATAAAAATTCAGCTGAGAAATTTAATAGATGTAATTTTTATAATTTACTTTTGTAAATATTTGTTCATTAAATAATACAAAAAAGTCATCAGATACATTGGTACCTTTTGTTTCTTCCCATGACATAAATGTCAATCTCTTTGCACATATGCTGATATATTAATGATAATCCTTAAAAAATAAGATTTTTTTGAAAAGAATAAACAGTTTATTAGACATTAAGTTTACTGTTAGAATTAAAATTTTAGAAAATGGTTGCCAATATACCAGACAGATAATTTAATTTCATCAAGACTATTCACAGAAAAATCTATTACTGTTATCTATGTACTCAAGTATTTCCAATCTATACCAGAGAGAGTTCTCTCTATCTTTGTCAAACAAAGAAAACCATATGGTGCTGAAATTCTAACATGCCCCCTCCACCTCAGCTAACAAGCAAATAGCTGTTGCCTCTTTCAATTTTATCACTTTCCAACAATGCCCCCTGTTAATTATTTGGACTTTATCCAAAAAAACATAAGTGTGATCCCTCCGAATATGGTCTCTCCTAACAAATAAACTCCATTAATTGTTTACATGGCATGTTATAAATGCAATCTTTTGTCAAACTTTTCTATTATAAAATAAAAATTCATGTAAAAAAAAATTGCAAAGATTGGTTTTGTTATTGAAACCACCCCTGATATTGTAATATTGACAAAATTGTTAGAACTCATTTTGTTTTTTGTGATGAGGAATTGTCACTATGCTCTGACTTATACAATTTATCCAAACTGTTATTGTTATCTTTATTATAGTTTTTATTATAGAGATAGATTTTTGGCCAGGCATCTTCAAGTGTCCATTATTTGATTGATATGGAATATCTTGCATGTGTTAATTATTGTGTTATTTTCTACCTGTGATGCTATTTCTTGTTTGTCCCTGCTGAACTAGCATTATATTATTTCATTACCTGATATTGGGATTGAACTCATAGCCACTAGCTGACAGCAACACTTGATTAACCAATGCCTACATCCATTATACCACTATCCCAAAACATTTCATATAAGATATCAAACAAATCATGAACAATTGAAGATAGTCAGAGAGTACTTGGCCAAAATGTTGTGTCTATAATAACATCTGTAATAATCAAGATACGAACATTAGTTCAGATAAACTCTTTGAATTTGTTCTGCTGAACCCCCTACATATGGATTTTGTACTTTAGTTAGGGATACTAATGGTCCGCCTTTTGTTTCTTGCACTAGAAACAACAAATAAGAGTTATGTTTGAGAGTGCTACCAATGTAACTTCATTCAGTTTCATGAGATCCCTGCTGATAACTTGTGCTTGGTTTTGAAAGCAACAAGTTAATCCTTTCTTAATAAAAACATTGTGGTTAGAATCCAAATTCAGTTATAATCTCGTATATATATATATATATTGGTTATTTTTGTATACACCAATGCTATACCCACCCACTATTTGGATTGCTAGGACATGTAAAAAGTTTTTTTTTTCTCTCTATTATGAATTGTAAGGATGGTCTAATTGATATAATTAAAAAAGAACCTGTATATCCTCCTGGTGGGTCCACAGGATAAACACATAATTCACATACCTAAGCCAAACTGAAAGATTCATCAGATAGAGTACCTAGGGTAACTTAATCTGTAAATGTTAGGAATTACAGGGCAAAAATAGAGACCCTTATAGCTTGGCTTTCTTTTTGATGATCATCTACATATCAGGACTAAAGTGAACATATGTCATTCTTAAACAAAACATTGGCATCACCATTTTGTTAACAGAAATGTTAGTATAAATCTTAAGACTAAGGTCATCATCATTATTCAGTTTATAGAGTATAGCCACAAAACATCAAGAACATGAAGCAGTTTACTTGTCCAAACAAAATTTGGAATGTTAATTACTTTTTCTCAAAGTTATAAACACTGTTCTTGAATTGTTTATATTATTAAAGGCTCTTATGTGAAAATATAACTACCTATTTACTTTGTCTTGTCACGTGTATATTTATATATATCTACTTTTACACAAGACTACAGTAATAAAGTAATAAAGTAATGCAATAAAGATGAAATTCATTACACTAATTGGTCTGTGAGATAAATCTGCTGTTATATTACAAAAAAATAATCATTAATACATATGGAAAAGATTATTTTGTATATGTAGTTATATAATGTGTATATGTTTACAAATACAATTGTATTTTATAAACTATGGTTTTGAAGAAAAACCTAAGTGAAACCTGTTTCATTCCTGCAGAAAACCGATGAATGTTTGATAGACTTAAATCATTGTCGTGTACAATGTTATTGAGGATAAAATTGAATATTATTTTATAAAATATATTTTAATTTATAATAATGGTAATTTACCAATTATAACATTAATATTGCAAAATTTCTGAAATTTAGTGTAAAATTTTGAAATGAGTAGAAAAAACATTTTGCTTTACATTATGCAAGAATATTTTTTGATGCAAGTCACTGTTTTCATAATAAAATTGACAACCTATGTTGGTGAAATTTTTAGCATATACTTTTACGAGTGATGTGTCTGTTGTGTGAGTCTAGAGCTTATTCTTATGAAAATATTGATAATTTTTCTTGGAGCTGATAAGTTTTATAATAAACAAAATAATTACAACATAAATTTTTGTTTATAAATAAATCCAAAAGAAACATGTCTAATATCCCCTATCACTGAATAAATTCTTCTATTACATGTTAATAGCTCCTTGATGTTGTATGACATTTCTACATTGATTTTAACTTTTTATACTCCTATATTTTAACATTACATGAGGGTAGATTTTATTGCTTTCCAAAAATCTTTGTTTGAATATTTTTTCATTTTCATTCATTGTATAGAAAAATAATTAATTTGCAAAATTTGTGTTCCCGTTATTCAATAACTTTACAATATCTTGATTCAAATGTTATCTTTCACGACAATTTTTATATATCTGAAATGAAGAAAATTGATATCAAAAACTATACTATTATATACATATTTACATTATGAACAACTGTCAAGTTATGAAATCTTAAACCACCAAATGAATTATTTTATTTTTTAAAGAAAAACATGTTTGAAGCTGAAGTTCACACGGCACATTTATCATATAAGTATATATTGAAAGATTTACCAATATAAATTTGTTAGCGAGTTTATCATGAAACATTTACTTGCACAATAAAATGTGATGTAGTGTATAACTCTGCCACATTCTAATAAGTAACAATTTAAATCTATAATTAGCTGTCCATAAATAAAAATAAATAATTTTTTTGTCTGTTTTTGAGAATGGTTTACAAAAATGAATTTTACTCACTTTACTGATATTAAAAAAAAAAAAAACAGGAATTTTGATGGCCAATCATTATGAGAGTTATCAGTGTTGTTTTATTTCATAGGAAAAAATATTTCTTAAAGTTTCTTTCACTAAATTGTAACAAATAAAAAAGTTGATTCTTGCTTATTGCATATTAAATCCCCAAATAATCTCATATTTCGTTTTCTTAAGTGATATAACAAGAATCAGAGCTTCCAGTATATTAGATGCAAGAGTTTGAAGTGCTGCCTTTTAAGATACTACAGACTAAAACATCTGAAGACCAGTTTTGAATGTTCTGTGTACAGTCTTCATTTATCATGTATTGAATGGAAAGGGGGTGTGGAAAGGCATATGTGCAACATTATATATTGTTCCTTTTCAAGTTGACCAAGAGAATTTCAGAAATGAAGATGATTAAATTTATGGAGATGGTTCGATTGGAAGTAATGTGTGTCATGAATGGTTTGCAAAGTTCAAGTGATCTGAAGTTGACCCAGACGACAAACTCCTTGACAATGGACCACTAAAATTTGGATGTGTTGACAAGCAATCTCTTTTGGGTGATGACTCCTGCTTAATCAACAGTGAAACTGGTTGGGAAACTTTATATGAATCACTAAATATTTCTAAGATATTTTCCAAGTACAAGAAAAAATTTTAAAAAGCGAGGAAATGTGCTCCACAAGCATTGGGCAGACATGAAAAAAAAAATCTCTTTTGTGTAAGTTTGTCATGGTTGATAAAAATAGCTATGATAATATGAAGCATTGAAAGTTGTGGCTGGATCCAAGACAGCTTGCTGTATCCAACAGTAAAATTTAACCTTTATTTTTTAGGAAAAGCTATTACACTGTATTTAGTGGGATATAAAAGGTGATACACATTGCTGAAGCCTAGTTTCTTTGACATGTTTTGTTAACCCCAAAATCCATAATGGATTTGGAATGAATAATTTTTTTCTCATGGAGCATATTCACCAAATTTTACACCATTGGATTATCATCTGTTTCAGTTAATGCATCATCAGAAATTTAAAAATGTCTTTGATATTCAAAATTTCACTAACAACATGACTGCATTAAAGTCAGTCATTTTATCATGATAGAATTTGAACATTTCCATAACATTAGACCTAATATCAGAGAAAGTCAAGGAAAATGTGGATGACTAATAAATATACAGGGTGTAAATGGTAAATTTAATTTTGCACATGTTTGTTTTTGATTTTATTGACTGCACAGTATAATAGGGTCAGTTGGTCACCATTTGTGAGAAAAAGAGCACCATGAAACAATTCACTCTGCAAGAAATTTGGAAATAGCATGTTGTACTGCTTGGCATTCATGCTGGAAGCTCCAGTATGAACCTCTCAGAGTTTGAGTGTCAATATGAGGACAATGCAGAGGATTTGGAAGGAGTTGGATGAGTCTAATGGTGATTACAAGAAACTCACTCTGATCATTCTGATAAAAAAAATAAATCCTGAATTTGTTGGTGGGGCCTCAGGCTCTTCATGGAGGCCTACCTATACCAAGTGACTTGAGGAGATAGTGCTGCCCTGAGTCAAGAGGATGGCTGCTGGAAGACCCTGTGTCCAGAATTTCTGTGACTACATCACTCCTTACATTGGGCCATCTAACTCCCCAGACTGCAGCCCCCTTGATTATTATGTGTGGGGTGCAGTTGAGCAAGAGACCAGCAAAACTTTTTGTCACACTAAGGATGAACTGAAGACAAGGGTTATGGCAGCCTTCACCAACTTAAACAAAGAGGCTGTTCAGAAGAGTTGCAGGTGACTCCAAACTCATCTGGAGGCTGTGGTTAAAGCCAATGAAATAAATTTACTCTTTAGTATTTCAAGATATTTTTGTGTAATTTTGGTAAATATATCTGTTAAAATGAGATGTCGGTGTTATTTTTATTTTTGAATAATTTAGTTGACAATTTATCTATCACACCATGTATGTATTAGGTTGGTGCAAATATAATGACGTAATAATGTCATTTTTTACGTTAAAATATACGTCAAAAATGACATTATTACGTCATTATTTTTGCACCAACCTAATACTAGTTATCAATAACTAATTCTAATAAAAATAAATAAAATCACTGGAATCTTTTACATTTACACTTAATAATGTAACTAAAATTTTCTCTTTATTTTAATAAATTGAAAAGATTGATTTAGATTATTCACATTATTTGGAGTATTGTCCTCACCATATTTATTACAATGTTTCGGCCGTTGTACGCTCCGGTCTTCAGGTGGTTGGAATGTCGAACTGAACCCTTTATTTCGCTCACTGGGGTAGACTGTTCTAGTTCTACGTGCCATGTTTAATGCATGTCAGTTATCAGTTATCTACTGTTAATTTCCCTCTGAAAGTTCTCCACTGCCTTAACCAGGAATTGAACTCACACTCTCTGGGTCCTGTCACTGGATCTAACCAATGCCTTTATCCACTGTGCCATGTGTCCTCGAGTAAAAAAGAATCCTTTCACTAGGTATGTTGCAGTTGAGCAAGTTTTACTTTCTAACTAGAAAAAAATCTGCTAAAGTGTCTATGTATGTTTGTTCTATACAGTAATGCTTACTCAGTATCTATAAATCGGGTTTGCCATATGATTTTATAAAAACTCTTTTCTAAAGAATGAAATGTAAAGAAATAATAGTATTAGGATTGTCCTAAAAATTTCAAAAGAATAAACAGTTGGATATTGTCCTAAATAATATTCTGTTGTCTTTTAGCTGAAAGCTATTCATTTTATTTTAAAGCAGAAAAATAAGCAGTGGTTTTTTTGTTTTTTGTTTTTTAATGCACAAATATTAATAAATTATTAATAATGATAGGACTTAGTTTTATACATTCTAGAATTAGAATAATCATAAATTTATTTTATTTGCATGATCATTAATGTTTAATTAATGACTCGCATATTAACTAACTTAAATTGTATTTGTAAACAGTGTTTACAGGTTGCTGGATATTTTTAATAAAAATTTAAATAAGATTCAGTGTCATAGGAATATTAAAGCTGTAAATAATGTTTCATATGTTATAAATTCAAGAGACAAAGAATTTAAAAATAAAATAAAGACTGTTTTTTCCTTTCTGTCAGTTCCTTTACTGAACTATTTATCTGATTTAATTTTTATGTGTGTGTGTGTGTGCAGCTGTGTTTGTTTTTCCAACAAATTCTCTTATTAATTATAATCCTTATTTCAATCCACTGTGTGTGTGTGTGTACCCGTTATTGTTTTCCTTCCTGCACAATCCAATCCAATTTGATCTGGTCACATTCACACTGCTTTATCAAATAGCCAAGGTGATAACCCAACTAGAAAATTTAGAAAACATTGAAAATCTATTTAGACTTTTACATTTAATAAAATTGCAATTTTGTTTTCTTTTGTATGCAAAATAATTTTAACAATCACAATTCCTACTCATTAATGACAAAAGAATTCTGAAGAAGAACACTTTCTGAAGAATCAATCTCCATCTTGTTCAACCAATTTCACTGAGCAGGTGAAATACTGACAAAGGCAAATGCTGTTATACTCCTTTGATCTAATTTTCATTTGAAAGGATTAGTCCAAAGTATATGAGTTGTATAGAATTCAAATTAAGAAATTAATTCATTTGCTTAATTTGCTCTTTGATTGCTGCTTACACAAAACATATTTTCTTCTAGGGAACATCCCTTAGAGAAATTATTATTGAATTTTGAATGCAGATTTAATTGTCTTAGAACTGAGATTTTGTAGTCTCCTGACTTCTTTGTCTTCAATTAATGGAATGATTTCTAGTATAATAAGCTGAATCATGTGGCTGCTATAACTGAATTCTTTTTCATAATTAATCATAATATCTCATGAAAAACATCTTTAACATATAAAGTTTATTTGCTAAAGGCTGTTTATCAAATTACATCATAAATTCTTGTCTGAATTTTGAGGGGCAAGATGTTTTATTTATTGTATATGATTGGTTTCAATAAATTTCACTGTTTTCATTTTTTTTCCTTCACATTTCAGCTGTATACCCTCCAGCCTTTTTGGGTGTCATTTGTATTCTAGAATGTTGTTGAGTCTAGTTGCAAGAGAGCATGTGCATACTCTCTAATACATGCCAATATACAATATTTGTGCCTGTGTGTTTTGAGTATTGTCTCCTTCTGACCTCTGTGTTGAATTTGTGACCTTTCACTGAACTTTGTATCTGCTCTTATCCTCTTGTGTCATGCCAATAGTCCAAAGTTTGCTGCTTGTTTTTTCCTAGTCGTAGACCCAAAATGTTCAATAAGAGGTTACAAGTTCTGTACAGAAATCAAAAGACAATCCAAAGAATACGCAAACATTAAGAGTGGAGGTGCTTGCTTTTCTAGAATAATATTTGACAAGATTCCAGAATATAACAGACACTCATGGAAGGCTGGAGAGTACATAACTGAAACATAAAAGATGAGCAACAAAGACAAACAAATTGGTCAAAAGCAACCCTATACAATATATTATTTGTCCTACAATTAACTTATAGAAGATTTGTTATTTATGCTCACTTATGCTTATTGTAACTATTAAGCTTATTTCTTAAAAATCCCAAGATTTATTTTCACATTCATATTTTGCAGTTAAAATTATTAAATTATGAAAGAACTCTGTAAAAAACAGAGACAATAACTTGTAAAATGCTAAAAAAGTTCTTTTTACCCTAAAGAAATATTCTCAAAAGAATTGCTACTAAGTGAAATTGATAAACACTCACCCACCCACTCGCAGGTTTTCAGTATAATATGATGCATTGTCTATTCTCATGGTATGTATTTCAATTCCAGAAAGAGTTTGACAAATGTTTCTGTGTACAAGTTAATAATTTTTCTTTCCTTATGAAATGGGGTTTATGTACACTTTTCACTCGAAGGACCCAAGGAAAGGTAAAATAAAAAATACTTTACTATTTTCAAGCTTTTAACATACACACATACACACACACACATATATATATATATATATATATATATATATATATATATATATATATATGCTTGCCTGTTGAACAATTTCTTATTTTTGTGGAAAACAACAGATAAGTTGTTTTGATCTTTATGTAAAAATTGGATATTTTTTTATTTAAATCTTTATTAAGAGAATAACAAGAATATATCCATTTGTATGAACTTTTCATTTAAATGGCATTAAATTTCTGAATGATATATCTTTTTTAATTCTCTCCAAAATCTAATGGATTTTCTTGCTTGCCTTCAAAATTTATATATTCATTTCTCATTCTTTTAACTCTTGGATTTTCCTGCATACAAATTTTCAGTTTTAGTATTTGCATGACTTCAATTAACCTTTATATTATTTGTGGGGGTGGAGGTGGAAGATTCTTCAAAATTTCCCTTTTTTTCTTTTCTTTTTTTTTTGCTGGGGGTTTGTTTGTTTGTTTGTATTATTTTGATGTTTTCATTCATGTTGTTTTTTATTTTTGTTTTGATTTAGGTCAAGATGTAAAAGGCTTTAGTTGCTTGCCCAACCATTATTTATGCCCAGGAACCATGCACTGCATTCCCATGAAGAAGGTTTGTGATGGTGTTACTGACTGTCTGGCAGACAGAGCTGATGAAGGTGCACATTGTGGTATGTAACTTTCATATTTATTTACCTTGTTACTCAGTTTTTCTTTTATTTGGATTTATTTTTACTTGTATTTTTAACAGGAAATGCAATTTATGGAGCAAAAGAAAATATTCAAACCTTTTTGGCTTGCAAAGGAAAGTGAAAATTGACTGTTTTAAATATTAGGATAGTCAACATGCCAGTTATAATAAGTATGCTCAGGGAAAAATAAGTTTACCATTTATACCACAAAAATAATATTTATTGTATTTTTTTTTATCAACATCTATAGTAAGTATTTACTTCATATTTACACCACATATAGGCTCTATCTTTACAAGGGCCTCATTTTGTGGTATGTATTGAATAATTATTTTCCCTGTTGTGTTAATTTACAGAAAAAATAGAAATGTTTGCAAATTTAAAAACAATGGCACATTGGTGAAAATGTACTACATAAGATTATTTGGTTTGCTTTTTAAAATGGGTTTGCATTTTTTATAAAAATGACAGTTTTTGAGTGAATTATTTGATTCATGTGTGAAACAGTGCTGAAAAGCTCTTTGCTTGATCCACTTTCTAAAATCTGAGAATTATTTTGCTACTGAAGCTGGAGTTCTTTTATATAGGATTTGATAGATATTTGCAGTTATTTTTAATTTTGTTTCAGATTATTGACTGATGTCAACATGAAGTGTGTGAAATTTTCAGATGTTGCACTCTAGGCTGTCATGGTTCATGTTTTTGCAGAAGAAAACTCCACCTGTCATTGTTTTGTTTTTTTTGTAAGATCAATGACTCTCAACAGATTTATATTCTTTATCTGTGAATTATCATACCTTCTTTGGAAAGACAGTGGAATGGTTTCCCATTGCCTTCTCCAGTGCCTGTCAGATTCAACTGTAAAGAAATGGTGTACCAAATTCCAGAATTAAGATTTTGAGAACTAAGAGGCCTTCAACAGTTTTTGAAATGAAATTGTTGATCGTCTTTATGACCTGGATTGTAGTTGATCGCTGAATATTATCCAAAAGTATTGCTGAGACACTAGAGATATGCAGGGAATTAATTAGGTTTTAAAATTAATGAGGATTTGTTGGATATGTAATGGATGTTAGCTAATTAGATATCAAAATAAAAAGATATTGAATAAAACACCTCCAGGATGATTTTTCACAGTTGTGTTAAATTTTTTTCACTGACTTGTAACTGTGGATGAAACCTGGTTATACAACTAATATAGAGGTCAAACAACAGTCTATAAAGAGGCAACACAGATGAAGAAATTCAAGAGCCAAAAGTTAGCAGGAACAGTTATGTCAATGGTTTTTGGGAACAAGGAAAGTATTTTGATGACTATTTACAGAAGAGCCAAACATTAATATATAATACTACTCTAACCTGCTGTGTTGATGAAAGAAGTCATTGAAAGAAAAACAGTAAGGGAAGCTAATGCAAAGGTATCCCCTTTTTATAGGACACTGCACCTCACAGAGCTGACAAAATGATGAATATTTTGAAGAATTTGAGGTTCAAGTGTATAGACCATCCACACTATTCATCTGATCTTGCTACATCTGACACAAATTCTGTTTTAAAACTTAAAAAAAAACCTTTGAAAGGAAGAAAATTTTGTTTTTTGAGGTCGTAGCAGTATCAGAACAGTATTTCAATGAATAATCAGAATTAACTTCTTTAAAACTTGAGTAATGATGGGCTGTATTGAAATGTGGGGTGAATAGCATGGGTCTTATGGATCGAGGTTATTTTATTCTGGGTCAGTGATTTTCAACACCCCCTCATGCAGACAAAAGTTTTGAATTTCATGGCTTAGATTATCAACTCTAAATTAATGGATTATTTTGTTATTTAAATATTTCACTTAGTTTTATATTTTGAATAAATAAATTTGTTTTTATTTCCTATTTTATATTTAATATTTTCAGCTCATTGAAATGTGCCATCTTCATCAATGCAAAACTTTACATTTGTTGAAACTGTTAATCTCTTTTTTTTGTTTTTTCTTTATGGGTCGTCCTCCTCCCTATTTCTTTGCAACTTCAAATATTGTTTCTGGATCTTTTTCTTGATAGCATTTAACCATGAATATTTTCTATCTTTTTCTCACAATGAAGTTACTCTGTATATGAAAAGTGCATGGAACAATTAATCTTTACTTGCAGAGAAATAATACAGGTTTTGTTATGCATTTCTATGAATTTTGAGCAGTTAATGATATTGTTACTCTTCAAAGAAACAACATAAATTTGAATAGTTTGCTAAAAAGATATACTCAGTAATTTAATGATATTTAGTATTAATATTTAAACTTCAATCTCAGAATGTTATTAAATTCTTTATAAAAAAAATTGTAGAAAAGTAATTACTCTTGGATTTATTATAACTCTACTCATCCAACCCCACTTAGTTATTCACTTGGAAAATTTCTGAAGACAATTTCAATTCCAAGAAAATGGTCATTTAGAATTTGGAAAGTGATTTGATTCTAAAACTTTATTCAAATTATAATCCATTAAATTCTAAAGTTAATTTGAATCATAACTGTTGCAAAATCAGATAATTTGGTCAATACTCAAGTAGTTGCACAAACTACATAGGGTCATCCATTGTACTTGTCTATTGGAGATAGACAAGTTTATAGTCCCTGCTCCTCATATATTTTGATTAGACTACCACTATAATAATAAAGGAAAATAATATTTTAGTCATTTAACATGTGGTTTTGTTATTTTAAAAATAATTTAAAAGATATAGCTGAGAAAAGAACATTTAGAAATGGCTTTTATGAGCACAAATCTTTTCTATTGAAGAAAATCAAGCTGTTAAATCTGTTGTACAGAAATATAAAATGAAATATAAGCAAGAATTAAAGCAATTAAAAAGTAAAACACATTGGAATGCTAAGCAAAGAAAGATGTATTCCTGAAACACCAACGTGAGGATACTCTGCCAAAGCAGGTTTTTTTTTTTGACTCCAACTTGCTGCTATGAAAGTTGTTAAGCATTGCTATGAAAAACTTGAAGAAGGTAAATTAAGTAGCACTGGAAGAAACAACAAGAAAAAAGTCAATGCTGCTAGAGGTAGTTGTAAATGTAAAGCATCTGAGCTAAGAGTAACATTTTTTGAATGATGATTGTCAACATATGCATATCTTTGAATGTAAGATAACGAAGGCTTTTTTAGGTTTGGAAATTATATGAAGAGTGGTTGAAGCAAAACCCATGCACCAAAACAAATCTGTTTTTCTAAATTGTAGGTGAAAGGATGGCAGGAAGAATATGAAGAAGAATGTGAACTGACATGGAAATTTCTGAACAAACAATTTCCAAATTCAAAAGATCAAACTACATAGGCATCAAAAATCAAGAAATATTTGTGAACAAAAACACATTTGTCAAGAGAGCAAGTTATCGTCTTGATACTGGTTTCCAATGAACAAGGCATTAATCTTTTACCTGAATTTGTATTTACAGGCACTAACAAAAAAACCACCTCAAAACAATGCACTTGGTAGAATTAAATATCAAGAGGTTACAAAGGGCTCATACTGACTGGAGCAATCACTCAGTACCATTCATCAGCCATGCATCATTTATAATGACTACTCTGTGCATTTAAGGCCAGAAATAAAGGATGCTGTTTGGAAAAAGCTTATATTCTTGTAATCATTGATGGTGATATTACTGGCTTCATACTAGTTAATGAAACCCTCTTGTACAGAATGTTGAAAAAAGTATATCAAAAGGTTGAGGATGCTAAAACTTTAGAAAAACTTGTTGAAAATCAAACAAAATACCAACACCTACTCAAAAAAAGATGATGAGCATGCTAACAGAAGATCATGTGAATGCCAGTATTATTTGATATCAGGTAGAATTGTTCATTTTTGTAAGCCCATCAGCAAGGAGGTTTCACTCAGAAATGATGCCAAAAGATGACAACAGAGCTTTGATTCTATTGAAGAGAGCAAACAATGTTGAAAAGTCAGAACTTTTTGATAAGTGAGAAATGGTGAAAGATGCTGGCCATAGTGATCAGGGAATGAGGAACAACCATCAATTGAACTTGATCTTTCTGAAGGAATTCCAACTGAGATTGTTTGCAAGAATCCAAACCAGCAGGACAATCTGTAAAGAAAAGATTAACACATGAGATAAAATGGTTTTAACCTGAATTAAATAAATTTCTGCATGTCTACATATAATTTCTTCATTCATATAAACTAAATTCTAGACAAATCCTACCCACTTCACAGAACTTTTTTCTACAAACTTTGCACTTATTCAAATGTCCTAACCTTTTATTCAAGACTTGAGAGTACTTATTGCTAATTTCAAGAGAAAAAAGTACAGATAATTATTTTGAAGAGAATCTTTAGTTTTTAATGTAAGAGGTGTCCTCTTACAGAGAGGAAAGTATTATTTCATTCCCTGCTGATTTTCTGAGTTTGCCACCTTACAAAAATGGCAATGGTCTACAATTTTCATGGTAGGTCTGTCTTGAAAGTGAGAGATAGAATATATAAAAAAAAGTCTAGAAAATTATATTATATTCATTTTTGAACATTTATTTCTTTTTTATTGAAAAAATAAATATTTCACCCCCTACTAACCAGTAATGATTCAGCCCCCGGAGGACCAGTTATGTGACCAGGGGGCATGTAGACTAGTCCTATTACTCCTAATCAAGTACACATTACCTGTATAAAAGACACTAATTCACAGAATCCTTCAATGAATCAGAATGTAATCTCTCCAGAATGGGCAAGATGAAAGAATTTTCTAAGGAAATCCAGGACAAAATTGTATACGTGCACAAGACTGAAATGGGCTACAAGATGATTGGCAAGCAGCTAGGTGAGAAGGAGTCAACTGTTGGTGTGATAATAAGAAAATGGAAGAAACACCAATTGACTATTACTCTTCCTTGGTCTGAAGCTCAACATAAGATCTCCCAATGTGGATTGAACCTGATGATAAGAAATGTGAGGAAACAACCGAGAAATATGCAGCAAGAGCTTGTTGATGATCTCAAGGTAGCTGGAACCACAGTCACCAAGATGACCATTAGTAACACACTACATCATAGTGGAGTGAAATCATGTAGTCCTTGCAAGGTCCCCCTGTTCAAGAAGAATGTACAGGCCCATCAGAAGTTTGCAAATGAGCACCTGCATGATTCAAAGTAGGGTTGGGACAAAGCGCCGTGGTCAGATGAGACTAAAATTGACCTTTTTGGCATCAACTCACTGTGTTTGGAGGAAAAATAAAGCTGACTTGGACCCCAAGAACATCATCCCAACCATTAAGCATGGTGGTGGAAACATTATGCTTTGGGGTTGTTTCTCTGCTGAGGAGACAGGACGATTACACTGGGTTGAAGGAAAGATGGATGGGGCCAAGTACAGGGAAATCTTGAATGAAAACCTCCTTACCTCAAGGTAATGGAGTGGCCTAGTCACTCTCTGGACCTTAATCCTTTAGGGAATCTGGAGGGAGCTGAAGCTTCGAGTTGCCCAACAACCATCTACAAACATTGAGGATTTGGAGAGGATCTGCAAAGAGGAGTAGGCCAAAATCCGCCCTGGGATGGTAACCAACTACAGGAAACGTCTGACTGCTGTGCTTGCCAACAAGGGTTTCTTCACCAAATACTGAGTTATGTTTTGCTATTGGTGTGACATACTTATTTTTTCAATAAAAAAGAAATGTTCAAAAATTAATATAATGTGATTTTCTAGAATTTTTTTTTATATTCTATTTCACACTTTCAAGACACCTACCCTGAAAATTATAGACCATTCCTATTTTTGTAAGGTGGCAAACTCAGAAAATCAGCAGGGGATGAAATACTTATTTTCCCCACTGTATCTTGTAATAAAAACAGCATCAATTATCACAAGCAGCAGGTTAAATATTTTTTGTTCAATATTTAATTTATATGCATTAAATATTATAAAATCATCATATAACAAATTCAGTCAATTTAAATTCATATGCTCAGGAAATAATCAAAACACAAGACCTCAGGAATCTGATTGTAGGATATATAAATAATTATTTTCAATAAATAAGTTTATAATATAAATGTTTTTATTTGTATACATGTGCAAACACGTGTATGTGTTAAATATTATAGCATTTTGTATATACTCTCTGACTGTTTTTGTTTTATTGTAAAGACATTCAAGAAAGTAAAAATGTAAAAGAACAAAGCTTACCAGCCAATTATACCAAATGAAATCAGACTTTCCTCTCTTTCATAATTTTTCACTTACATAAATTTGAGCTGTTTATAGGAAAGTAACTGGCAAATCATAAGATACTGATTAATGATAATCAATGACAATAGAGAATATTTGATTTGATCTTGGTTGCTTAAGACTTGTTCTTTTCTCAGTTAATGTTTCTTTCTTTCTTTCTAGGCTTTGATACACTTTGATATATCATCTTTCTGTTTGAAGATATTAATCATACAATGAAGACATAGTTTCTGTGCATCAGCCTCATTATATTTCAGTTTTCTATCTTCTGAAATATGACTTTGGTTGTCAGGAAGATCTTACTACTGTGTGCCAATACTTAGTTGTAGACATAATGTTTCTAAGAGAAAATCAATTTGTAAATAGTGGTAAGGATTAATGTGAACCACCAGCTTTAGATATCAGATTTGATAAGTGTGCTTCAGCCAAACTTCTCAACCAACTTTTATATTATGACGAATCTTACACTGATGAATCCAACCAAAGGTTCCCTTTTGAGTGCTATTGGAAAGTCTTTTGTTACCACTGACTGTCTGTTGAAGTGACATGCACTTTATTTCTTGACCATTTAATACTTAGATAGGGGGACCTCTTGGGAGCACTGGATACTGAAAGCAAAAAAAAACACATACCAAACCCTATTGGGCATGAGGATAGTAATTTTATCCCATAAAAAAGTATTTGCTATGCAAACCATAGCAGCAACTCCTAGTGTTGTTCAAATCTGTGACATACTTCTCTGGAGTTTACGGTGTGAGAGTGAGTGTATTGATCCTCTATGCCAGCATTCTTTGGCAACTCTTTTTGGAGTGTTGGCCACAATAAGTTGTTTGACATTTTCATTCCATTAACTCTTCAGTTGGCAATTTCCTCTTTAAAATTTATAAAAAAATGACTGCAGTAATCCAACAAATATACCTGAAGCTGATTTCCAATTGTCAAATTGCATCAGCAGCAAAAAAACGTTGACTTTGACTGCTGAAAGAAATGCTGGCACTTTTCATCCCAATTCCATCCAATTGTGTTAATTGGCACACGGTAAATAATATCTCAGCTATTCAAGAAATGATCAGTGTAGGGGTGGGTGTAGCATCTGCTTTTGAGAATCAGAATATTGTTGAAATTTGGTTATACTGGTAGATGTTAAATGCAAAAGAGCATGGAACCATTGTACATATTTGAACATAGATGAAGATGCAGGTATCTCTTAGATTTGGTAACTGAGCATTAATTTGTTATATTATTTTCTTTCAACTTCACTTGTACTGATTTGAATTGCTGTTGCTGCTGCCTTAGCATTCACTGTAGCTGATGGCTGTTAGGGGCAATATTATACTGAAGAAAAGCAAGTCTTTGCAGCTGTTGTATGGAATATAAAATTAAATATGAGATGATCTATTACAAATAGGCAACTTTTTACAGCTGTAGTTACCAAGTAACATTTATTGCATAATAAATGCCTAGAATTTGAACCTTTATATCTTTTGAGCACAGACTGTAAAAATTGTTTAAATTATTAAAACCCAAAGTCAGATATATTTTGTTGATCAGTAATCAGGTATCAGAATATAATATTTTTGGGTTTTATTTTATATATATATATATATATATATATATATATAATTTTAAAATTGTTCCATAAGAGAAATGGCAAATAACCATATTGATCCATTTCCCTAATTTAGAATGGAAAAAAATAACAATTTCACAACCTTCTGTATCTTTAATATTTTACCTCAATTTGTCATGAAATATTTACTTGTAAATTATCTTGACTAATAAATCTTGCTTAATTTTTAAACTTAAAAAGGAATTTACTTGTAATATATTGGCCTGTGTAGTTTTTTTAGGTTTCAAAATATCTTTTAGAATGAATTGTTTGTCAATCTTTTAGCAAATCGTGGCTGTCGATTCAAAAGATGTCAGATGGGATGTCAAGAAACTCTTCGAGGCCCAACTTGCTATTGTCCTGATGGCATGAAACCAAAGGCTGACAAGGAAACTGAATGTGAAGGTAACAAGCTTTTATTTACAATATTGTAAACTTGTTATTTATTTATTTATTTTGTAAATATTAATTTCTCAAGAAAATATTATGGTGCATTAAAACAAATCAATATTGCTGGAAAAAATTAAACATTCCTCTTTAACTACAGTCCTTATTGATCCTATTCTGATTTGAATATAATAAATTTAATTATTACTTTCCAGACATGGATGAATGCAGCTATGATGGTTTTTGTGATCAGAGATGTAACAACACACATGGTACTTATAAATGCAGCTGTAATGAAGGATATAAATTGATAGACACAGTCAGATGTGAGGCTATTAATGGTAAGTTCACACTCTCTCACAATCATCTTTCTACTATAAAGTTCTCTTTTTATATTGGCATTATTAATTTAATAAAGGTAATAAAGATTATCTAAACCTTTGGGAGACAAAGGCTGCAACTAAAATGTGCATATCTTAGGATTTGGTCTAAGAACTAAAATAGAGATAAAATATATTTTGTTACCTTCAATTCTTATTCAGAAATTGAAAGATATACTGTATGTAGTGAATGCATTTAAAGAAAAAATGAGTATTTTGGTCTAAACAATATTAATGAATGAGGCCAGCAGCACGTTTATATTTGACACACACATGAATGGGTTTTGAAAAGTTCTTGCCTCAAACAAGAATATTTAAAAAAAAAATAAAAATAAAAATTATGTTTAGCTACATTTGGCGAAGTGGGCTAGGCTTAGAACTTTTCAGGATCTATTCTATATATTGATTTCTACCCGCCCAATAAAAATTATGGGATCCACACGTGTGTGTGTGTGTGTGTGCGTGTATATATATATATATATTTTCTGGATGCTCTGTAAAACAAAAAAACAGTAAATTTATTACTAGTGTGTTCTGTAAACCAACATTTCCTGGTTTATACACTAGTTGGAACTCCTTTGTCCCCCATTCCAGAAAAATCAACTTAATTGCTACATTAGTTCATCGTACCATAATGATTTGTTTGCCTTGCACCATTCAGCAAGATTTGGATAGAATATGTTGTATTCTTATTAAGAATGGTTATCCTACCAACATTGAAAAGATTGAAAATTTCATTAAATCTCCTGAATTTGGTCTTAATCTGTGTCTGATCTTCTTAAAATTGCCTTGGCTTGGTAGAAGGTGTCAAATTTTAATTGATACGGTTTCTAATTCTGTTTCTTATTCTCTTTTTTTTTTCCGCCAAATTACGTGTTGTTTTTGGGGTCTGTTCAGTGTTTCCTTCCTTTATTAAGGATTGGTTGTCCTATCTTAGTAAAAGCTCTTTAATTTACAAATTTAAATGTCAGTGCAAAGCTGAATATAGGACAAACTTGTTTTAGGCTGGAGACAAGACTAGACCAACACGTACCAAAATTTATTAGATTAAATCTAAATAATCGCACCTGAGTTTCACAATCAGTACACGATTCAGCATTTGTTCTCTAATTTTCATATGGTTCAGTCTAAACACCATTTGCAAATGTTGGAAGCTGTCTGTCTTAAATTACAGCAGTTGTCTCTTTGTAAGCAAAGGAAGGATTTTCTGGTCTCTTCAGTTATTTGAAGGTTTGAGTAATTATATTTTCATGTTTTATACTTACATTGGAGTCTTTACATCCTTTCTTAGATTGACATATATATTTTAATTACGAATTTATTTTTTAGATGTGTTTCAACATTTCCTCCAATTTCTGCATGCTGACTGACCAATTCAGTTATATCATTTTTGCCAACCTTCATCCCTGACAATGGTACCTAGAGATCCATAAGAGGCCGAGGGAATGATGTGCACAAAATTGTTTCACTTTAAGTCTATTTATACGTTTTGTGCTATCAAATCATTATATATATATATATATATATATATATATTCCTATGTTTTGGTGTGCAACTTAAGTTTCATTTGTTACCCAATTCGTCAGGCACAAGATATAGCTTTTCTTTTTCTTTTTTTTTAATATATAGAGGTTCATGGGAAGGACGCTGATTCATAGTAAAAAATTAAAATAGTACAAAAGCAATTCTGGGATTTAAGTGCAAAAAATCAGGT
>OZ010588.1:65189277-65454277 GCA_963932145.1 Acanthosepion lycidas | reverse complement strand
GTTTAGTATAAAGAGAGTTCAAAAGGAAATTGAATCCTAAGAAAATGGAATAATATAATTTGGGGCTCAAGAGCACACACACACACATTTTTTCTCTCTCTCTCTCTCTCTCTCTCTCTCTCTCATCCAAGATTTGTTAAAAAAAAAGGTGAATTATGTGTTACAATATTACAGTATTTTTATATTTGTATTCCTTAAACTCTTTTTAAAATCATAATTTAATGCACAATATTATTTTTGTCAAATATTTTAACAAATTATTATTAAACGTCATTAATAATAATTGTTTATATGTTCTTCTTTTTTTCTTTTTAATCATTTTTGCCCAAAGCAAAGGTAATAAAACCACTAAGAAATAATGGGTTACTGAGCATGAAAGAACATGAGAAAAAGAAAAATACCATTTTTATACTAAATCATAAAAGAATATTAAATAGAGACTTGACAAAATTAGCATTAAAAATTTTGTATATTAGAAATACTGAATTTTACTCTGAAGTAATTGAAGAAATAATCCTGTTGGCTTCAATGCCATCTGAAATTCTGTTACACATTAAAGAAACTTTGAAATAAAACTACCGTACTCATACAACTGGATTAATAGTAGTTTGAGTAAGCCATATTTATAGTAAGGAAAAACTCAACAATTTTCCAGATAAATATAACTTTGCTTTTAAAAATTTAGCCTAATTTTTACATGGGGTGGGGTTATCTTTTCCTGTGTGAAAGTCTAATGAATCATTTTCGATGTGAATCCAAGGGGACCCACTTTATGTTACTGTATACAGTCTCAGATAGTGACATGTGAGTATTCTATTGTCACTTGCAGAAATTTGCAAATGACAAAATACTCCCCTGTCAAAAAAAAAAAAAAAATCACTAAAACACACACAGAAAGTGATGACAGGTTTGTATTACTTTCTAACACTTTTTTGTAAAGTAATCACATGTTGGGTACCAAAAATGACTCATCAGCCTTGTAGTCATTTTTAAGCATTAGGCTCTCACACAGGAAAGGATTTCCAAATAGATGAGTTGAAGAGGACGAGACAGTCATATTCTCAATACTTTATAACAAGTGTTCTAAAGGATTTCTCTTTTACTAAATTTTATTAAGAACAAATACATTTGAAAATCTTAACTAGTATTAAAGTTAAAACTTCAAATAAACTGACATAAATATTTAAAAACTTATGGTTAATATTTTTAAGGTGGTGTAATTTTTTATTAAATGAAAAATATATTGTGCTTTGAAATGGCAAGAGAATAGGAACTGTCTAAACCTTCAGTGTTTTACATATTCTTTGCTATGTTGTTAAACTTATGAGAAATTGCATGACCACTTTATCCATTAAGAGTTAGAACTTACAGATGTATATTTGCATTTATTGCCATTAAATGTTTCAACCTATTTTTTTTTTTTTTTTTTCTTCTTTCAAGTGCCACCTACGGAGAAACCAACTCTTCTGTTTACCAGTTCTATAAATGTTCAACATGTTATGATGGATGGTGACAATATTACCGATTCTTCTTTCTTTCCCACTGGTTATCAAATTGAAGCTATGGATTTTAATCACAGAAATGGTTCTTACTGCTGGGTTTGTAATTGTTTTTATCTTATTGTAAACTGAAAAAATTTTCGCTTCTTTGAATTTTTTTATGTTATTTGAGGGAAAAACTTATAAAGTATAAAGGATTCTCTCAAATTTTTTTATAAAGAACAAACAATTATGATTATTATTATTATTATTTTTTTCATCATTAATTATTATTTAAAAATTCTGCTGTATCTTACAGAGAATGAGATACTTTAAATTCTGACTTTGGATTCATCCACTTCACCTATTAATGATTCTTTCTCAGTCATAATAAACAAATTGCACCCAAATAATTATCATTTATTACATCAGAAACTGACAATATTTAACATACACAATATAGAAAACATTGACTCAAACTTTGCTATTTATTAATTCTTGAAATCAAGAGTTGGTTGAAATTAGGTTATATTTCCTTTCTTTAAATACATTAATTGAAGTAAAAATATCAAGTAACCAGTAGCACTAAATTCTTATAGTTTGCATTTGGACATGTGGTTTTAGATTAACAGATATTTCTTTTAAATTAGTTATATGGAAATTTTTTTTGCTTCCTGTTTTTGATCATTTATGTCTAAACATTTTCAGCCTAGGTAAGTATTAGGTCAGTGCAATAATAACAGTAGTTTTTAACCATCAACTTTAAAGCAATATATCTACGAACTAAATTTATCATTTGAAATACGAAACAACAAAATTTATGCATTGTTGCTAGCAATAAACAAGTTTATTTATTCTGGTAGTATAGAATTCGGGAATCAATGAATTCGTTGGGGGTATTTTGAGATAATGCTGCTTTGTTGTTGAAGATACTTTTGTTGAAATGCATGAAAAAGTGGTAGTCAGTTGCAGAGTGGTCTGGTGAATAAGCTTGGTGAGGTCAAGTTTTGTAGCTTAATTCATTGAATTTTTACAAGGCCATTTCTAATATATGTAGTCAGGCATTGCCCTGGAGAGAAATTTTTTTTTTTTTTTTTTTTTACCAGTTTTGGACATAAATATTACAGTTGTTGATTGATTTTGTTAATATCTTAGCAATACTTAAATATTGCATTAATAACTAAGTTTACACTTTAAAAGTTCAACGATAATTCTTCTGCTGCCACTTAATTTAAAGACAATTTGATGTATGTAGGTCCTTACTTTTGCTACAAACAATTGTTTTCATTTCGTGGGTGACTTTTCCTGGATTTTTCAGTTAATTTTGATTATTCCCAATTTTTTTCGAAATTATAAAAATTGTTGACATACAAAAAAATTGTTGCCGAAAATGACATTAAAAAATGACTGAAAACAATTGCAGTAATGAAAAACTTGGAAATCAAAAATTCCAGGATTGCTGGTCAGGATCAGAATGTTTTTAATTTTCTTACAGAGTCAGCCTGATTCCAAAATGTTGGGCCACAGCCTTTAGGAATAAAGTTGAAAACATAGACAATTTTAATTTGAAACACTGTAATTTGAGAACAGTAATTTTTTTCATTTGAACATGAACTATTGAAAATTAGAAAGTTGTGTCCCTTTAATTATCCTTATTACACATATTTTTCTTAATCCCATGGACTGAACATGTGAGGAATGACAAAGTTTTAGGGAAAATGAAAACAAAAAGGACTCGTACTTAAATCGGAAAGAGACAGTTAACATTCCTAAGGCACATAATGAGGTAATAGGGCCTGGAGAATTTGACACTCACAAGATGATTGAAGGCGAGAGGGATGGCAGAAAACAACATATGACCTACCTAACGAACTTTTATAAATGGTTGACAGAACAGAGATTAGGAGATATAGCAAAAGGACAAAACTGACTAAGATTTACAAAGCACAGGAAGTTGTAGAGATCCATGATTGGCCACATACTGAAGGGACATGGCACATAGAAAAAGTTTCTTCATAACAGTTTTAGTATCCTGCAAGGTTTTGAGGATATGAGTTGAATAAATCTTGTTCAAAATTACTTTGTTTATTTGAATTCTCAGTTTCATGTAAAACTCAATAAAATGCACCAAAAAAAATCTCTAATAATAAATTAATAATGAAAAAACCTTCATGGTATAATCTTAAAGACAATTTAACATTATTATGCCGCTACCTGATTGTCAACACTTCCCTGGTCTTTAGTCCATTACTGCTGTATCACTGGAATATTTTGAACTATCTACTTGTTAACTGTCCACTTCAACAAATATTGCTTATTCCCTCACCCCAAGGTAAGCTAATATAACAAGGTGGCAAAATATGATTGGCTAATTACTTCACTTATGCAAATTATAACCTACTAGCTCCACCTAGTAGACATTACTTCAAACACACAAATCTGGACTGGACATTAATTTAATATCATTTTGCCGACTTACAGGATGGTGCAATGGTTAGCAAACTTGTCTCATTAGACCAATTATAACTTTTTATAGACTTCATATTTAAATTACAAACTTAGTTTAATTATAATCTTTAATCTTTAAAAAGAAATTGGGACTGGCACTAAATTTGGTTGCAATGTTAACTTTTCAGAAGTTGTTCTGGAAAATAATCCTTTTTCAGATTGATTTATTTTTCCAATATACTATTGTTTATTCAAGTATTTCTCTATTTTGCTGCAATATAATTGTGCCACCAAAAATTTGAAAGGAAATTGCACTCGACTCGTCTCTTGATCTGAAAACTAACAAGCTATTTTATTCTTGCCGTACTCCTTCCTACAGTTAAGTGACATTGAAACTGTCTACAAAATTTAATTGTTCCTTGAAGAAAACAATTACTTCTTGTATACTTGACTATTTCAATTGCTAAAACTGAAAGAATGGTGCTAGCAAACACAGTTGTTGATAGAATATTTGCTTTTATCTGGTTCTTGTTGGGTAATCTTGTTGTAGATGTAGTAATAGCACATTTATACATGATTAACTGCATCAGTTCATTCAAATGTCATTGTAAATTAGATGTGAATGTATGTTTTGGTGTCTAAGTAGTTATATAGGCATGCCATTGTAAAATAAGACTGACAATGTAATCAATGATACTACATCTGAAAATACCCAAAAATGTCTAAAGATTTTAAAAAATAAAATGTTTGTCTATTAGAAAACTTTATTTACACTAATTAATCTGTTCTCATCATTAACATCTTCAGAGGCAAAAATTTTGAACACAACAATTTAAGCCTTTCACCAAATAGCAAGTTAATAAGTTCAAGTAATTTGTGCAGAATGTAAGTGATGTGTACTTTTCTACATTTCAGATAACAAGTTTTAGAAATAAGAACATTCAACAACTGCAATGTGCAAGTATAAAAACAAATGAAGTGTGGGCAATTAAAACAGAATATAAGTTAAAAGGTAAGTGTAATAAGAATTTCTGAAAAAGATTTCTTTATTGTCCATTTTTTGTTTTTTACATTGCACATTCAGTATAACTGCCATTGTTGTTTTCTTTTAAACAGGGACTCCCATCTTCCCTTATAGATTATAAATTTGAATAAGGCTAAAAACTTGATTTTTTTTTCTCTCTCTTTTTGGATGGAAAGTTAAGAGTAAATTTCTTACTTTACATTTTCTTCTGCCATATGGTATATCAGGTAAAATACAAATATATGAACAAATATTTGGGGGGGGGGGGTAAAAATAATTTTATGCTGCAGTTTCACTCTTTTTTTTTCTTTTTTTTTTTTTTTTTTTTTTTGTGACAGCTTTCATAAAAAAAACAAATAGTACAGCCGGTCGAATCGTTAAAAAACATCTGTCATCATCAGTGAAATGTAATCAGCCAGAAAAAAAATGTCTACAAGTTAGTAAAAAATATTTTTAGCATCTGTAAAGAAATCCAAACAGAAGGAAAATGTTAATATTTTGTATTAGGTCTTTGTAAAAATGTTTTAAATGGTGCTAAAATGCACCATTTAAAACATTTTTACAAAAATGAAAGAATTGAATTAATTTTTTTTATATAAAGCCATTATACCTATTGACAGCATAGCAAAACAGAAATTAAATGAGCTATAAAATAGACGATTCAATGGAAAAATTTCTAAAATAAAAAAAAATAAAAATTGACCTTAATATACAATATCAGTCACATGCAATAAATTTAACTCTTTCAAAATTTGCTAAAGGACTAAAATGTTTTACAGGAATTGTCGACATTGCATATGATTGGATTGGCAAGAATTGGTATTTTGCCTACAAAAATCGTGGCACAATCTTTCTGTGCACAGAAGATGGTAAACGCTGCCAAACGATAAATCACTATGGTAAAGGACGAAGAGTTCGGTCTTTAGCAGTTGATCCTACTAAAGGGTAAGTATTTAATTATCAAAGGCCCAACCTAATTATAGGCTTCATCAATCTTCCAACCCACTTTATATTTTCCCAAGTATTGAGATGAAATATTTTATTTCAAAAATCTTTCCTAGTAAAAGTTAATATTTGATGAGCATTATTTAAATGCAGTGATTAAGTTTGTGTTGCTTCTTTTTTTCTCAGTCCACTGTTCTACCCATCAAGCTATTGCTCTATAAAAACAAAAACATCCATTTTTGCTTGCAGTAAAAATTTAGCCTTGTCCCTAATTTTTCTTTTTTAACTTTTATCATAAATGTTTTCTTTAAATGTCATTTCTAATGGCCAGGAATATATATTGGCAGATGTTTTTAAACATCTGCTGGAATTTTTTCTATGTAGCCCTTTTTGACAATTTTGTACCTTGACATTAAATGTTTTTGTTATATTCTAGTCATTTTTGTATATCTTGCTTAAATATGTCTTCAATAGAACTCTTATGCTACATTTGGTGCTCACTATTTTGAATACTCCACTCATGCCTTTTCTTTTTATTTTTAGTATATGTTTCATTTTATATAGAGGCATACATCAACAATCTTATTCCCTCTTCGCAGTTCTCAGAATATGGAACCTGATACAGTTTCTTTTCTTCTTTTTTTTTTTTTTTTTTTTTTCTCTCGGCTCATTCATTTGTTGGTTACAATTTCTCAAGTTATAAGTTTCATACAAAATAATTCAAAGTTCTTGTTTTTTGGGGTTTTTTTTTTTAGCTTATATAAGAGGAGCCAGTTTTTCAAGTTGACAAATTAATTTTTGAGCCTCGACTCATAAAAAAAAGCAGATACCCAGATTCTTTGCAGAACTTGGGCATTCTTATATTAGATTTTGTTTTTCTATTTGTTGAATTTTCTGTCACTGTGAAAAGTAATATTCATGAGTCTACTTAGTCTTTGTCTCATTTGCCTTTCAAAGCATTGTTAATTTTAGCTTACAGCAAGGCTATCCAAAGGGAACTGGAGACCCTACCAGGATTTATTATTGACGGGTGTAATCTTAACAATATAAGATATGCAGATGAAACTGTGTTGATGGCTGACACAGAAAGAAACCTATAGAACCTCCTGGGCAGAGTAGTAGAGAAAAATGAGAAAAATTACTAATCATCAACTGCAAGAAGACAAAATATGGTCATCAGCAAGAGAAAAAGTCCAAGATGCATGTTACAAATTGAAGATGTCAACATCAAGCAAGTACAGAAGTTTAAATATCTGGGAAGTGTTATAACAGACAATGGAAAATATAACAATGAAATTCAAACATGCATTAGACTAGCAAAAGAGATTCCATAAATGAAAGCAAAATGTTGAAAAGTAGAAAAAAAAAAGAGTGCTGGATTACTATATAGTATCCATCCTTTTATGTAGCAGTGAATACTGGACAATCACCCTACAGATTAGCAGAAAACTGGAAGCAGCAGAAATGTGGTTCTACAGAAGGATACTGAGAATTCCATGGATGGAGTGATTAAGCAATAAGAAAATGACACCAAAGAACACATGCTCAGAATCTGGAATAGGGAGCTGAAATTCCATGGACACACAATGAGGAAGGAGGGGTTGGAAAACTTCACAGGGTATATTGAGAGCAAGAGAGATAGTGAAATGCTGCAAGCCACCTATCTGACAAGTTTGTGTAAATGGATGGCAGAACAGGAGGCGGGAGGTTTAGTAAAAGTAGAAAAACTGCTAAGCACTTCAAGGGATAGGAAGTTTTGGAGAGCCATCATCGCCCATATCTTGAATGGACACAGCACATAGAAAAAGTACTTATCAGACATAAGAAAATGAAAGATGTCAAAATGTAATAAAAAGTCCCTCTTTTTCTTTGTTAGTTTCAAGCTAGTAAAATCCATGATAGTCTCATAGTATACATTTATTTTTGGCTCACATGATTGATTATCTTGTTTCTTCAGACATACCTTTATATGTTGACTATGATTTCAACCTTATTGCACTTAGCATTTAGTGTTTCTAAAAACTGTCCTTGAATATGTATGTACACATATTCATGCTCTCTTACACTTTCGTACATTTTATATTTTGATTTAGATTTGCATTTCATCTAACTGCAAATTTATAATTTTCTTTGTAGCTATTTATTTCATTCTGACTCGATTTCTCACATGATTTATCGAATGACAATGGAGGGCAAGGAGCCAGTACCCCTGGTTTACAAGAAAATTGTCTATCCTGCTGCTTTGGCTTTAGACTATGCCAATGAACATGTCTATTGGTCAGACACTTTCTATGAAAGTTTAGAGAGAGTTTCATATAACGGAGATAACAGAAACGTTGTCTTTTATGGCATCCAGGTGAGTAACAAGAAACTTTTTTCTGTTTGAGATTAACATTTACAAATATTAAAATTACTTCACTTGAAATTGTCATTTTTTGCCTCTTATAAGATAACGGTTTATTAATGTAAAAATAATATTAAATATATTTGGAAGAAAAAAATGCAGTTAAACATTTTTAAGAATTATGTACTGAGGATTGCTTATAGAGTCTAAGGGTTGATTGATAAGTAAGGTCCCCAAAAGTGTGACTACATATTGCTAAAAAGGTTGAATATAACATTAGCCAACATCTAACTGAGTTTTAAGAGTTGTTTTTAGCTAACTTGGGGTTGCTGACTTGAAGTGGCATCCATTTTTGCCCAACATGTCAGATTTTTACTCTGATATACCCCTATTTTATGACACACAATGTAAATTCCTTGGTCATTAACAGCAAGTCTGGTTTTCAGGTGAATGATATAATATATAATTATTAAGATGCACTTGTGTAATTCTCAACTTGTCAGTGTCTTAGTATATTAACATTTTATATCAGGAAACTTCATATTTGGAACAGATTTTCAATTTTGGAAATATCTGGATTACTGTCTTTGATTGCTCCAATAGTAATCTGCCATCATATGAGTATCCTCTCAATATTGAAATCTCTCTTCTATATTCTTAATATCTTGATGAAAGTGTTGACCATGCATGTCACTTACGTCACTTAGGTTAGCAGGATCATCATCAAGATGGTTATTGAGGAAATTAATCTTCATGCTTGTGTTACAGCTGTTTCAATCAGATTTTTGCCATTTTCAGCCTTTTTTCAGTCCCAAATAGTTTTTTTTTTTTTTTTTTTTTTTTTTTTCATAGACACAAAGGATTTCTATGCTCTTTTCTCCATGTCAGTCATTCATTTATTATTCAGTTTTGCCAGGAAATGCTGTATATATGTACATGAAACTGTTACTCTATATTATGAGCTTTCACAAATTGCTTTATCAGACTAAGTTTGATATGAAGTTTTGTTTTTTTTTTCATTTTACCCGGAATTGGTTTATGACAATTTTTCTCTGACAGTCAAACTTTTTCTGACTGGACAAATTTTCAGTGCATAATAATTGCTTGACTCTCCTACAAGAAACATGTATATATTGTATATTGTCCTTGTTGACCAAGTAAAAAGTTAACTATTTTCAAATCCACACAAATTATCTAGTTGTATAAATCTCATTTGTTTTTATTTGTCTTTATTCTTCTTTGAAATGTACAGTGACCAATAGGATTGGCACAAAATAAATTTCCATTTAAACTTTAGGCTTCTCTTTAAACAATCAAAGAACAGCTGCCATTTGTTTGGATGATATGGTGCCATGCCCGTTGCATACAATAATCCTGACATGTCATGACAGGAGACAAAATCATTGTCACTTGCAAAGTACCATAATAGGTATTTTCCTGTTGTAATACAATGTTAACTTTCTACCATTTGGCACCAAATTCTTGTCGTTTTGTTTAAAACAAACTGTTCTGATAACTTTTTTCACAGGCTAAATTTGCTACCAAGTCATTCAAATTTGCTGGATCAAAATCTTTTAAACTTTGTATTGCAATCATGTTAAGCAATATCCTCTGCTATGTTGGTATTGCTTTCATCTTCTAGTGAAGGTAGCTGTGTAAAAGCAGGTAAACATATTTCCTCTGAAAGAGGAACTGGGCAAATTGCTGAATCCAGATTTGGGTAATTGAGTTTCTACCAAGTCTTATTATTATAATCAGAAGTCTTTCTGAGACAAAAATAATATTTTTTTTCACTTGTGTAATTGTTCAACACATGGCTTTGCAGACTTGATGTAGTGCTCAGGATTTGTCCTGTTCACCAAATTTAATTTGAAAGTAAGCCAAGTATTCTCCCTTCACAAAGTCACTAATGATCATCCTTTGGCCTGCTACTGTAAAATTTCAACAGTTATGTGCCATGCATGATACACGCTTAGACAATCATGTAACTTTCGATACATGACTGATGAGGCAGATTTTTTCCTGCAGTAGGTTGCCATTTCTTTCTGCAGTAGACCAGTTGCCATCCAAGGTTATAGAACATGATCTGTCCTGCTATTTACCCATAGCTGGAGGGGAGAAGAAGAGGATTCATACCTTTCCCAAAGGTATTAGCACATAAGTGAATGTAATGAATTCAACTGGAATTCAAACTTGGCTCTCCAATTCCTCAATCCAAGCCCTTATCAAAATGTATCAGGACAATTCAGATATTTTCTATGAATTGAGGTTATTTCAATGATTTATTGTGTTAATTGAGGTCCTCAATCAGAAAAGTGAAAATAAAAATGTTGCAAGTTTGCAGAAAGTTCATACTCTTCTTTAAGAAATGTTAATCAAACTCTTTTGACCATATTTTTATATTACATTTCCTATTCAAAACAATGCACATATGTAATGGTTATTCTGAAATTAGATTTTTGAGTTTGAAATTCCAACATCCAGACATCTCACATTAGAAAATTAATGATTTAAATTTTATAAGAGTGTCATAGAACAAAAACCTAATGTGATCAGCAAACAGACCCAAATTAGCCCAAAACAAATTTCAAATTTTCAAATTCAAATTTGTGTCACCATAAAAAATAGTCAAATTTTGTTGGTCAGTTTAATATTTGTTTTGTATTAATTTCTTCTAAACTTTCTTCAATGGCAATTAGCTCATGAAGATTTTTTTCTGTATATTACATTGTATCATTTGTTGACTGATATTTGAAGCCATACATGAACAGCAACATTGTTATTTTTTGTTTATTTTGTACTCATTTAATTATTTCTTTGATATATTTTATTTCCAGGTGAAGCATGTGTATGGCATAACCATTTTTGAGAATTCTATCTACCTCGCCATTCATTATCTTGGCTCCATAGCCAAGTTTGACAGGTTCAACCATTCCTATATTCCAGAAATAATCAAAGAAAATTTAGATGACCCAACTTCAATTCATGTTTACCACAGACAAAGGCAACCAGATCTCAAAGGTAAAATACCTTGGAATTTCATCATCCTCATCATCAACACTACAGCTACCATAATAACAACAACAACAAATTACTGAAGAATCCCAATATTTAATTTCTTTTTAACATAATCTTTTGGGAAAAAAAGTATGTTTTATTCTTGGATTTTTTTTCCTTCATGATTAATTTGCATTATTTTGTTCGTTTTCTTTTGGTAGCAAATGTTCCTGACTGTGAACATATTGCAGTTTCTGTGCCTTTTAAACAAAAAGCAAAGCTGAAGTGTCTCTGTCAGCCAGGATACTCCATTGCCAATGGCACTAAATGTACAAGTAAGTTTTACATAGTTTTTAGTCATTTAATGGGAAATAAACCACTGTATTTTGAAAAGTTCTCTCACATTTTGATATGGTCACTTTTATGGTAGTTTTTCAGTACTTATGCTAGAACCATTAATTTTTACATTATAATTTTTTTTCAGATTATACATCAATTTTACATATTTAAAATGAGTTTAGATCAGACATCTATCAAACAGCATCTGCTGTACAAATTCAATAAAGAGAAACAAAAGTGGAAAGAAATATTTCTCGTGTTATGGAAAGGAAGTGTCCAGACATTCTAACAATGGTTTGGCCAGTTTCAATTAGGAAATTTATTTACTCAATATGGGCAACCAAATTCTGTCAATATTCATTTTTGCAAAACATAGTTGAGGAAAATTCTAGACAGACTGTACAAGAATTAGTAAACCAGTTCTGTTCAAGTCACATTTTGATCAGAAAACACTTTCATGAATTCAGAGAAGTGTCAATTGGTTACTCATCATCTGATTTCTTCTTGCCATCTGCTTATCAGTGAGGTCCTTTCCTGAGTAGAATCCTCATCACTCATGAAAATTAGATTCTTTATAATTATATCCAACAAAAATAGGGGAAATCCATCCCCAAACTAAGACTACCCACTAAAAATTTATGCTCTGTGTTTGGTGGAATATAAACAGTGTCATCTATCATGAAGTGCTATGCCAAAATAAAAGCAATATTGTTGCTTGGGAACATTGCTAAAAAAAATTGCAGGAAAAGTACTAATCATTGGCATAAAGGCATATTGTTCTTACATAAGACATGCCCAAGTCAATCAGGATAAAGATTATGACAATAAACATGGAAGTTTTGCCTGATCCTCCTTAATCTTGCTCCATCTGACTATCATCTTTTCAGATCATTGCAATAGTTTTAGTGTGAAAACCATTTATTAATTGTCTGGAGTTTAAATACTGATATTCATTGAAACCTGAAGCATTTTATAACCAAGAGATAAACAATTTGTCAAATAGGTGTGATTATGTTATTCATAATGAGGGGAAATATTCTCTTGATTAAATATATTAATTAAGAACAAAGAAATATTTGTTTCTTTTTTCATTTTCAAATGCAACAACTTTCTTTCTAACCTAATAATAGTCAAAGTAATATAAACTGTGAACAAATTTAAATTGTAATGCAAAACAACACTTCCTTCTGATTTTTTTGTTAGGGCAACATTTAAAAATGCTCTAACTTGAAGAATAAAGCAATTTCCAGTTCAGTTTGCAAATTATAGTTTGGGGTCTGTTCTCCCTCACCCCATCTGATTTTTGTATGCTTGTATTTTTGTTATAAAAACTGAAGTGAAAATCATATTAACATTGAAAGAAGAAACAAAATAATTGCCAATTACTATTATTTCTTTTTATATAGAAATTTTACTGATATCATTATTTTTTTTGAAAAATTATTAATCTTATTTCTTTTTAAATTGTAAGCCTATATGTTCAGAAATTATTTAGCACAAGTCTCCTGCTGACTAGGGATTAGTATGAATACATATAAAGGTAATTTGAAGTTAAAGTTTGGTTAATTTATTTTTTTTCTTTAAATCTCTTTTTGCAATCCTTTCATATTTGCAGATAATATAAATCTATAAATAGGAAGCAAGTAGAATTATTTTCTGATTTTTAACTCCAGATTGATATCTTACAATTTATAAATATATGTATATGAATATTAATGTATTTTTAGTTCATATTTTATTTATTAAATCAAACAGCAATAACAATTATTAACTACTTGTCTCTGATGAATATTGATTAACTTTCAGAAATTGAAGAGCTTCAGTTTTTGGTTTATACTAATGCTGAAGAAGGCACTATTGTTGGAGCATCTATGCAGCCAGATTACCCTAACGATGTGATGAAACCTATCCAAGGACTTCTGCGACCAGCAGGTCTGGACTATGACCCTCGTTCTGGATATATTTATTATTCTGATATTGCCCTCAGGCAGATTGGGCGGTATCACATCAACAGTAGAACAAACACAGAGAACTTCATTGATGTTACCCATGGTTAGTATACTCTGTTAATATCCTGAGTACAAACTTGGAAATCTTAGTTTCTTGTATAATAGTTGAATAGTAACGTACAATTTTATTTTCTTTCAAAGAAGGACAAAGGTTATTGTTTCGAGTTTAATATTTCTGTGTATATTTGTAGGAGATCGTATTGCAGATTTTTCTATTAACAGACTTGCTTTTTACCAATATTTAATATATTTCATTAGTATAGCAGTAGTAATTTTATTTAAGATTTTTCATTTTACAACTCACTACTTTACTTCTGAGTTAGTATTTTGTTATTTGAAATAAAATTTTTAGACTTTCATACATATGTACATTCTTCTGCATGATTGAGGTAACTTTTTATAGATGATGATATGAATAAGGCAATAAGCTGACTCCTCTTTTTCGTGAAACATTTTAAAAGAAAGAGCTCTAGTTGATAAAAAGACATTTGTTATATCCAAACAAGAAACTGCAAATACACAAAGTATACAGTATGGTCACAATCAGCATGTCAATACATTAAATGGGTGTCTATGATTTTAGATATGGTGTGTGCAAACATGGAAGATTTAGTTAAGCAATTATGGAGTTTCCCTATTATGTTTGCTTTAACTCTATTAAAAAGACTTGCATAATATAATTAAATTTTATTTGTGTAATTTTTATTTTAGTTTACTAAGATAGAATAAGGTATATAAATCTCCGCCCAACAAAAAATGAATGGGTCTGTATAGCTGTCAATCACAACATTTTTACATTGAGTTTCTCTTGAAAGTTTAATGACTAGACAAGAAAAATAAGAAGAGAGAATATGTGAAAGGATGTTTGCTTTCAATCATTTTTAAAATTAATATTGTACTCTACAAACTTACATGAATCTGTTTTTTATTACAAACTGTTCTGTTATTGAGTGTAATCGTCTCTTCAGATTCTTACTAAAGATATGAAAAAAATGAAAAGTAAAGCTTATTGCATTTTTGCAGAAGTGTCTTTTTGCTTGTTATAAATAAAGTATAATTTATACTGTTTTCTTATTGAGTCAGGTTTGCTTTTTCTCTAGGTACAATTACTTGTGCTGGTCTTGCTGTTGATTGGGTTGGAAACAATTTGTTTTGGACTGATCAACGTCTTCAGACTATCAATGTTGTTCGATTAGACAAAAAAGAAAGCTGGAAAGTCCTTCCTGTTAATACCACTCACCCTAAAGCCATTGTGGTTGATCCTTTAGAAGGGTAGGTTGAATAAATTGTGTTCTTTATTATTTTCTTTTTTCTCATTTTGCTCTTCAATACAAGCGCCTTACGAGGCTGGCATCCCGCTCTCACCCCTTCACTGTCGAAACTCCTAAATGTAGCCGTCTCTTCTACTCTAATAACTTCATGTCTCGCACCTCTCGCCTGTGGAACTCCCTTCCCTTTTCCTGTTTCCCTGTGAGCTATAATCTCCAGCTATTCAAGTGTAATGTCAATCGACATCTCCAGTTGCCTTGATCTATCCACTACCCTCATCCTTTCTTCTATCACTCCTATCTGATCTTGCTCTAAATTTTCTGTATCCCCCTGCATCCTAGTGGCTTCCCACCTTGCTTGGGGTGAAATGCTTAAAAAAAAAAAAAAAAGTATATACTGTTTTTTATGGAAAACTTGCCCCTTTGTCAAAAACCTTTTCTACTTGCAGAAATTTATCCATTGTAATGTTTTATTTACTTTGTCTTTTTTCTTTTCAATTTGTGTCTTAATCTTTTTAGTTTGAAATTTGTTAGTAGTAATTTACATTAGCATTAATTTATTTTGTTTGATGGAATCATTCTGTGCCTTTCAAAAAATAAAAAATAAAATTGGTAATTTGGAAAAAAAACAATCTTTCCCTTTTACACATTTGAAAAAGGAACAGGAATTTCATACTTTTTTTGTTTAAAGAAGATTTAACTCATCATCATTATAATAACAACAACATAGGCTATGTTTATAACATGTTTAATAAGTTTATTAATCACTTGTTCTACATTAAATCATTTGAAACAGTTTACTAAAAATTATAATGGACCAGAATTTATGTTATCAACAGTAAAAAAATGATTATGTGGAATTTTGGTTGAGACAATGTGCTAAAGCATCTTTTGAAATAGAAATTGTTACAGGCAATGGCTATAAAATTTGCAAATGAAACCTTGATTTGTGAACTAGATTAGAAAGAAATGTACATATATGTTGGAATCAATGAACAACAGTCCAATGTACAGCAACAAAAGAAAAAATTAGAACAAATGTTTGAAACAAGTAAGAGCTAAAAAGAAAACCAAGTTAAATGTACAAAATAAGTTTGAAGCTATTAACACCTTAGCAATACGTCTTGTTCTTTTAATGTGATAAATTGGAATCTTAATGAGGTGCAGTGAATAAAAGGAAAGATCATAAATGCATCAACCCAAAGTAGATGTAGTTTGTCTGTACCTACCTAGAACAGATGGAGGTAGGGGACTGATTCAACTAGAGATCACATCTAGGAATTGTAAGATATATAAAACTAATAAATGAATAGATATTAAAGTTTGTTTATCTGCATGAATCAACTAAAAAGCTACAGTTAATAATTAAAGAAAACAAAAATAAACAAGATCCACAACTAAACAATGAAGATGAGATAGAAGGCAAAATATTAAGAAATGAGGCAAAAAAAATCAAACAGAAATTAAGAGCCTAACAAACCTTAAAACCAAGTGGGAAAGATAATCTCTTATATGGTAAATACTCTTGATATCAGCAAAAATCTAATCTATCAGTGAATGCAGAATTCTGGATTGAAACCAGAAGCAGAAGGGTTTATCATTGCAGCTCAAGATTAGTGCCTATTAATAAGATCTTAGCAGTCACATATTTTAAGGAATGGCATACATCTGCTGACGAGGCTATTAATCATTTCATATTTGGCTGTTCTAATTATCACAAAATTAATTTTAAAATAGGCATGATAGAAGAGGATAATATGTTTATTGGAAGACTATAACCTACATTATAGAGAAAATGGTATGAATAAGAACCATAATCAGAAAGTCATTCTATTACTTTGCTCTCAGACTTCACCATACACACCCACCACACTAAATGACCAATATAGTCATAAAAGATTTCAGAGAATATAAATGTAATCTTTTAAAAATGATCATAGTACCTAAAAAACAAAAATCAACAAAAATATTTTATAATCTCTCCAAATATAAAGATCTGGAAATAGAAATTACAGTCATTATTCCAGTAAAGACACTAGGAATGATTAAGAAGAATACTGAGTTATACATTAAGAAAATCCCAGGAAATCTGTCTTTATTTGAAATACAAAAGATTGTATTAATGAATACTCCTTAAATACTTAAAAAAAGATTCTTTCAATAATTTCCTGAGAAAAACCTTAATTTTGATGAAAGACTTGGTAAATGAATGTAATCAAACAGAAAATCAAAAAGAAATGACAATGATAAAAATTGTTGTTTTTTTTTTTTAATCGATTTCCTCATCTTTTTTGTCTATTCAGAACATTTTATCTACTGTAGTCTTCAGCTTTCCACTGTTATTCTGTCATTTAAAGGAATGCTGAACAGAACTGTTTATTTGATACATGGATGGGTATATTTTCTTTTTTATTTGTCATATTTGGTGTTTTTTCTAAGTAATCTCAGAACTGGTAACCATCAGTTTTTCCTTTACTTTCCTTGTCTCCACTCAGCTGACATATTTCAACAATATCTAGCAAAAATGTGCTTTTATTCAGTGAATCTCTTGTCTCATAGAAAATTAATCTGAAAGAAATAACATAACAATAACAATATCTCATCCTAGAAATTCAGTATTTGTCCTTTGTATTGTCTATTTATTTCTTTTTTTAATTTCTTTTCTAGCTATATTTACTGGACTGATTGGGTTTACTATCCAAGGGATCCAGCAGCTTCTGCTACAATACAAAGGGCAGATATGGATGGCTCCAATCAGATAACTTTTCTACCAAAGGAAGTCATTTTTCCGACAGGGCTTTTCTTGGATGCTGCTAACAAGGAACTTTACTGGGCTGACTCTTTATTTAATCGTATTGAAAAGATCAGCCTTAATGGCTCTACCAAGGTGAGACAAACTGCATTTATTACCTGTTAACTTATTCATTTAAGATATTATCAAAATAAATATAAAGATGCTATTTATACCTGAATAACCATAATGTTATTCTTAGGTGATTACCGACGTCCAAATTTATCATTGATGTGGTTCAAAGGCACCATGTCTTTTGACCGTCACATGCCAATTACATTTTATGCTATTTAGAGTTTAGATCATGAATATAATCTTTTAAGTGTTTTGTAGTAGTTCACCAATTTCAAAACTTTGTATATTTAATTTGGTTTAATATCAATTCATCAGTTTTTCTGTGAGTCTTGGCAAGACATCCTTCTTTGAACATTGCAAACTGACGCTACAGAATCACAAAGAACTGTGCCAAATAATAGAAACCACATCACTTGAGGACTACCAACAGCAGCAACAACTAAACTGAATAACACATGGTTACGAGACAGCACGCATGTGCTGGATTTGCATGTCAAGCAAGATAACAACACGCTTATGTGGAAATGGCATTCCCTCAGTTCCTGAGGTCCTGGCACGACATAACATCTTCTCATGGTGTGGAAAAACTGATGTATTTTGGCTATCACGTTTGTCGGCAAGTGAGTTATTTTCTGACTGGTTACATGCATTGGGATTTGTAAAATAGTACCTGCGAGTCAAGTTTTCGGCATTTCTTTCTGCCCCCGATATTCGAGTCTGAACTTAGTGATTTGTTCTCTGCGTTCTGTAATTAATTTGCAACAAACATTTCCTTTGCTTTCAGAACGCTTACAAGGTATTTAGGCACTATGACGAACAAGACAGTTGACGTCAAGTTGATACCCAAGTTCGATGGTTCAGTGACCGGACAAGCAGTTACTGAATGGATTGAGAAGGCAGAACTTGTTTGTGACCTGTGTGGAATTAAAAAGGTTGAACATGTTCTTCCTCTAAGGTTGACGGGCAGAGCATTTGCTGTTTACCAGCAGTTAAACTCAGAGCAAAAATCAGATGTTGAGCAGATAAAAACGATCCCTGCAGATTGCCATTGTACCAGATCGTTTTTTGGCTTGCAAGCAATTCGTGGAATGCCAGATGTGCCTGGACGAATCCGTCGATGTGTTTCTAGCTATCAGGTCTGTTTGGCGGGATATCCAAGCAAGTTCTAGCATGTGGGTTCATAGCAGGGTTACCAGCACACATCAAGCAACTACTGCACATGAATACAAACCAACTGTTGGGCCATAATGAAGGATCAAATTGCAATTGAGGAAATGGTTGCGGCCACCATTTCACCAGGCAGAGCTGATAAACATCCAAATGTTAAACATTGGGAGGGTATGCGATGTTGTCGATGCTCTGAGTGGAATCACCTTGCCAGGGACTGCCCAGTTCAACAAGATTCCCATCAGCCATGCAGGTCATGCACAACAATGCGTTGCTTCCAGTTTCAAGAAGTAGGTCACATTGCTTCATTGTGTCCAGGGAAAATAAGAATGCCAATCCTGGCAGGAGACGGAGGTGAACGTACTCACTGTGAACGGAAATACTCTCAAATTTTGCGGAGTTGGAAGTATTAAGCTTGACGTGGACAACGCAAACCCCCTCAAAATCGAAGTCTTGGTAGTTGATGGAGGCTATTGGGTTTTGACTTGTTGCTTGGGTTTGACGCCATTAAAAAGTTGGGTAGACTCCAAATAACAGAGTGTGGCAATATATGGTTTCTCAAGCGTGGGATAGTCTGTTACGCTGCTATTAAAATAGAAGAACCTGATTTCTGTGCCGAATTCAACCCAAACCGGAAGATATGGGTCGCATCATGGAAGTGGTCTAATGGTCAATCACCGGAGAAATTGGATGCCAGAGTACCCAATACCAATGGGAGTCAAGGAGGAATACGACCATGAGTTGCACACCTGGCTTGATAACAGTTGGTTGCAGCCTTATCCTGAAAAGGAACTCGGTCCTGCAAAATGTTTAATTCCATTGATGGCGGTGGTGCAGAAAAACAAAAATAAAGTGCGGACAGTATTAGACTATCAAGAGCTGAATGAGTGTCGATGCACAGACAGCCAATGCTGACGTGTGTGCACAGAAACTGAGGGAGTGGCATAAAAAAGGACCGGATGTTGCTATCCTTGACCTACAGCAGGCCTATCTACTAGTACATATCCATAAGTCATTTTGGCCCTTTCAAACTGTAATCTTCAAGGGGCAAAGATATTGCTTGACCTGAATGGGTTTCGGGTTGAATGCTGCACCAGCCATAATAAAGGCCATTGTGGACACTGCGTTGTTGAAAGACAAGTCTATAGACGGGCAACCTCATCATATATTAATGATATTTATGTTGACGTGAGCATCATTTCAGCAGCTCGTGTGAAGGAGCACTTGGCTGCGTTTGGTTTGACTTGCTAGGATCTTGGGTCAGCGCGCATGTGCTGGGTTTGCATGTCAAGCAAGATAACAACACGCTTAAGTGGAAACATGGAAATGGCATTCAATCAGTTCCTGAGGTCCTGACATGACGTAACATCCCCTCATGGTGTGGAAAACTGATGTATTTTGGCTACCGCGTTCATTGGCGAGTGAGTTATTTTTCTGACTGGTTATGTGCATTGGGATTTGTGAGATAGTACCTGCGAATCGAGTTTTCGGCATTTTTTTCTGTCCCCGATATTCGAGTCTGAACTTACAGTGATTTGTTCTCTGTGTTGTGTAATTAATTTGCAACAGACATTTTTCCTTTGCTTTCAGAAAAGCTTACACTCATGTAACTCTAAGAGAAAATAATGACATAAGCAAGATGTTGACATTCCACACTATTTTGAACAAAGAGGTTAAGAATTAAAGCAACTCCCCCCCCCTCCAATACTGAAAAGAGCAATAAGAGTTACTGGGCTTGAGAAACCTATTTTTGTGAAAATTATTTAAAGAGAAAGATTTTATAAATTTCAAAGATTGCAGTACTAGCTGCTTGGTCAATGAATGTCAAATGTTTCCTTACAGGGAAATGGCTAATATTACCAGTACTATCTCTCTCTTAAATTACTTGTGAAATTTGTGGCACTTGTGAAATTTGTGGCACTTGTGTGGTATATTTTTCAGAGGAAATTTTATGCTTAAACTATATTCCATATTTCAATTTTAATTTCATATTAATAGTGATATTGTTGCTGTCAATATTCAATAAAAAGTAACTATTTAATATAATGTCTAATTTCTTTACCTCTATGAATGTTAACTGCTAACCAAATTAAAGATCAAAATATAAAACTGAAAGGTTTCCTAATAATTAATTTCTCCTGCTTGAAAAATAAAATCCAGTTATGATTGTCATAACTTGAAATTTCTTTCTTTGATCAGTTCAGTTCTGCATTTTCAATAAGCTTAGCTCAATAGAAAACTCTAGAGTTAAGATTCTGAATTGAAGATTGGAATTTAAAATAAACAAAACAGTGATAATTTTCATAAATGTTGCTTGCATTGCCTAAAAAGATATTTGCTATTTAGAGTTAAGGACTTTTTTCTATGTGTTCATTATAAGGATTTGAATCTTTTGTGCAGCCTGTGAAAGTGCTTTCATCGGATCAGGACTTCATGGCTCAGCATCCTTATGACCTGGTTGTCTTCAACAGGATTCTTTATTATACAGCTTCTGGTTCCCTCAACTCTTACCATCTTGACACTCATGAAAACTTCACTTTACGAAACAACAGTATCTTATCACATGACCTTGCATTATTCACTAAGAAAATTCCACCAGGTATAATTGACAGTTTTGTGTTTTCATTGTTATTTTTGCTTATAATTCATATATTCGAATCATTTTTAATTGTTTTTTATTATGAAAAAGGTTAAATATTTACTTTAGATGAGAGTATTTAATGAAGTACAACAATAGATATTAACTAATGCTGATTTAAAAAATTAATAGGTACAAGTGATAAAAGCTCCTTAGAACAGATCCCGGGTCTTCTCACTTCATAGAGGGACCCCTCCTTGATTGACAATGTCTTCAGGGGTATAGCTGTATGTTTGGCCATTTGTGGATTCGTGAGGCTATTAACCCATAGTTGGAGGTTTTGAATTCAGAGTTATCCTTTTCCTTGATCAGTTGCCACTCAGTCTGTCCTGTTATTTAACCCATAGCTGGGGGAGAAGAGATGAATTCATACCTTTCCCAAGTGTTATTTGCATGTAAATGAATGTAACAAAATCAACTGGAATTTAAACTTGGTTGCAATCCATTATTCTACTATGCCTCTATGCTAATTTAATAAAGCTAATTTAATTGGGAACATTTTACTTAATTTGTAAGTAATGAATCAGTGCATTTTTCTTTCAGTCTTATATGTTCGCAAAATATTTTCTTTTCAAACAGTTAGAAGTTTCGATTCACAAATTGAAATTGTTTTCCATAATTTTAACTTTTACTTTTTCATCATTTAATTGAAATGAATTTTTGTTTCATGATAATAAAAATGTTATGTTTAAATTTTACTTAAAACCTTTTTTTCACTCAGGTGTCAATAAATGTAGTAAAAACAATGGGGGTTGCAGTGACTTGTGTTTGGCGCTCCCCAATGATAACTATGTGTGTGCTTGCCCAGAAGGAAAAGAACTGGTTGATAAAATTTGTCATAGTAAGAACAACTTTTATATTTATAGTTTCAATCTTAATTATTTAAAACAACTAATGAATATAAAGAATCCTCTTAAGAATTGGTAATATGAACTTCAAGGTGATTGGCAATTGTTTTTCTCTTCTTGAGTCTTGTGAAACTTTTTCTTCAAGTCCTAGGTTATTTTGTCAAATTCATCTACATCCAATGAAAAAATTACATATATTTTTGAACAGAAATTGTACAATGGATAGATTCCGGCTTGATTTAAGTATAAATTATATAAAGACATGAAAAAAGGAAATTTCAAAATCTTAATACTCTCTCATAATTGATCGTAATCAATTTAATTCCTTGCAACATTCTTTGAAACATTCATAGGAAAATTCAAAATTCATGCAAAATTGCTTGTCCTGAAGAGATATTCTTTCTCTCTTTTAAAAAAAAGATATTAAGGGATACAAACCACCAGAAAAGTGTAGTGCTCAAGATGAGTTTGCTTGCAACAATGGTCAGTGTATCACAAACTTGTGGGTTTGTGATGGAGACAATGATTGTGAAGATAATTCTGATGAAAACAGTACATTTGCAAAAAGAGATTGTGGTGAGTATTATCATTATTATTATTATTATTATTATTATTATTATTGGCTTTTTATTATGTATCTAATAAGATTTTGAAAAAAATGTTTGGAAAAGTGTTTTCTCTGTAAACATGTAATTTTCAAGCACAATCAGAAAATGTATTTGTCTAACTAAAACTATAGCAAACATTTATGGAAAAAGCTTATATTTGTTAATCATAACTTAAGCTGTTTACATAAGAATTAAGCACATTTTTAGGATGATTTAGATCAGAGGTCAGCAATCTTTCCTAACTATATGTCGATTTAGGGTTTTAAAATCATTCAGTTTTCCAACAGCATACGTCTTTTTTATACCAGTCAAGGTCAATATACCGGTTCTACAATTTAATTTATGTAGTATTATATACATTAGTATATATTAAAATTGAAACAGCTAAATATCGGACTTTGTGATGTCATTTGTGGCTGCATGACATTGGAAATTGCTTGGCGTGCCGCATGTGGCACACATAATGTAGGCTGCTGATCTCTGATTTAGATTATTTTCCTCTGAAAGCATGGGTTTTATTTTCAATTTTCATAATGTTTTATAGTTTCTAAATTCTAAATAAAATATTGCATACATTTTTCTGTATTTGTTCTGTGCACAGTCAATAGGCAGTTAAGTGAGAAAGAAAAAAGACAGGTAAGAGAACGTACTTTGGGGATGCCATACATCATTTTAAAAAGTCAAAAGAAGGCAAATTATTAAAAGGCTCAATACTTGAGCCTGTTTTATTATGCATTCTGCAAGTATCTTTTGGGTTGGCCAAAGAGTTTGCTTATGTAGTAGAAAAAAAATACGAGCAAACTTTTTGACCAACCTAATACAGGGACAATGGGCAGTTACCCATTGTTACCATTTTATATTTTTAATTTTGCATATGTGCATTGTTTTTGATTTTGTCAACTGCATAGTATAGTAGGGTCAGTTGGGCACTATGATGCAATTCACTCCACCAGAAATTTGGAAACAGAATGTTGTACTGCTTGATATTCATGCCAGAAGCTCCAATACAAACATTTCACAGTGTTTGGGTGTCAATCTGAGGACAGTGCAGAGGATTCAGAAAAAGTTGGATTAATCTAATGGATTCCGCACCATGCCACACAAGAAGGTGAACCCAGTCATGGCTGTCAGATAATTTCTGCAACCACATCACCCCTTAGATGTGGACATCAAATCAAATTCCCCTTGATTATTATGTTTGGACCAACAAAACTCCTTGTAACACCAAAGATGAACTGAAGGCAAGGATTATGGCAGCTTTCACCAGCTTAAATAAGCAGACCTTCTAGAAGAGTTGCAGGAGATTCTGAAGTCGTCTGGAAGCCGTGGTTGAAGCCAATGGCGATTTTATTGAATAAATTTACACTTGAGTATTTCAAGCTATTTTTGTGTAATTTTGGTAAATATTCCTGTTAAAATGATGTCACTGAAATTTTCATTTTTGCACAATTTAGACGACAATTTATCTATCGCACCCTCTATATTAGCAATGGTGAAGTGAAGGCTGGAAGAAATCACTAAACAGAATAAAATGGACCAAGCATGAGACCATTTTCACTGTCCTATCTTATTGGAACTACTGAGGTAATATCTGATAATAATTTATAGCTATCATTCTCACTCAATTTCAGTGTGACAAAGAAGCCTTTGTTTGGTTACCATGTTATATTAGTAACAGTGCCTCTGATAAAAAGAATAGCTGGTCAGAAATTGCTCAAAATAGTTCCATGTAAAGGTTCTGTAGGAAAATTTGTTTTTCCATTTCAATTAATCAAGATCCCCGACTCCACAAAAAAAAAGGAAAGAAATAGTGGTGACATTGGGAAAATCCATAAAACAAAAAACTTTTGTTGTTTAATCTTTTCTATTGTCAAACATCTTAAACAAGAAAATAAATTTAATTAGTTTTTATCAAAATTTTTGACTCAAAAAATGAACATCACATCACAAGTCTCATAACCCATTCAGGTCATATGGGCACATGTACTGCAACTATAACAGCAGTGGTATACCTAGAGCAACATAGCCTGACAGTGCCTATCTCTATTTAGGCTAGTTTTGAAGTCAAAGATTTCCTTCCCTTAGATTAGTTGCACCCCATGGAACAAGAGCCCAGTCACATCTGCTATTAATTGATAGCCAGAGGGAAAAATGAACATTTTTCCTAATGTTTGTAATATATCCTTCTTTCAATTGAGTTCAATGTATTATGCAAATTGGATTATTACAAAGTAACTATAAAAAATTGTTTTCTTTTTGGTGATTGATTTCATCATCTAAAGGAGAGAATAAAATTTAATTAAAATATTTTTATCTACTTATTTGAAAATGTAATAATTTCGTTTTTTCTTATTACAGGCACTGTGTCATGTGGGCATATGATTATGTGTAATAATCACAAATGTATCCCTCCTCAATGGATGTGTGATGGAGAGAAAGATTGTCCTGATGGATGGGATGAAGCGCCTAAGAATTGCAACAGATGTAAGTCTCTTTACATCAAAACAAAGCCTTAACTAAATGAGTTTATATGATATTTACTTTGAATACTGACTGCTTTTTAAGAGAAATTAGTAAAATAATTTTGCTATCCGGTTACTTTCACTTTCATGTTAAAGTTTGTTTTTTTGGGGTTTTTGTTTTTTTTAATCATTTCACTCCAAGAACAACAATAAAGCTATGAGTGTGAAAAAATGAGAAGAAAGAAAACACTGTTAAGGAGAGAGAACAATAAAAGAACATGAATTAAAAGACTGAATATAATGATTGATAATGCATTTAAATTTTTGAAAATTAAAGTTGACTGAAAAGCAAGAAGCCAAAAGAGATTTTTACAAGTGAAAAGTGCAAGAGAAGAAACTGTTAGCATAGAATTTAGGGTTACAGCTGGCAATTTCAACTGTAAGATAATGAGACCTAGCTGTTAATCTAGTATTACACTTAAATTCATAATGACAATATACCAAAGACAATTTATCAGAACAATTACCATGAAAATGAATGGAGCAGGGAAACTGGCATGGTGTTGAGAAAGTGACTGAAACCGAAATTTCAGGTCAGATATTAATGAATAATAATAATAATAATAATAATAATAATAAAGATTAATTAGTTATAGAGTTAATCTAATGATAATTATGTGATTTGGAAGACTTTTTCTTCTGTTTTTTTTTTTTTTTTTTTTTCTCATAAAAACTTTCTTTGTTTTGTTTTTTTGGGGGTGGGGGTGCAACAGTGTAAATGTTAGTGACTGGAATGAGAAATCTGCAAGCAGGGTTCAAGTTTGCCACATTCACTTTCACACACATACCCTTAGGAAAGGTATGAATTCATATCTTTTACTCCAGCTTAAATAGCATGGCAGACTGGGTACTAGCAACTCGTCTCAAAGAGCAACACTGAATTTAAAACCCAGATACCTGAAGTTTTACAAAGATGGTTAGACATGGGGTACAAATATGTCTGTAAAACAAAAACACGATAGATTCCAACAACAATGGATAATCCCTTAATTATCCAGAATGTTGTTGATATCAACAGGCCTTTGACCCTAAAAAGTGAAGTGTTTTTAGGTGCTATATCATGTTACCAGCATCTTGCTGAAAAGAAGACAATTATTGTTAATAACTAGACTACTTGTCCTTTCATAGATTTGACATTCTGCTCTTTTATCATCAATGTAACAAAACAGCTTTATTCGAAATCATTGATAGCAAGGGAGATAAATCTTAAACTCATCCAACTGCAAATTGAATCTTAGGAAATCTGACTTGCCAATAAAAAAATACAAATTTTAAAGATGTTATGAAAATAAGATGTTCTAAAACGTGTATTTCTGCCAAATTTTTTTTATTTCTGTTAATGTTTGTCACAGCTCGTGAATGTCCTCCAGATCACCGAATGTGCGGTGGTGTGGGTAGATGTATTCCTATAAGTTGGTGGTGTGACCATGATCAAGATTGTTCAGGAGGAGAAGATGAAGATGATAGCTGCTGTAAGTCAATTTCTGAATTTGCAATCATTTTTTCATTTTATTTATCTACCAATAATCTGGTGTCGATTTGTAATTTCAAGAAGCAGGTAATATAATTTAGAATTATAAATATTGTAGCAGACAAATTGTTAAGTAGCATCCATGTTGTTTATCATTTAAATATCAGACATTTTTTTTTCTCTCTCCTCAGCCTATTCTACTTGCAAACCTGACTATTTCCAATGTACAAATCGCCGATGCATTCCATATGACCATCGTTGTGATCGGGAAAATGATTGCCCTGATGGATCAGATGAGGTAATTTTTTAACTGTTATTTGCTAATATGAGTAGACAGAAAATTCATAGCCAGTAAAGATATAGAAATTTTGATTTTTCAAACATTATTTCTCAATAGGAGGCACATTCTAGATCTATTGTTGATCCAATATTATTGAACTGATTTTGTAAGAATATACAAAAACTGGGGAATAAAAAATAACTCATCATTTATCTTCCTAATCTAAACATGAATTTGCTTTTGTTATTATTTTGATGTATTTATTTTATCCACATTTGTTTTCCCTCTACCAATATCAGAATGTGATAACCAGAATTTTTTAAAGAGTTATTTTGTTTATTTTGAAGAATATGAAAGGATAAGAAATGTTTTGAAGATGTTTGTAAAATTCTCAGTAAAATTATTCTTCATAGACCAGATCATGGTGGTTTGATAGGAATTATGAATTTTATTTATTTTCTGAAAATAATTCTCCTTAATTCTCTAATGCACAATTTTCATACTACTACTAATATAAATAGAAGATAGGAATCACTGTTGTGGGCGGTAACTAACTCATTCAGGATAAGCAGAGCCCCAAGGAAGCTTGACAGTAATCAATGAACAGAATTAAATGTAGTAAAACTAAGTAACTAACTCATTCAGGATAAGCAGAGCCCCAAGGAAGCTTGACAGTAATCAGTGAACAGAATTAAATGTAGTAAAACTAAGTAACTAACTCATTCAGGATAAGCAGAGCCCCAAGGAAGCTTGACAGTAATCAATGAACAGAATTAAATGTAGTAAAACTGGTTTTATGATATACAACTGAGGAAGAAGATGAGAGAAGGCTCAATTGCATTTCATGAGTACTGGGACAAATGGCAAAAGAACTAATTTGAAAAGTTAATTAGTTTCAAGAAGTTAGATGGGCTGAAAGGTGATAATGTTTTGAATATTAATTTGTTGATAACTTTAATAACTTATTATAACTTAGTACAGGCCTGTACCCATCTACTATACTTATACTTGCCATGTTGGGTAAAAATGATGACAAGGGGTAAATTGCTTCTGCAGCTATAGTCAAAAATAATCTCTAAAAATCCTTAAGATTTGTTTGTTGCCATAAATATTATCTCTGCTGGTGGTTTTATAGGAAAAATATTTTTTTGAAAACTGACCATGTTGAGTCTTCAAAACTAATAAATGATTAATGTCCTCACCTTTTGAACAAAGGAAGAATTGAGCAAGCAGACACAGATGATTATTGTTCTATTATCATCATAATTGTAAACAAGCAATTTGAAATTAAAACTATTGTCTGTTATTGTCAAGTATTAGAATTGGTAGAGGAGTAGACCTGTCTAACCAACAGCTAAAATAAATTCCATCTTGTTAAAATCTTTTTTACAAATTCCACTTTTCTTTGTCATTATTCGAAGACTTCACTCAATTTCAGGAATTTTACATCTTTAGTTTTGTGTGGCTAACTTAGGCTTGTGATATTTCAACTCTAAGCTTTGGACATTGGATCTTATCGAAACACAATGTGAATGGAAAAGTCTTCTGTCCAGGATGTCAGCAGACCAGTGACCCATCCACATGATAATATCTCATCATAATAGGGAAAATTTAATTATCCTAATTACACTTCATAATATTTATGTAACTTTTCATTAATTTCCTTAGATTTTTTTTTAAATATAAAATTTACAATTGATTTCTGTTTCAGATGAACTGTAAATATCAATGTGACCCAGGCCGTGAATTCAAATGCAAAAATTCAAGTCTTTGTTTCCCTTTAATTTTTCGTTGTGATGGAGAAGCCAACTGCCCTGATGCTTCAGATGAACTAGGATGCAGTGAGTACTGACTTTGGTTTAAAACTGATTCAGTAAATATAACCTAATTTTTTTTTTAAAAAGTATCATATAGGGCATTCAATTCAATAAAACATTACTTCTTTTCAATTTCTGTTTTCTAAATATATAATTTTATAACATTGGATTTTCATCCCCTCATTTTTTATTGATGTCTTTATTTGCTGAGGATACTAAAAAAATCAAGGAAAAAGATAAAAGTAGGTTGAAATTTAAAAGTATGTTTTATGTTTTATGGCTTTATGACTAAACAATTTATTTTCTACTTTTAAAGTTTGTTTTTTTGTATTTAGGCCAATAAGTATTTTTTATGCTTTATTTCAGTTTTTATATAATTTACCCTAAAAAATCAAGAATGTATTCAAAATATATTAGACTTTTTGAAGAAGCATAAATGAATGATGGTTGTTGGTGACTTATAAACAAAAATAAAAAGTCATTTATAAGATTATAATTTTAAACTGATACATAATGCTTAGAACAGCATTTCCTACTTTCTGCTTTATGACTGGAATGATGCATTTTCATATTTTTAAAATATTCCAAAAAAGGTTTTGATGTTATTTTCACTCTTAAATTTATTAGAGCTGTTTATGTATTCTTGAATTATTTAAATGTTTTACTTTCCATAAATAATTTCTTTTATTATGCTCAATTTAGGCAAATTTGATATTAATAAGAAAAGATATACATTCTGTAAAATTTACATTCTTCTAATGTAATTAAAGATTTAGTATTTTAACATGTATAGCATTGTGAATCTGTACATGTGCTTAAATATTCATATGCTTGTTATTAAACATTTTCAGTGAATTCATCTGGAGTAGAAATATTATTTCTTATCTATGATTCTTGACAAATTTGTTTTTCTTCATAAAACCTTTCCTGAAAATGTAAACATATGATAGTTATGAAATATTTTAAATAAATTTGCTTAATTCCTGTTAAATATCCAGGTTACTTATATTTGGCAAATCAGATGATGTATCTTTAAAATTGAAATTGATATTAATAACATTCTTTGTATAGAATAATTGTCTTTTTTCAGACAATACACGGCATGATTGTCTGTCTGATCAGTTCACATGCAGAGATGGTTTTTGTATTCCTCATGTGTGGAAATGTGATGGTGAACTTGACTGTGATGATGGTTCTGATGAAAGTGATTGTGAGTTGAATATAATTTTTACTTAATTACATTATGTAATTTCTTCTTTTTTTTTGTCAATATTTCAGGATATTACATGCCTCCCAACTGAAGAGATTTTGATCAAATGTTGCTGTTTGTAATAACAAGTGATGTTTTTTACAAGGAAACATCAAATTCACTTCATTTGGTAATTTTGTGACAGTCCCCTCAATTGTTAAATTGTAACTTAGTAAAATTTGCTATTTCTAATTATGCATATGTATGATTATAGAATAGTTTTCAGTTTGACACACTTCCTATCTGATCAGATGACTAAACATCAGGATTCTTTTATACAGCCCCACCTCTCACATAACAAGCTGAATTCTAACAGGTCGATGTAAACAAACAAAAAAAAATGTGAATGGCTGCTTAGAAAATTGCTAATCTAAAAGGAAGATTTACTTTCAACTTTAAAAATTGAATTTTTAGAATGTAAATTAACAACATACAATTGCATAGAATTTATCAGACATTATTTCAATTCCCAAAACATGTTTTCGACACTAAAATGCATATGTACAACTATTCTTTTTCTTTTTTTACTAATCCACAAATCATAAATGGCTGTGAGTTACCTCACTTTTATGACTTTCAAATGAACTCTATTAGGTAAATTTTCTATCTCATAGTCTATTGCATTTAAAGATTAAATTATAAAGTTTGTTGTGATATTTTGTTTAACAAAAATGTGTTGCATTTGGATGTTCTAGTAGATATGTTACTAAGAGTGAAAAAGTATCAACATTTTCTTTGCTACTTGGAAAATCTGACCTCATAGTAAAATGGATAGAATAAATTCATTAATCATATTTTAATTGGTTTCCTATGAAAAATTCAGTTCTCTGTATGAAAAATTTTTGAAGAGAAATTTATTTTAAATGGAAAACAAAATAAACTGAATTGGGATTTACATCTAATACTCACAATACATTCAGAAAAAATAAGAAAGCCATCTCTTTTGCTGAATACAAGGGAATTCAGAAAGCCTTCAAAATAACTAGTCCAAACTGATGAATTACATGATTTTATTTCAGCTGATACAATAAAGGATTTTACTCAGTTGGAAGTAGCAAAATGTTATCCTAACAGTTTTGAATTTAAAAAAAAAAGATCATATTCTAATTTATAGACTAGTCTTTGACCCTGAAACACATTTTCCATCTGTAAAAGAATGTATTTACATTGACCAAAATCTTTACATCAAGCTCCAGTGCGATGAAGCCCCTATACCCTTACTACGGTGATTTATTCATGGACATAATGCTAAACTCACAAGATTTAGTCTGTTAGAAAATTTTCCAAAGTACGTACAAAACATGGTGGAAGAACAACCATACTCAATTCTAAAAGAATTACAAAAAAGACATTACCAACCAAGAAGTCATCCTTCATTTTCTGCAGAACTAGTATGTTATGCCTTACTACCGCACTGTACATCTCAACAAGCCTACTAATTACTTCTGGAGAAATAGTCATTACCATCTTTTTCTTTATTAGAGAAAAATTCAAAAAAATTAATTAAACATTTCAGTGTGAAATGTGTTCCCTGGTCATGGTAAGCAATGATAGTGATGATGCTACAGAGAAGCAGTACTTTGACTGACTTTCTTGAGGAGGTCTTACGGTTCCATCTAGCCAAATGGCAGAGTTCATTTTTGCTTGTATTGCTATACTTGACTATGCAGATAAATTTATTGTAAAATTTAATGAATCCATTACAAGAGAGTCTGCTGAAAGAATTTTGGAAACTTATTCTCCAAAATATGTTTTTACTTGTGAGCAACACACTAAAAAAGGAATTCACTTTGCAGCAAAAATAGTTGTGAATATATTTTACAACAACAAACGAAAGTTTTAATCGGATGAAGTTCAAAAAAATACTCTTGAATATTTTTTAAAAAGTTAAAAGAAAATTGATTTATAGAGAAACTGTTAGCAAGTTATTTCATTTGTATTTGTTTTGTACTACTGTTTAATTCTTTAATAACATTTTTTGTTTGTTTACACTTTTAATGATTACTTTTTCTGTTTAAAAAGAGAGAAAAAGAATCTGTTTGTGCATTTTGGGACAGTTTTAAAATGATTTTGATAAAACAGACATAAATTGACTATAAACCAAATAGGCCTATTAGAAATTAGCCTGAAATATGACATGTGGGGCTGTATATGTGGGCCATGGGGTATCCCAAAAGTCATTTAGGGATTTAAAAAATATAATTTCCACATTTTTTAATCAAAAATAGTTTTATATAGAATGAAAATTCAAACCTAGGGAATACATTCCGATTTAGTTATGAAAAATTATACAATGTAAAATGTCCACCATTTTTATTTCCTATTTTGATAACATAATAACTCTGACTGCAGCCTTAAAATTTCTGCAAAGATGTTACCCTTGAGTTGTTTGGAGTTTATTGATGTATAAATATCTCAAAAAAAAAAAATAATCAGGAATCGTCAGATAAGGAGAAAGTGGCGTCCAAAAAATTTCATAAATTTTCATAATTATTTGTCGATTAAAAGTTTTCCTTAAAAGCTCCATCGTTGCCTGGAGCATTGGCTCCATCTTGTTCTACATTGATGGGTGCAAAAATGTCTCAATCATGACCTCAGTAGTGATTGTCATTGCATTGCCATTTTCATTTAAAAAAAAAAAAAAAGTAAGGTCCAATAGTCCTTTCCAGAGTGTGCATTTGAGAGGATTCAACTTATGTTGAAAATATTCCTAGGATTCACTCAATCCCAGATCTCACAATTCAGCTTATTAAGAAAACCATCTAAATAGAAATGAGCTTTGTCACTCATAATCAGCTTATGAACAAATTTATCTTCAGCAGCCAGCCTCTGAATTTGTAATTTAAGTGTTTTTGATCTGTAGGTAGCAACTTCTGTGCCATTTGCACTTTTGTATGAGTGCAGATGAAAATCGTATTTTAGTATGCGATGAGAATACAACCAAGACATTTTCAACTGGCTAGAATATCTGTGAATCAATGTTCTTGAATTTTGTTCAAGACTGTCTTGTGTACATTCTTAATTCATCATCAAACAGACTTAACATGGTTTTCCACATTGTAGCAAGTCACTTACTGAACCATATTGCCCAAAACATTGAATCAACCAATAAATCATGAAATCTGATGGTGGTTTTCTGGTAGTGAAGTGTCAGCAGTATTCTCTATGGGTGTGAATGTTGACTTGGTTAAATCTATAATACAATTCCACAATTTTGGTTCTTTGTTCGGTTGTGAATTATTCCATGGGTAATTTCTTCATGTTATTCTAAGTTCTGTAAAAAAAATAAAATAAAATGTATGAAAAATCTGACATGTTATATTTTTAAATCCCTATGTGACTTTTGGGACTGAATTAAACATCCAGATAAAGTTATATGTTTACATAGACTTTAAACAAATAGATTTAAATTCAGTCTCTTTCATAATTCACATTTAATCCTAATGAAGAATCCCTGTTTCAGATCATTTAGAATTTCTATTTGATTTCAAGAATTTGTAATGTCATCGATAATGATTTATTTCAGTTTTTATTTCTTTTACTACATTCTGAGTGGGTCAGAAGTTTATATGCATTAAGATGACTGTCCCTTTAAACAGTTAACAATTTTCCATTAACTGATGTCATTGCTGGAGAAAATTATTAGGCTAATCAATATCCTATGAGTCAATTGGTATGGATGTAGTTTAAGGCCTACCTTCCAACTCAGTTCCTCTTTGCTTGACATCATGAAAAAATCAAAAGAAATCTTCCAACATCTCAAAAAAAATTATGGACTTCCACCACTAGCCTGGTTCATCCTTAGAACCAATTTCCAAATACCTAAAGATATGATTGTATTATTACAAAAATATGATACCACTCAGGAAGGAGTCATGTATTGTCTTCTAGGGATGAACATATTTTGGTGCAAAAAAGAACAAATCAGTTACAGAACAAAAACTAAGGACCTAGTGAAGCTACTAAAAGAAAGAAAAAGAAGAAATCCACATCTAAACAAGTATTAATCGGCATAACTTGAAAGGCCGCTCAGCAAGGAATAAAGTTACTTCTCTAAAAACCCATTAGAAAAAATAGTCAGACTGCAGTTTACAACTACAAAGAAGGACTGATTTTATTTTTGAAAGAAATGTCCTCTTGGTTGATGAAGTAAATATTGAACTATATGACCATAATAAGCACTTATTTTTGAAAGAAAATGTGGGAGGCTTGCAAGTTGAAGGACATGGATATATTGAAGCACCATCTCAAGCACTTCAACCTAAAAGTTAAAAGATTAATCAAATATTGATCTTCCTAATGAACAATGAGAATTCAAAGTTGTGGCAAAAATGGCTTAAAGACAACAAAGCCTAACCTCAATTGAATATAAAAATATGTGGACAGAACTGAAACAGCATGTACAAACAAGGAGGTCTACAAAACTGGTTCGATTACAATAGTTTTGTGAATAGGAATGGACCAATGTTCCAGAAAAATTTCAAACTCCAATAAACTGATATTGATCAGTTAGGCTTTTTTTTGGTTAGCATTACATCTTAATCTAGGATTTAATCTGACATGAAGCAGCATATTTACATTGTATTTGTATTTCTTAAATTAAGATTTTTAATTTTAATTTTATTTGCTTTATAAAAGGCTCTGAAGGACGGTGTTCTGAGAAACAGTTCATGTGCAACAAACACCAGTGCATTCCTCAAGACTGGGTTTGTGATGGTACCAATGATTGCAATGACCATTCAGATGAAAAACACTGCCGTAAGATTTTTGTTCTTGCTCATATTATGCATTTGTTAAAATGAAATTTACTACTTGAAAAATTAGTACTAATTTTGTTCCTTTTTATGAAATTTTACATTTTCAATTTTTCATTCTTTTCCAGCCCAACATACACCCTGCAATTATCCCAGTCGAAAATGTAAAAATGACACTTCAGCTTGTATAACTCCTGAAAAATTGTGTGATGGTCAGTTCGACTGTTTAGATGGGTCTGATGAAGGTGGATTTTGCGGTGAGGACTTATAAATATATATATATATATATATATATATATATATATATGAATACTTTCTAAAAATATATAAATTTGAAAATATCATGAGTAGCCTTTGTCCAATTCTAGACTTTTATTTTTAACCTTATTAACCCTCAACAACAGTAAACCAGTACTACTAACAGTAGGTTGGCTACTTGTGTGGCATCCAAGATCAAGGCTTCAGCCTGGACAGAAGGTGTCAAGATTACCTACAATGGCCACATAGCGAAAGGAATTGACTTGTGGTCAAGTCTAAGTAGAAAGGGTCTCCAGCAGATTATTCTTAAGACATGCTGCATGAAAATGGACAGGCTCTCCAAAACTATTTTTCAGGGAACAGTTCAGCAGAAAAGATGAGGGAGAATGAAAAAGGGTAGACAGCATCACTGAATGGAGAGGGAGTGAGGGAGAGAAGAGCTCTGTTGAAGCTCAGGTCTCAGTGTGTAGCAACAATATATTGGTGACAAGCTATGGATTCTATGTAACTGCTCTCAGATGAACATGTACAGAGTAAATACAAATAGTGGTGCCTCGTGTTTATTTTCCAGCCTGCATTTGTGTGAAACTTAAATCATGAAATAAATAAGGACCAGCCCTGGTGTTTGTGGATGAATAGATTAAAAGCAGGCATTAAATCAGTTCTCAACAGGTTCATGGTCCATTGAATGACGGGATTGATTATAAACTACCTTGAAAGTGACTTGAGGTCAGTGTTCAGTGATAGTGATTACATGAGGACACAGAGAAAGAGTATAGGGAAACTATCACAAGGCCTGGGTTCAAATGGTAAAGTAATTTCCTAAAGCACACAATATTCTACAGGTCCATTTTGCCAACTGTTATCTCAACTTCAAATTTAAATTCATGAGTTTTTAATAATGTCATTTCCAGTAATTTTTTAGACAACACAATACCTAGTATATCTGTACTTTGTGTCTTTTTTCAGTGTTTACTGAATTGAGAATGTTTTTATTCATGACATTGACATGTGAATGATAACTGACCAGCTTTATTGAGTAACTTCAAATTGTCACAATTGTCATTAAAAAGTAATGTGATTACATTATTCTATAGAGATGGACTTTTTTTTTTAATGTATCTCCCTATGAAATTGTTATGAATAGTTTTCATCTATTTATGCATTGTCTGTATTGTTCTAATCATTTGTTTTAATTTTTCTTTTATCATAGAATTAGATATGTGTGATGCTCATGACTGCAGCCATAACTGTACTCCAGCACCTGATGGCTACATTTGTTTATGCCCACCTAATAAAAAATTACTCCCTGACAATAAAACCTGTGCAGGTAGGTAACATCATATGCATAAGACTGTTTTAGTATATTTTTTCATGATGCTGTAGTGCCCAAATTGGAATCATTTCTACATTGTAATTTTCATTACCAATTACATAGTAGGTGGATTTCTTTTTTTAGTCATTTTAATGATTTTTTTAAAATATTTGCATTTCATATTGCTGCAACAAAAAAGTCAGAAAAACTTTATCCAGAAATATGTTTGCAACTTTTATTTCTAGTTCAATTGCTGATAACAGATACACATAATTTAAAAGCCTAGCCTTACATGAAAGCTGCTAGTGCCCCTCTGGCATGCTGCCGATGACAATGCTAGCGGTCCTCTGGTGGTGGCCACCGGTAGGCCTCTAGTGATCCATCAATGGTAACAAGACTGAGACAAACACATTGGCAGTCTGATAGCGGGCTACCAGTGGTAAACACTAGTGGCATGCCACCCAGTTTTGAGATTGGTGGCTCGCATGTTGGGTAGTGGATTAACGAGCTGGTTTGTGAATTTGGTAACAGTAATTGTGTGTTCAATCACTGGGTCAAGCAGTGTGTACTTGGACAACAGTGGAAATAACTGAGCAGTACTAGACGAATTATCCCTACATATAGGCAGTGAAATGAGGACTATCTCCATCTATAGATTAAATAAAGGGTTTGCTTCAAAATTCCCTGAAATTTATCTGGATTGGCATATATATGAAGGCCAGAGGTCACAATGGCCAAAATATTATGAGAACAAAAACAAAGATAAAGACAATAGTTTGCATGTAAATAATGATAACTCCTCATCCCAGAAATTCTGACAGAAATAATTTAAAGTATATATTTAAAATATATCTGAGTTTTTTGATGTCCATTACTGATAGCGTGTTATTTTTTTTCCTTTAATTCCATGTTATTTTCCATAATTTTATCTCATATTCTTCAGCCCATAATTCATATTAATGTTAGAATTTTTATCCTGAAAGCTATACTGGTTAAGTTAATGGTATTTATTCTGCTTGAATTTAAATTTATTATTTATTATTAGATTAAAAACATATAAATGTCTGATAATATTTTCTATTTATTAACATAATGTATTTTTCTCTCGTTTAATTTTATTTTAAATTTAACATCAAGTCATTGATAATACTGATATAGATTTTTTTTTAGTAATGTATAATAAATTTCATTAGGTACAACTTTACTAATAGAAGAAAACAAAATTTCATGCACTCTCTCTCTATAAACTCTTAAGGAATTACATTAGATTTTCTTTTCTTTTTCATGTAGAAATTGATGTTTGTGAACAATGGGGTATCTGCAGCCAAAACTGTACATCTGGACCACAAAAAACCTATCAATGCACATGTTTTGATGGTTATACCATGGACATTGATAGAAAGGCTTGTATCCCAAATGGTAAGATCAATAGTAATGTTTTTTGTTTTAGATATATCTGTAGTGAATCGCATTCTAAGCTGCAAAGCTTAAAATCTAAAGAAAGTTGAGTGAGAAATAAATGATCTTTTCTTTTGTAGATAATGTGACAGCCTATCTGTTGTTTTCCAATCAACATGAAGTGAGGAGAATGGGAATTAAATCTAAAGTGACCGTTTCTCTCTTATCTGGCCTACGAAGCACCATTGCCTTGGACTTCCACTATGAAAAGAACATGATATTCTGGTCTGATGTTGTTGATGAAGTTATCTATAGTGGTCAGCTGGAATCAGACTGTAAGTTAATGTTTTGATCAACTTGGATGTTTCTTTTTGTGATAGACAAGTAAAAATAGAGATTTTTTGTCAGCTTAAAAGATTTCGTCAAAAATAACTATTCATATATCCATACTTTTTCAACTGATTAGAAAACAATGTAAACCAATGGAGAACTGCATATTTTTACTCCAACGATAATTTTTTTCTTTTTCCTCTTCTTTTTCTTTTTTTTACCTTTTTTTCTCCTTCTTTTTCTTTGCAAAATTTTATCATGCTTATATATTTTTTTATTTTTCAATTTACTAAGACTTAAAAATAAATTTGTAAAAATTGAAGAAACAAGTTAATTTCAAAATGTTTTCAAAACACTTCAACTATACATTTTCATAATTGGCAATAACCATAGAGATAAAAATTTTATCTTCGCAAAAATTTGTAAACAATTAAGGAAAAAATTTCTTGTTTAGATATGTTGAGCATAAGAGATAAGGATGCCTGGTACTATATAACCCATGTAGGTGTTAATGTTTATTCACAAATATCAATAAATGTTGCTAATGCTTGTGAATCAAATTTTTGACTTTGTAGTTGGGATTTTTTTTTTTTTCTGAAGAAGGCCAGAGCGTACAACGGCCGAAACGTTGTGATAAATATGGCGACAATAGTCCGCATAATGTAAATACTGTACATAATACCTCATCTCAGAAATATAGACAGACTCTGAGGGATTTTTTAGTTTAGATTTTCCTTCAGAAATTCTAAATCAAATATTGGTGAAGAATCTTATATATATATATATATATATATATATATTCTGATAAATATTTAATAGACAACATTGTTTTCTTGGCAGCTATTTTGAACACCAAAGCAATTGTGAACATTGGTTTGATGAGTACAGAAGGTCTTGCCATTGACTGGATTGGAAACAATATGTATTGGGTGGAAAGTAAAATGGATCAAATTGAAGTGGCTCGCCTTGATGGCAGTATGCGTACTTCTCTTTTAGCTGGAAATATTAACAGTCCGAGAGCAATTGTACTTGATCCACGTGAAGGGTAAGTATTGTTTAAAATGTTTTTTATTCTTGATCAATTTCTGTATTTAACTGAAAGAAAATGATCGAAATCTGGATAAAAGAAAAAAAATCTCTCATATATTTTTTCTTAATAACAATATTGAAAAAGTTTATATATCAATTTTCTTTTGTTTTTTTATAAGCGTTGCTTAAATATTTAAATCATAAAATTTGCAAAACCTTTAAGTTTTACAAATCTCATGACTTAAAATCTCTTATTTTTTTTTTAATGTTGCCTGTGCAATAAACAGTATTTCAGTCTTGAGAAAATCAACCCAGTGGTTGAGAAAGAAAAGTCTCTCCTAGTTATAAATCAGTCAAATACTGATTTGGGAAGGAGAAATGCCTTTTATGCATTATTCTTATGAATTTCTGGTCAAGTGTTTAACAAAAATTAGTATTTATAAAAACAAATTTGCAATAAAGTTGCAAATATGAAACTTTTAAGATGAATAATAAAAATATTATGTTGCCCCCTCTTCTTTCTTTCAGGGCTTTGTTTTGGACAGACTGGGATGATGACTTTCCACGCATTGAAACTTGTTCTATGAGTGGTAAAGACCGTCGAACCATCGTCAATATCACCTCACTTGGAGGAGGTTGGCCAAATGGATTAACAATTGATTATGACTTCAAAAGACTTTATTGGGTAGATGCCAGGTAAGTTTCAATATATAAAATCATGAACATTTGTAGTTTCACTTTTCTACTGTGAAATAAGCCATGGTCAGTGTAATGTTTGTAACTTCTTCCTCTTCCTCCAATAAAAGAAAAATGTAAAATAAAGACGATTAACTTTTTAGTAGGAGTTTGAAATCAAAATAATTAAATTTTGGAACTCAATGATTATAGAATTCAGTTTTGGGGATTTCTTTTCCATCTGATTATGGAAATCTTTTATTGAACTTAGTTTGAAAGGCCAGAAGATAGCTTATGGACAGTTAGTCTATAATCTGAATTTTTAAGAACAAAATTTCTTGTTTGAGAGTTTTTATATGATGAATCATTTTCCTTGTTATTTTATTACTAATTTTATTGTTATTTTTTTTATTGTATATTTTACACTGTTTACTTAGAAAGCAACAAAAATATATATTCTTGTAATAAATTGATGGCACAAGTATTTATTCATGTCTTAATGGTAAGTTTGATTGATTTGATTTTAGTTGATCTCAAAAATGACCTACATCTGTTGTTAATTTTAACACTTCTAAAACTCCTTTTAACTACTTTAGAGAACCTTTTTACCTTCCATCAGCATGGCTGATGCTAACCTCCAGGAGATTGACTCATTGCACCTTCTTAGGCTAATGTTTTCCACTGCCATGAAGGGGTAAGGTTATAATGGATCAATTGTTATGTCAGCTGTTAGGAAAGTTGGTTCACTGACTGTGTTGTTTGAGACAATTTTTCTTGCCAGAATCTATCTTAGACTTTTATAAGTCTACCATTCATCCATGTATTGAATATTGCTGCTATATCTAGTCTGACGCTTCTGTTATGTATCTAAAAATTCTTGACAAAATCCAAAGAAGAATCTGCAATGTTATTGGTCCTGACATCTCAGCTTATTCACATTTCCACTGGTATATTGTAGCTTCCCTGTGACTTCTCTATAAATATTTCCATGGTAACTGTTCTGATGAGTCTTCTTTTCCGGTACCTTGATTTCACAAATTTAAGCACAGTACTGGATTGGCAACCAAGTCTCATCATTTACTGTTGAAATTATAATAAGTTCTATGCTAATAGTTTTTTTCTCTTGCACTTCTCACTTGTGGAACACTCTTCTGTCATCTTGCTTTCAGCCAACTTTGATCTTCAGAAATTCAAATGCAATTAAAATTTTTCAATTTAAATTTAAATGCATTTTCTGTCATCTTGAATCTATTTCTTTACTCTCTAATTAAAAAAGATTTTTCTTAGATTCTTTCACACTCATGTAACCCCCTTGCATCTTAGTGGCTTTATCATCTTGTTTGGAGTGAAATGATTAAAAAGTAATGTTGTAAATTCTTGGTTGATAACAGGGAACATTATTGATAAATGTTATACTGTAATGATTACATGGCATTTATGATTGTCTATTGAGGCACAAAAGGTAATGAAGGAACTGTCTAGCATTTTTTCTCTTATGGAGAAGCATACCTTTATTTTAAAATTCTTGCTGTTTGTATGTATTTTGTTATGACAAATTATGTCTATTAGTACAAGATACTCTTTTGAAGAGCATTTAAGATGTTCTGCTTCACCACCAGAGAAATAATCTTTATGAAACAATTTTCAAATTAGGATACAAATATTTGTGTAGCAGAAAAATATGTACATCTTTGCAGAAAATATTAAAATAACCAAAAAATCTGTTTGCTAGATCTGATTCACTACATACCATTACATATGGTGGTAAAGATTTACGGATGGTATTAAAGAACCACAGTCACCTGGCCCACCCTTTTGCTATCACACTCTTCGGTGACTTCTTGTATTGGACTGACTGGAAATCGAATCACGTTGTCAGTGTAAGTATTTTTTTTTTTCTCTTTCAAAATATTTTAATATTTCTTTCTAGATGTTCTGACAACATTTATTACTTTTTCTTCTTTGTGGTTGTCATATATAAATTTGAACATAACTTTTATTTAGTAAAAACAGAAGTGGTTCATAAAATGATTATAATTTTTAATGCATTGTCATTGGGGGGGGTATTTATTTTTATTTTTTTTACCTTGAAATGAAACGTGGCAATTTGACCTTCCATTCTTTATATCTGCATTGCACATAACTTGTATATCACATGATTTAGAATTGCTCTCTCAAGACATGTTCACAGTGTCTACAGGGTAACTTTGGCATTTCTTTCTCACTCATTTAATTCAAATACAATTTATAAACATTTTACAGTTGTGGTATAGCTGTAGAAAATATTCTGCCACTTATTAAACATGCTAATTTTACTTTGAAATTACAAGTTGAAAAGTTTGCTTTAGTAAAATTAAAATTAATTTCTTTGTGAATTAGGAAAAATTCAAGAAATTATTAACATTTAATTCTATTAATTATTAGGGAAACAGTTGATCAATTTTGGAATAGACAAAACTTTCTTTTTTTCTATTTTTCTTTTTAAAGAGAGAGGGAGATAGTTGTTTTATTCAACTTCTTCTTAAGAGTGTTAGATCGACATAGAAGCTAACTGCATCTAAATCAAGAGTAGAAAGCTTGGTCCACTTGCTGATTATAAGTGTGTTTCAATTTTGAAGCTGTATTTAAGATTGAAAATTTCTAGAGCACATAATGAGGAAAGAGGGCTTGGAAAAATTAATACTCACAGGACAGATTGAAGGCAAGAGGGACTGAGGAAAACAGTGCATAACCTACCTAGTGAGCTTAAGTAAATGGATAGTGGAACAAAGTTTAGGAAACATAGCCAAAACAAAAATTATTAAGAGCTAAAAAGGACAGGAAGTTGTGGAGAGTCATTATTACCAACATTCTGAAGCTATATGGCAGATAGAAGAAAATTTAAGTTCTTCCAATTTCTTTGTCATTTTTTTACATCAGGTGTCTGGTCAGGCCTTGTCACTTTGAACAAGAAATTGCTGTTGCTATTTGCTGTTCCCTTTTTGATTTTCTATCTGCTCTTAAACTGAAAAAGACCAATTACTTGACACAGAATTTAGCACAAAAATTTACATGTGATTTCTAATGATCAGTGAAACAATAGTCTTAAAATACAATAAATAGAAAGCCTTCTTTTTATCTGCAGCAAGGTGATGATCATACAATATCTTTTGTTTGAGTTGAGAAAATTTTACTTTTTATGAGTTTATTCTCTCACTGTATTCTACTGATTTAAATATGAACACAATGCTGAAGAATCTTTGTTCTAATACAGGCCAACAAATTTAATGGAACAAATGCAACAGTGATCCATAAAACAGAGACTCAGCCATTTGATATCCACGTACTTCATCCAAAAAGACAACCTTGGGGTAAGTAAAATATATCTTCAATAAAACTTCACTTTTCATCACTGAATTATCAATTTTCAGTCATTATTAGCAAAATCAAAATTAGTTTATTTTCCACTCCACAAAAAATAGGTTAATATCGCTGCTTCATATTCTTAAACTTTATTGTTCAATCTTGATAGTGTTGCATGAACATATCACTTGTATTTATACAGTTTAATAGCCTAATATGTAATGAAATTATATAATTAGAATTTTATTACATTCTGCATCTGATATTATAGTTTCTTTTTCTTTCAAGTAATTTAATTTCAATTAATTTAAGCTTATATGCACCATAATTTCATTTAATATGCCTTTAGTGTGCAAAGAGTAAACATGATAATATTAAGGAATTGGTAGGTAGAGACATTTTTCTTTTGGTCTTAATTAGCTTTTATTTATTTCAGAGTAAATAATATAAGTAAATGACACAAAAGTATTTTGTCTCATTGACAGATACCTGCACAAAAAGACAGTATTCCTATTTGATAAATTTAAACTTAAAAGTTTAAATTTATCAAATAGGAATACTGTCAGGACACAATAGGAATATGTAGTTGATAAAATTGACTAATAAATTAGTCAATTTTATCAACTACAAAACACTGTAAAATAATCATTTGATATCAAATCAACCAATGGCCACAGAGAAGCCCCTCAGAAAAATCTGGAAAAATTCACTGGTGTTTCTTGAACAAATTTATTGATAAATCCCAAACATTACATCTGTGTATCTTTAATAGTCTTAAAATCTTAGCATCTTCCCTGTATTTATTTTTGTTTTGCTGAATAAGACTTTCAAAAAATTTCATAGCTCCAAGGATATTGCATGTACAGATTGGAAACTTGGTGACAATAGTTAATATTTACTGTAGATTACAAAACTCTAAACAGTTTAGTTGTGTCTTATGTACTTTCATTTTTATGAAGACCTGAAATGGCCAAAATGCAAAAAAAGCTGCTGTCCAATTCAAGAGCTTCTCATTTACAAAATATATCATATACAGCATCCAAATTAGTTTTCCTGTCATTTATGACCTAATAGATTTTATTTCTATACAGTAAATATATATTCATTTCTACTATAGGGATTTCAGTGTTACTTACTATTTGAAAATTATTTTAAATTACCTATTTCGTGACATCAGCAAACCAGTTAAGCAGCTTAAAAAGATTTTTATATTTTTACCACGTATTCTTACCTGTCTGTTTTGTTTTTCTGTCTAGGGTTAAAAGATATTTTTCTAGAATTACTTATGTCAAAATCATAGTTTTATTGATTTGGGGCTCCTCATAAATTTGATACTTAAGAAGAAAATATAAAGTTGAAAGCTATTATTGTTAGAAGTTCGTTGAAAGCCTTATTTTGCAAAATGCAAAAAATGTAGTGAAATTTCAATATTAAAGATACAGATTCAATATTTGGGATTTATCAATAAATTTGATCAAGTAATACCTCTGAATTTTCCCAGCTTTTTCTAAGAGCCTCACCTGCGGCCATTGGATAATTTCAGGTGGAATGACCCTCCTGTTATTGCTCTATTCATGCTGTGCAGAAATCTGATTTATGTAAATAATCTACTAATGTTTTGGATTTATATACAATTTTACACATAAAAATAAAATGAATATTTTAACAAATAGGAGTAACATTGCAATATTGATTATTTTGTTTTTTCAGCCCCCAACCCTTGTGGAAATAACAATGGAGGATGCTCCCACTTGTGTCTTCTTAGTCATGGTGGTACTTTTAGCTGCCATTGCCCCTACCTTACAAAACTTAAATCTGACAACAAGACCTGTGAAGGTAAGAAATGATTCTGAGGGAGAGGGACATCTAGATTTAGTTTTAGGATAAAAAAAATTTTCACACAGATTTATTTAGCAAGTATAACATGTAAATCTATCATATATATCTTTCAATATTTTACTTATTGATCTTGAAAGTTGTAGTGATAATAACTGAAATGTAATTATTTTACACACCCTGAAAGAGTGTCAATTTAGAACCAAACTGACTGTCAAAGTGAAACAAAAAGAGGGAAAAATAATTGAAAGAATGATTTTAAAATATGTGACAATTTCACTTTTTTTAAACTACTCAAAAAGGATTTTGTTTTACACTTTACTTTACAGTAATTTTTTACATGAAATACTTCACGTTATTTGATGTATGAGTACTATTTGTTTTTATTATTTACTTTAACAAAATTTTCAAACTTACTAGATTTCTTTGATATTCTCAAAATATCAATTTGAGTTTGCATTTACTTTTATACATATATGATGTTCCTTCAACCACATAAAAGCAAATTATAATTGATAATAATAATAATAATAATACCTTGTGATGTTCATGTTATCTGTCAAACTTATGAAAAGGCTGAATAATTTCTTTAAACAGGAATATTAATGTTATCATCAGTTTTTAACCATTGAATTTTGCAATTATTAAATTTTAATCATAGAATTTATATTATATTAAACCAGCCATGTAATGAATAAAAAAAATATGATGACAATAATTTTTATATTGGAATCCTGATAAAAAATAACAAGCAATGAAATTACCTTTTTTTTTTTTTTTTTTCTCTCAGAAATCCCCAACTTTCTGTTATTTGCTTCGGTTGGTGTTGTCCTTGGTGTTCAGCTTGAAGATGCTCATTACAATGTAATGCCAGCCATCACAGTGCCACATGTAGATACACCTTCAGTTGTTGACTTTGATCTCTCAACACAACAAATCTATTGGGCTGATAAAGTTCGCAATGTCATCAGCAGTGCAAACCTCACTAATATGGGTTCTCATTCTGTCATTATCTCTGGTCAGTACACTTTTTCTTTCAAATTTAGAAAATTTACAATTAACCTCTTTTGGGGTAATGGCTTATTAAAGTAACAATTATTATTGTAAATATTTCTTTCCTAAAAAATAAATAATTGTATCAATTTTAAAATTTTCAGTTACATTTCTGATTTTTAAATGAATGAAGATTTTGTATCCTCAAAATCTGAAAATAATTTACCTATGTTCAGTTAAAATGAAAAAATGATTCTGTGACGGTATTCTTGTAATTTTGACTGTAAATATAAAGACAAGATTAAAAATAAATGTTTAAAATTTTTACAACTGAATATAGATGATTTATCTTCTACCATTCTGTTTTTTTTAATTTAAACATATTTTTTATGTCCAAACTCCTTTCCTGAGGCCATTTTTATTGAAATAAACTTCTACTCTTTACTCAAATAATTTAATTTTCAATTTTCCTTTGCAAACTGATACATTTTTTTTCCTTCTCTCATTTCAGGCCTTGAAAATCCTGAAGGATTTGCTATTGACTGGCTGTCTGGCAATATGTATTTCACTTCATATGGAGTATCATTTGGAACAATTTCTGTGGCAAGGTTAAATGGTGCCTTCAGAACTGTACTCATTCAACATGACCTGGAAAAGCCACGTACTCTAGCTTTACACCCTGTCATGGGGTGAGTTTTAAATTTTCATTTGAACAAAAGTTATTTTAAAAAAAAAATCATACATTTAAGTAATCAGTATCTGATCAACAGGTAAGTATTTTATAATTTCAGCCATTATACATTATAATAATGTATGATTTCTCTCTTTTTCATATATATATATATATATGTGTGTGTGTGTGGATGTATATATGTATTGTATTAATGGTAATACTTTTCAAAAATTTGTGTTGGTAAAGATAGTATTTCTCTTATATCTGTAGTTGGTAAAGTTTTATGCAAGATAATGGACTGACTGCTCATGAACCATGAACCTCTTCTTTTTTTATAAGACAACTACAGGAAAAGTGCGTGGAACAGAGAATGCATCTGTATCAAGACTGTTGATTTGAAAAGGCATTTCATAAAGTCAATAGAATTGTTTCATGGTATATATTGAGAATTGCTTGGTTGCCTAGAAAAATTTAACATGCATTGATGTTTTCATGATGCCATAAAAACAGTTGGTGGTAAACTGTCTGAACCAATTTAAGTAAAGAATCTAGTGAAGCAAAGAAAGATTTCTACTGCCCTATTTGCTCTTTACTTTACAGTGGTGTTTTACATAGCATCCAAGGACTGTGATGATAGTATGTATATATACACACGCACACACACACAGAGAAAGCACAGTGGAGTAGTGGATAGTGGCCCAGATTGAGAAACTGGAGAGCCAAATTCAAAATCCATTACGTGCTAATACCCTTAGGAAAGGTATTAATCCTCTTCTTCTCCGTCCAGCTATGGGTAAATAGCAGGACAGGCTGATCTCTGTGGTACACCTTGATCTTAGTCACTTTTGAAATTCCACACCAACTCTATAGTCACTGTTCCAACTTACAGAATACATTACTAGTTTAATGGCAACTGGTCTAGGAGAAAGACAACTCTGAATTCAAAACCTGCGGTGGGTCATTTAGGGACTTTGTGGCATGTAGTGCACCAGGTCTCTGTATTCAACCCTTCAAAAAGTATGGCTAGTTCTGCACAAAGCCCTCACCATTATAATCAAATCACATGTGCTGGTGTCTGGCCTTCGGTTCCTAGGAACATATGTTGAATACAATGGGAGAGACTCCCATATATACACACAATTGCACCTCTGGAAATTTATTTAACAACAGAAGAATATCAGCCAAGATGATGGTATGAGTTAACTTTATTCAAGACTTGTTGTATACAGATGATTGTGATCTTGTGGTTCATACTGAGAATGATATGAATCACCTAATGGGGTACTTTCACCTGTTCAGGCATTGCTCTTGGACTTAATATAAGTTCAAAGAAAACAGTAAGGTGATGTATTAGTCTGCACTGGGAAAGCCAAACATAATGCCAAATATCTTTGTATACAATAAGTGAATTGGCATAGTTGATGGCTTTGTTTTTTGTTTTTTGTAGCCCCCTATCAAGAACATGTTCATGGAACAGTGGAGTTGCACGAAGAATTCAAAAACTAGTAATGTATTCTGTAAGTTGGAACAGTGACTATAGAGTTGGTGTGGAATTTCAAAAGTGACTAGGATCAAGGTGTACCATACTTGTGTCAAAACATTATTACTGTATGCATGTGAAACATGGGTTGTCTATCATGATTACTTGAAGCAGCTTGTACAATTTTATCAAAAATGTTTGTGTCAAATACTTTGAATCAAGTGGAAAATGCATGTCAAATGTCAAAGTGTTATAGTTAGTGTGACAGAATTGAAGATATAATTCTAAAATATAAGTTGCATTGGAGTGGTCATGATGCGTAAGTGACAACAGGATTACAAAGCATGATTTATTTTGTTTAGAGAACTTGCTAACGGAAAGTGAGCAGGCCATAAATCAAAGAACTGTTATAAGGATTAAATTTAAATTTTAAGGTTAAAGTTCTGGGTTTATGTACAAATGTAGTGATGAGAGAATTCTTTTTTACTGGTAAATTTTCCATCAAAGTGGCATGAACTATATTGTTCAATAATTACAGTAATGTCGCACTTATCCGAAAGTTGCACTTGGATCAGTTATTTTAATTTCAATAAAGGTGCAATCAATTCACAAATTCATGAATTATTCATACATAAAACAAATACAAAGGTTAATGATTAAATGGCGAGAAATCCATCTTGGCGAACAATTCAATAATATACAAAAACACTGAATCTGTTTATGAATGAAAAGATCCTGTTTTATAAATTTCCGTTGCATTAGATCTTTAGATTTGTACATAAACACAGAACTTTAACCTTAAAATTTAAATTCAAACTCAGTGTTGCAACTGCACGTTCCAAAACAATAACACACATTTCTCATAGCATTTTTTCGGATTACAACCTTGTTTTCGTTTGTCCACTTATTACTGAGAGTAAAAACAAGAACACAATCTATTTCATACCTGAGGATGTCTGTAGGAACAGATGAAAGCTTGTAAAATAAAAAGATCTAATGCAATGGAAATTTATAAAACAGGATCTTTTCATTCATAAACAGATTCGGTGTTTTTGTATATTATTGAATTGTTCACCAAGATGGATTTCTCGCCATTTAATCATTAACCTTTGTATTTGTTTTATGTATGAATAATTCATGAATTTGTAAATTGATTGCACCTTTATTGAAATTAATATATATATATATATATATATATATTAAATCATACATGAATATAGTGACCACATGCATTATTACATGTTAGTGTTATGTCAGTTATCAGAATTTTTTAAGGATAAGCTTCTTAATTGTTTGGGACTTTGAATCGATTTTTGTGTCTACATTTGAAAATAAGTTCATTGCGATGACTTAGTAATTCTTCTGGGTTATTATATTTAATTATAAAAATTTTCTCTTTAATACAAAGATCATGTCTGTCTCTGAAATTCTTAGGAGTTCAAGCCCTAGATATGATCCTCCATTCCAATTGTGGGGTGAAGCCATTATCAGCAAGATCCCAGTAATGTATGATAGTATTGTTTGTTATTTTAAGTATTTGTAGTTGAAGGAATATAAAGTTGTAGCCTGTCTGTTTGTTTTTTATCAAACTCCTCCTAGGGTTTTGGAGAAAGAACCCCATAACCATATATATATTCTGAAACCACATTACCCAGGGTACTTTGATAAGTCTATTTCATGTTGATGCCCCCTCCCACACACATGCACACACACTAAAAAAAATTTTCCCTTTGATTTAAATTAAATTTGAACAAGGGAATGACTCCTATCCAAAATATAGGAGAAAACCAGAAGATGGAGGTCATATCAGCAAGATCATTAGGCAATATTGGAATGCATTATTTTTCTCCACAAATTATAACAATGATTTAAAATCATTTATCATTTTCTTACAAAAAAAAAAAATATGTGGCACACAGCAAAGTGCGAGTATTTCAGCTAGTATAATATATAAATGTGTATTTGTTAGCTGCTCATTCATGGTAATTTTCTGTAATAAATTTAGTTTTTGTGTATTGTTAAAATTTCCAGATCTTGAAGATAGGATTTCACAAAATATCATTCTGATGTTTAATCACTGAAATACTAATTTCAAGAAGTAGATGCAAGATGCTATTTTGGAAAAATCTGGAAATTTTAAAAATAAAGTGAATCTGTTGTTGCCAAATGCCATGACCTCTTGTAATATTATTGTATGGCTAAAGAATTTTGAGAATCTGGTGGAAACTCAGTATTAGAGTGAAGTAATATGCTTTTTCACAGTCAAATTCCCTGAAAACAAATTGTATTTTTGTTGAGATATTGTGAGGTTAATCATTTTCTCAGCCACAGTAAACATTTTTTTATAACTGAAGTACAATATAATTAATGTTTTAATACTGGAATGAATTCTCTTTTACAGAAAAATGTTCTGGTTGGATGGTAAAATTTCTCAAACTTCCATCAAGACAGCGACTATGGATGGTAGAGAGATAAAGACAGTTCTTGCAGAAGCCAATATCACCAGTGAGTTTATTTTTGTATAAATTTAAATTTTTATTTGTCTCTTCTAAAAACAATGAACATGTGTTGTTAGCATGACTATTAATAGGTGGATAGGTTCATTATAAAAATTATTTTATGGAAATTTTAAATCAGTTGCTACATTTGAAAATGAAGTCCTTAAATAATTTTGTAATAATATAGCTTCATTTGATTGTAGATTTATATACAAAAAATATGTACACTTTATTGTTAAAAGGCTATGAGTATAAAAATCAAGACAATGGAATTCTTTGTACCTGGTTAATTTAGTGAATAAAAGAGAAATGACATTGTTTATGCAAATTCATTAATCACTAAAATAGAGACATAATTCTTGCAAGCTGAATATATGACTGCTTTAAAACTACTTGAAACTTTACTTTCAAATTTTGTACAGCAATTGGTGGGGTCAATTAGAATCCCCCCCCCCCTCAAAAAAAAATTTAATGCAAACTATTTATAGTGGGATTGGTAAATAGTATTTTACCTATTTGCATGTGCTGGTTATAGGAGAAATAAAGTCTAGAGTAGAGAGTCAGACGGGAGGAAGTTGACTACTGATCACATGCACATAACACAACACTATACTACACTATTAATAAAAATAATTTTATTTTGAACATAAATGTGTATGTACTACAAATAGCAATAGATCCAATAATATTTGTTAGCATTTTTAAGAAAAATAAAATTTAGTAACTATGATATTACAGTTTGACTGTATTTTTCTACTTAATTGCAAACCTATGACATTATTCACTAATATCTATAGAAATGTAATTATTTTAGCTTCAATATACCTACTAGAGAACGTAAGCAAAATTCTTCACACTAATTTTAGCTTTGATATGAAACCAATTTAAAAGAAGAAGCCACCATTGAAAAATTCCCATCCTGATTAAGAGACTCTTCCAGAAACAAAATCTGATGTTGAGTCATTTGGACAAATTTTGGGAAATGGGCCAGGTCAAGAACTTTATATAATAACTGATTCTCCATAGTATTATTCATACCCAATAAATTTGAATTCATTTAAACCTCAACTTTGATTTATGACAGGAGCAGGATTTTCCTGTGTTGCTAAATTACACCCACTCCAAATAGTTTTGTAATAAGAAGTTGTTTGAAGAGTTAATACTGTTTTCACCTGGTAAAATCATCAGTATATTTTTTATATAAGTATTTGCATTATTTAGCATTTTAATGAATGTTTAACACATGTTAGCAATTATACAAACTAATGACATGTTAATATGAAATCAAAATTTAAATCTGAAAAGAAAAAGTATTTCTCATTTCTATAACTTGTCAGTCAGTTATGTGCTGTGTGTGATACACACTTAGGCGATCATGTATTTTTCGATACATGACTGACGAGGCAGATTTTTTCCCTCAGTAGGTTGCCATTTCTTTCTATGGTAGACCAGTTGCCATCCAAGGCTACAGAACCCAGTCTATCCTGCTATACCCATAGCTGGGGGGAGAAGAAGATGATTCATATCTTTCCCAAGGGTATTAGCATGTAAGTGAATGTAATGGATTTGACTAGAATTCGAGCTGTAGAAACTAATAAAATTCTCAAAATTTGTTTCTGTCTTCATAAAAGTTACTGTATTCTATTTAATATATTTATCATTGGTTTGTACATGTACAGGTTTTGAGAAGTGGGTTAATGATCTGGCTGTAAGGGTCTATCTTTTTTTTTCTCTGATTTAATAAATCTTGTTCTTTATTTAATCTAAATTCTTTTTTTGTTCCATCTTGGCAGCATTTTCCATTGATCGTAAGCTGAATAAAATTTATTATGTGACAAACCAAGCCATAAAATCAGCCAATTTTGATGGGACCAATATTACCACAATGGAGTTGAAGAGCTTGCTTAACCCTTCACGTTCTGTACCAACTTATAAAAATTCACAAGCCCAGAAATTATTCAACTTCGTTAAAGAAAAAATTTTACGAAACCCTCCTCGTACGATCACTGTATTTGGGGACTACATATATTTTGCCAGTGACACACTCATTGGTAAAATCTCCATTTCTAAAGGTGAAGTTGAAATCTTGAGAAACAACAGAAGAAATGTTTTCTCACTTGTCGTTCACACTAAAGCTGAAAAAACAGGTACTTTTTCTCAATTTACCAATAAAAAAAAAGTAGATTTTATAAATTTATTTACCAATAAAAAACGTAAATGTAGATTTTTGATTCAGAGTTAATTTTTACATAAATGTAATTTTAGATTGTGTATTTGTTTTATATATCTTAATAAATTATTTACATTATTTACATGGTTTTGGACTGTTCTCCTCATCTTTTGTTGCCATATACACAATGTTTTGACCATTTTGCACTCCAGCCCTTTTCAGGTTATTGGTTATTCGAACCAAACCTTTTATTTCATCCACCAGGTTAGATTGTTCCAGTTCCAGATGCCATGCCTCTTCCAGATATCTTAGTATTAATTAGTTCCCTTTAACTCAACTCACTTTTGTTCACTTCTGCTGTAGCCAGGTATTGAACTCACAATTTTGGGAGTCAAGTCATTGGATTACTTCAGCCAATGCTTTTATCCAATGAAGTGAAGAAGGCCAGATCATTGTGAATATGGCAACAAAGATGAGGACAAGAGTCCGAACAATGTAAATAGCGTAAATAATTACAATACTCAGATATATAGATAGATCTTAATAAATGTTCAGTTTTTACAACTTCATAAATGTTATATTTGTTGATTTATCATGTTAATGCTACTATAATTTTTTATATCATTTACTTACCCTCATAAAAAAGTCATATGACAATGATACCAAGCAAGACCAGCTATACTGCTTTGCTTTTGCTAGATTACTAATTAATTTTAAATCAGTAATTAATTTTTTATTTATATTCAGGTCAAAATGGATGTACTGGCAACAATGGAAATTGTCCTCAACTCTGTCTACCTCAAAATGAAACCAGTCGACGATGTGTGTGTACTGCAGGCTATCAGTTGAAAGACAATAAATGTATAGGTATTTAATGCTTTTTTCAATACTACTACTACTACTACTACTATTACTGCTTGAAAAGTTGAGAAGAAATAGTCACAATCTCCTCTCCAAGTTAATATCTTGTGTTAAGGTACAGAATTTCTGCTATCTCTTTTTTACTTGTTCTCCTATTTTCATTATAATTGTTTTAATATATTCATGTTTAATCTTTTCAGTTGGTCTTTTTCAAAAAGTTAGTTAAATGAATCCTACAATGTCTCTTTTAGATACAAGAAGATATATTGTCTCTTATTACAAAATCAAGGTAAATATTGATGTAAAAAAACAATTGAATTACTTATTTCAAATAAAAAGTCATTTTTTTTGTTTTGTTTTTTTATAAAAATTTATGTAGAAAAAAACATACTACCCTATTCTCATTACCACTATCTAGAACAACTAATGATGTGTTCAGAAGGGATTTTTTGATAAGCTTTGTTTCTGAGTCTGGCTGAGACTAATCAAAATGTAAAGTTCTGAAAAAAAAAAAAAAAAGATTAAGAAAAAAATCAACTGAAAGAACAGAATTTGAAACCTGTAATAATTTGAAAAGTTTATCGTGTGGGTCTACTGGCAGAAATATAAGCAAGGCCATCATTTAATGACTATTCATTCATGACATTTATGTTGACAAATGGATTGGCAGAACAATTAACATTTCAGATTTTGAGAAGAGAACATTAGATTCTGAGATACCAAATGACAACTCCAAGTAACATGAAAACTAAAAATTGACAATTTGTTCTTCTGAAACTATCCTCAAACAGACAAAGCTACCATAATTCTTCCTTTGGCACACCCTTCATTCATGATCAGACTCTTCCACTACTATTTGATTTATCCAGACGTCAGAACATTAACCACAACTTGTGAATTTCTCTGTCTCCCGCTATGAAAAACATTTTTTTGACTTAAGCAAATAAAATAGGCACATCCCATCTCCCATGAAACCATCCACTATAATAAAATAAATGTTTTCTTGAAAAAACATTAAAAATGAATTTGTCAAATAAAGCTTCATAAGCTTCTACTTAGAGTTGTTACATAATGTAAGTCTCTAGTTTCTTATGAACATTTTCTCATCCCAGCTTAAGTTTTTGGGCCCTCAAAAGAATATTTTGAGCAAATCTTTAAACCCTCTTTCTTTTCGCATAAGTTATTGTTTATAAACAAATTCTTTACTTCAATTTCACACCGAGTAAAAGTTCTTTTGTGTGTGCCTAAAGAGATTACTAATTGAATTTTTTTTATGAGAAATCCCTATTTTTCTTTTTCTTTTTAGGAATTCGTACATTTCTTATGTACAGTGTAAGTAGTGAAATCCGAGGAATTCCACTTGATATTAACAGTTCCAACGTAAAAGCATTACCCACAATACCACGTATCACCATGGCAAGTGCAATTGACTTTTATGCAAGTAAGTTTTTTAACAATGATTTCTCTTTAAGGTGAATTGATAATGTGAATAGCACTTGATTATAACTCATTTACTAATATCCTTAGTTTTTTTTATCTGGTATGATGGACTTAATTAAAACTGTAAGAATTTGCATAAGTCTATTCACTTGGACACATTCATGAAACTGAACTATGCAAATCAAGATCAAGATTGTTCTGACGCCATGCATTCCAGCCAACTTTAATCTGCAAAAATTTCAATGCATTGTCAGTCACTATCTACTGTTCTCTTGATTACTCTTCTTCTGTTCTCATTTCTTAGTAATGTTTCTGTTTCCTTATTCTTCCACGCCCCTTGTGTCTTAGTGGCTTTACTGCTTTGCTTGGGGTAAACTCAATTAAAAAAAAATGTCACTGGGATAATGTTAAGTTTTGTGTGAAGATTGGTAAAAGTGCTAGTGAAACATTAACTCTATGGAAAAGCGTTCATAGTGAACATGCTTTCACAGATTTTGCTTTATTTTTTGAAAATCTTTTTGCCCTGCTATGCTTTCAGTTTAAATCAACTTGTGTTTTTGTAAGTTTTTTAAAGTATATACATTTCCTAATTAGAAATTGATGTCACATTTCAACTCATGACACTAATCCTGAAATCCAACACAAAAATAAATCTCTACTGAAGTCGTAAATAAGCTAAAAATTACTCTGATTGTCTAGGTTCTAGCATTTCAGCTTATAGCTTACAAAAGGAATAAAACTTGGCTAAGTTTTTTCTCTTATTTTTTGGTATCTAAAATGTTTTACCCTTTACTTTATCTTTAACAGAAGATGACTATATTTACTGGGTGGATATCACTGCACGCACAATTTCCCGTATTAAGAGAGATCTTACAGGACGTGAGACAATTGTACCAAAAGGAGAAACAATTGATGCACAAAATACTGTGAATGGTTTGAATTCTGTGGAAGGTCTGGCAGTAGATTGGGTTGCTGGTAACTATTTTAAATGCTTTCCAGCCTTGATACTGTTAGCTTCTTTAGTATATTAAATTTACTTTGTAATTAATCTTTATTTTTAACAATTAAATTTGAACATTTTAGAATGCATAAGAAAGATTTAATAATGTTGAAAATGCCTCAAAAAATGAAGAACATTTCACAATCATATAAAAATTTTTAATAAATTTTTTAAATTTAAAAAAAGTATATAAGAAGAAAAATGTATGAAGCCATTTGTTTCCATGATGAAATTTGAATTCATTTTTGAGTCCATCAGTAAAGGAGAATAATTAATAACACATTTATTTCACATATATATTTACATATAAAATGTTAAATTATCGGAGAAAAATTAAAATGAATACTCAGTATTTTATTAATTTAATTCCTACATACTGGGTGATGAATTACTTCCCTTGTTGCTGGTTTTCTATAATTGGTTCGTTGTGGGGTTTAATTTAATGATTTAAATTATCTGTTTAAATTATTGATTAATCACAAAACAAAAATTCAAGTTATGATCAGTTATTTTAATGTGTTTAATTTTTTCCACTCTTTTCAATCAACCTTTTCAAATTTAAAGCCTAATCTAAATTTTAATATTGTAGTTATGAAATTTGAATAAGAATTCTGAATCTTTTCTTACATATTCTAAAGCTTTATATTGTTATACTTAGGAAACGTCTACTGGACTGACAGTGGTTACTCTACCATTGAAGTAGCCAGGTTAGATGGAGAACACAGATATGTTCTAATCTTTAATGGACTTGATCAGCCTCGGTCCATTGTTGTTCATCCCCTGAAAGGGTAAGAACTACTTTAATGCTTAACTTTGAAAAAACTTTATTAATACCATTAGACATCATATGAAATAAATTGCACTGACTGAAATCCTCTTACAGTTAATAATTCCTTTTGTTAAAACATTTCATTTATGCTCCAGATCTTCTTGTAATAAATACTTGGATATTGACAATATATTATGAAATTCACATTTCAATTAATTGACTATTTTTCATAATTTTAAAGATCTTTTTCTTTTAATTATATTTTTCACAAAATTAAAAATATTGTTTTGTTTTTTAAATAAAATGATAGATTTTTTTTATATAACGTTAATAGATTTTAGTATATTTTCAGGTATGTCAGCAAGAAATTTAGTGCCTCCTGCATGCGAATATGATGTAAACTAATTTTAGTGTGCAAATTCTTACTTGTACTCTTCTCCCACTCAAAATACTGTGGCAATGAGCATGTATATTTTACAGAAAAACTATTGTCCTTATTGTCCTATATGTAGCACATCAAACTCAAAATATGTCAAATGGATTTCCTCAAGTTTCTTGTTATTTTAACTTGTAGATATTGCTTACCACTGTTACAACTGGGCACTGACTCTAAGAATGGATTTCTCACTAAATTCTGATGTCTGGTTATTTGATTAGATTTTTGGAAGTGGATAGTACCAAGAATTTTTCAGCACCCTACCCTATATTATATTCAGTTACATATTTGTGTATTTAAAAAACTAAATGAAGGAAGAATGAGTAATGAATCGGAACAAACTGTAATTGGGCAGTCAAATATGTTTTATTTTTCTTATCTCTTTCTGCAGGTACATGTTTTGGGCTGATTGTGGAGCACATCCAGCAATTGAGCGTGCTCGCCTCGATGGAAGTGAACGAACTATACTACTAAACAGAAGTATTGCCATGCCTCATGGCTTGTCTATAGATTATGAAACTGATCGCTTGTACTGGTGTGATAAAAAGCTTGGCACTATTGGGTGGCTCAGTATCAGTGGCAATGAGAGTCATACAATTGCCCACACCACACAATGCATGTCACTGACTGTTTACAAGGAGCATATCTATTGGGTTGACAGGTAAACAATTATTTCGTTCTTTCTTTTCATTATCTTCCATCTTATGTTTAAATGTATCATTGAATTTTTGTTGTTAAAGTTGAATTAGTTGAAGAAACAAATTTTATTGCACTGTTCCAGTTCACCCAACTCTTCTTCTCTATCTGACATTAAACATCAATCAAGATCAATTTGAATAGCCTTCAATGAACCTATCAGTGTTTAAGTAAGTAATTATAATGAGAAATGGCAACTTGCTACCAAAAGTGGAATAAGTGTGTAAAAGCCAAGAGGAAATATTTAGAGAATTTCTTTAAACAGCCACTCTTCCAGTTCTTTTTGTATTATTGCAGGCATCTCCCAGGGCTTTTTCCTTGGAACTACATTGTTATTAATTTGCATCAACAACCTTCCTATTGGCATCAGTACTCAACTATGCTAATGACACAACTATTTACTCCTGTCTTAATAGTAAGTCTGATCGATTCAACAAGGTCAAATTGGCAGCTGATCTAAAAAGTTATCTACATTCTTTTGGTAACTAGGGCAAGGAATGGCTTGTGAATTTTTATGCCTCAAAATGAAACTGTTCTCTTTTAATTGTCTAACGGAGCCCTTTCTGCCTTATATCAGCATGGCTAATGCTAACCCCCAGAAGAGTGACTCATTGTGCCATATTGGTCTAATGTTTTCCATTGGAAAGATTATATTGAATCAACTGCTACGACTGCTGCTAAGAAAGTCAGTTCTCTGTCCATTTTTCTCTTCAGAATCAATCTTACATATTTATTAATCTACCATTCACCCATGCTTAGAATATTTCTGCCACAAATAGTCTGGTGATTCTGTTGTATATTTTTATGTAGATTCTTGATAAAATCCAAAGAAGAATCTGCAATGTCATTGGTCCTAACCTGATATCTTGGTTTCAGTCACTTACCCACTGCTGTAATGTAGCTTCCCTGTGCCATTTTTTTATAAATACTTTCATAGTAATTGTTCTGCCAATCTCTTCTCTATGGTACCTAGGCTCTATGAATTTAAGAACAGTACTAGATTGGTGGCAAGGTCTCATCATTTTACAGTTGAAATGGCTAGATGTAACAGTAAGTTCTCTGCTAACAGTTTCTTTTCTCACACTTCTCACTTGTGGAACTCTCTTCCAGTTTCTTGCTTTCCAGTCAAATTTGATCTTCAAAAATTGAAATGCAATGTCAATTGTTATCTTCTGGTTTCTTAATTTCTGTTCTTTCATTGTTCTCTCTATTTAATAATTTGTTTCTTATATTCTTTCACACCTAGTACCCACCTACATGCTAGTGGCTTTGTTACCTTGCTTGGGATGAAAAGATTATAAAAAAAAAATTGTTTTATTGAAATCAATGTTGAACAACCAGATACAATAATTTGAACCTTGTATTTCCAGTGCTAATCAATCAGGATCTATTATCCGAGCAAATAAAAACGATGGCAGTGAAATGATCTATCTGAAAACAAATCAAGGAAGCAAACTTAAGGATATTAAAGTTTTTCACAGTTCCAATAAAGATGGTAAGTTTTTTTTCCTTTTCATTTATAGATTAAAATTATCCACAATGAATATTTATGAATAATGTTGAAAATATTTAATTCTGCAATTGCGTTGTACTTGTATCAAAAAGTATTCTTTAATTTGTTTTCCTTAATACTTCCTGAATATTAAGCTAAACAAATATCATTCTATTCACTATAGATTGATTATGATTTTTATGCATCTATATGTATGAATAAATGTGAAATTAGAGTACAATTCTCCCACAATTTCTTGGGTTAAGAAAAACCCTAACATTACTTTATAGAAATTTCCACACTAAAAGCTCAATGTAATAGATTTAAATTTTACATCATGGCATGTTTTGTAGGTCCCCTGTGAATATGCGATATTTTGGTATATGCCAGATTAAGTGGTGTTGGATGAGTCATTGTGGTGAATGGACAAATTGTAATGAATGAATGGGTCGTGATTGTGATTAACTAGGACTAGGATAGCTAATGAAGACCAGTCTCTCCCCATTTCCTCTTCAGCCTTGTGCCACAATTTCGTATTTTTACAAAACAAATAATCTAAAGGCTCACTATCTGCATTATATATTAACTACTTCTAAGCAATATCACTCTTCAGGTTTAACTAATTTGCATATTGATTTTAAAAAAGTATATTTCATTAATTAACTGTCCTTCATTACTGTTTTTTTACTCGAGGATTGTTTTGATTTTCATATCAAAAATAGTTCTGTTTAGGAATATTGTCTTATATAATGCAGAAAAGTGTTTGACATTTGCATTTTACTTGTCACCTATTTGTAAAACTTTCTTTAACTGTAACAAGCCAATTTATGAATGAAATGTTCATTTAAAATTTTTGTTTCAAAGATTTCAAGTAGTGAATATATCTTACTTTGCAAAGTGATAACAAGCGGGCAAAGCCTGCTAGTTTTATATATTTTTATTATTATTTAACTATTAACTTTAATGTTGCATGATCACAATCTTTGGTTCCATTTAATGCCAAGCAATTCAGATTTGCCTCCCTTGATTACAACTTTCTGTCGATAAATCACAATACCGTTTTTTAAAACATTAAAATAAAAATATTTGAAGAAAGTTAACACAAAAATAAAAAGTAAGTTATTGGCAGCCTTGTCCCTCTATTTAGTAATGACATATTCTGATATCATGACAGTATGAGGCATTTTCAATTTCAGTCTTATTGAACAATACCTTATGTTACCATAATAATCTAATATCTCATTACTAAGTTGTGAGACCTGGTTATATGAAGACTCTTCATGATTTGTCTTTTCATATAACCCAAACTCACCTTGTTTTATATAAAAGTATTTTTAGTGTAATTTGTTTTCTATGACAGTGAAACAAAAACAACAACAACTTGAGTATAAAAATATAAGGCCAAGTTTATTTTTACTAAAGAAAAATGCATAAATCAGAAGGTGAGAATATTGTTGTCCTAAGAAGGACAGTATTGGTAGCCACCGGAGTGCGTTGTACTGAGAAGGATAGTTTTCTAGTTGCTGAAGAGCATTGTCCTGAAAAGGACAGTTTATGCATATCTTTGACAAGGATGTCTAGAGCCGGAATCAGTTTTACAACAATGCTGGTTAAGCTTTTCCTTCTGGCTGTTTTTAAATAGTGTATTTTCTGACATTATGTATATAAAACACACACACAGGTTATTGATTTATAAATTTATCATTTTATAAAATGTATACATGACACAATTTTATCAAATCATAATAATATAATTTCATTTTTGTTTTTAATCTTTTATCACCTTTACAATTTTTTAATCTTACTGGACTTATTTTTATGAAATTGCAGACTGGAATGTCTGTTCAGATAATACCACAGGTTGCCAAAATCTATGCCTTCTCAACTCAGAAGACAAAGCTACTTGCACATGCTCCTATGGACAACTGGATGATGATGGTAAATCTTGCAAAGGTAAACTTTTAAGACTAATTTATTGGTTGTCATCATTTAGTCATTTCAATCTTAAACAATTTCAGTCTTGTTTATTGTTTGTTCTTTGTTTATGGCAATTTCTTAAGCTGTCTAAATTAACAATTTTAATTTATCTCTAATCTCCTTATTCCTTTAATATCTAATATAACTTAGTGAAAATTATACTGTCTTTTATATATTACTTTGTACCAAACGATTTTCCTACATTAGTTATTATTACAAACTACAAGTACTACATCTTCCATTATGATTTCAGATTATGATGCCTATTTGCTCTTCTCCGAAGTCACATCAATTCGTGGCATCCACATGATCAATGAGAACAATCTTAACCCACCTGTACAGCCCATGCAAAACAAGACATATATGAAAAATGTCATCGGTCTTTCATTTGACTACAAAAGACAGAGAATCTTCTATTCAGATATTCAACGAAGTGAAATTGGTTCCATATCACTGAATGGTTCTCATTTTAAAATCCTTGCTAGAAGTAAGTATCTCCCCAAAGCTTGTGGATATGTGACAAAGAATATGAAAGTAAAAAAGAATAAATTAATTGTAAATGGAGACTGTAAACCTATATTGGTATGCAAAGATATGTTTTCAACTGATACTTGAAAATGGAGGCAGGTCGGCTGTTCAATTTTTTCTTTTTTATTAATTTGACTCGCATGTCCCTTTTTGTGAGAATTTATGATAGCTTTCTTTATTATTAAAATGAAAAGAAAAAGAATCCAATTTCATTCTTGAATTCTATGTAAAATGTCTTCTTGCCTTATATAGATGTTGGATCTGCAGAAGGTTTGGCCTACAGCTCAGAGCTCGATTATCTTTACTGGACCAGCTATACTCACAGTTCCATCAGTCGTCTGAATGTCAATGACACTGTGGTTGATCCACAGCCAGAAACAATCTTGGAGTTGACAAAAGATGATTATCTTCGTGCTATTGTCATTAACAGCTGTGAATCGTAAGTCACTTCCCATTAGATCTCACTAGTTTGGCTTTCTTTATATTAGGTTGGTGCAAAAATAATGTCGTTTTCTCACATAGTAACATATGCGAGGAAACAACATTATTTTTGCACCAACCTAATATAAAATTAATTTTGATTTTTTAAATTTGCCATTTATATTGAATATAGCTTATCCTGTTAATATTTTCATGCTTGAAACTATTGGCTATGAAAGATAGTTAATCTAGGAAGGCATAATCTTTTTATTGAGATTAATGATTTATTTTTTAATATGTAAAACTTTTATTATTATTATTAAGTTATACAACTTTTTGGGTTTACTGCAAATGCATAAGATCTTATTTGAATGACAAATAGCCTTTTTGTATTGGTAATCATTTTAATGTTATAAAACACTTCATTTTTCATAGTAGTTTTGTTGCTGAAAAAGTTTTAAAATAATTATAACTAAATTCATATCAAAAATATCTTTGGAAGTATTAGCTGTTGCTTTCAACTTATTTCTTGACAGTATAAAGATCTTTTTTATTAATTAAACAATATCTTAATTTTCTATATTTTGTTCTTCTCCAATTTAGGCCTATTTTTAATCACTGAATTTACATATTTCCAATTTCCTAAAATGCTGATAAATTGTAACAATTTAAAAAAAAAAAAAACGCTCATTACTAAAAGTAGAAATAACATTGAAAAATATTTGTATTTGTCCCTTTCCTAGATGTGCAAATGTTTTAGATCTGTTCTCTCAAGATATTAGAAGTAGAAATTCTATACAGTTATGGTAACTGAAGTAAAAAAAATATCAGCTTGGTTGGAATATATCATGTTCAACTTGTTTTTAGCTGCAACTTTTCACAAATAGGAGGATATTGAATTAGTCATACAAAAGTATTGAAGAGAAGAGAGAATATTCTTTGCCAGTTTCTTTTTTCTTTTTTTGTACAGTTTAAGAATAACATTTTAATCATTTGTAAATGGATAAATGTTTGAATTCACAGTTTATTCCTAAATTGTGAAAATGCACACTGAAATTTCTAGCTTCCTGCTCATTAAAAGGAAATGGAAGATATAATACAAAAAGGGATGAAATAGAAAGGAAACTGAAAGTAAATGAATGCCTCCTGTTTATTTCCACAGAATCTACAACAGATACAGTGAATATAACATAGTGGAATAGAACAATTTTACAGATACAAAACTTTATTTTACTGCCATTGGCTATGCATTTTCACTAACAATTGACAAGAGACTGCATTCTGTGCTTACAAAAAATTGCATCACCAATGATAACCCACCTTTTCACAGCAGCCTTTCATCAGACAAACAGATGTGAAAGTCAGAAGGCACCAAATCCAGACTTAGAGTTGGTGTAGCAGTACAGTCCAAACAAAGTTTTTAACGTGATCCATGGTCTTCAAACTCGTGTTATAAGATTATCATTTTCCCTGGCCTGAATCTAGATATTTGGGACTTCGGCTTAGTCAGCATTGCAATATAACAAAAATTGATAGTTTGTTTATGTTCTAGCAAATCCACAAGGATTATACCTTTCCTATCCCCAAAAAGACAGTGCACCTCAATTTGCCAATTTACAAGCTGCTGCTTGAATTTTCTCTTTGATGAGAAATTTACATGCTGCCATTCTACGGTTGTTGTTTTGAGTTTAACCCATATCTAGTGATGATGTAATCCAAGAAATTGTCAACATAAGCCTAATAGTAGTTCAGCAAACCCTGACAGATATTCATGCAATGGTCTTTCTGTTCTTATGCAAGCATCCATAGGACTCACCTTACACAAAATGTGTAATATACCAATACTGTAAAGATTGTTTCTTGTGCATTGCAATTGACGTTCAGCTTTGTACACAGTTCCTTGATTATAATCTGCTAATTTGTGCCAAGTATTTGATCAAGGCCCTTTTCTCCATAACATTTAAGGTTTCAGAAGGCAAATTGAGTTGACAGTTGTAGAAAGTCAGCTGGAATCTAGATTGTCATATGCATTACTATCATCATTACTGAAATGCTTTACCTACTGCCTAACTGTGCTGTCATCCACTGTTTGCTCTCTGCAACTGTCAATAAATGTAATTTCTTTTACATGAAGAAATTCAGTAATATACCACTTCTTTATATGCACTTTCATGTCAAATGCCATTTTGACAGACTGCTATTAAGTTGCTATATGTAACAAGGTAAAAGAAATTATGGTTTCAACATCTGCTGCTATACCACCAGCATCAGGCTCTGAAATTGTGAGCCAACATAATGAAATAGGAGGCATTACTTTCAGAATTATCCTTAAAGATTTCTGTCACATGCATAAGGAGCATGGTATCAATGGCAGTAATATCCACTCAATTAGTTCACTGAAAATTACTCTCTTTTGACTGTAGCTTTGAATTTTCTTTCAGTCGTATGTATTGGACCAACTGGAATATTAAAAACCCAAGTATTCAGAGAGCTTCATTAAATGGCTACGATGCTCACTATATTATTACTACCAACATCCACACACCAAATGGACTGACCATTGACCACAAGGCACAAAAATTGTACTGGGCTGATGCACGATTGGACAAGATAGAACGATGCAATCTTGATGGCACTGGTCGCATGGTGTGTTTTATACAACTTTTTTTTTTATTTTTCTCAATTAAACTATGATATGAACTAAATATAAACTTGTTAAAATTTGTGCTTTTGCTTAATGAAAGAGTTAAGTGTTATTTTGCAAATTTCATTATTTGAATTATTATTTTTATTATTTACAATTTCTTATTTTCATCTTCTTTTGTAAAAGCTAATTTCTTTGAGTAAATTTTGCTTACAGCCAAAATATCCAAATGTTAATTAATGGTGAGATGTTTTTCTCTCAGTAACACTATTTTTCATTTAAGTTTAATGGTTCCCTATTTTGGACTCACTTTCATTATTTTTCTCTCAGGTGATTGTAACTGCTGTACCACGGCATTCTTTTGCTTTAGCTGTCTATGGTAACTTCATCTACTGGACAGATTGGATGCTGAAAGCAGTTCTTCGAGCTAACAAATATGACGGCTCAGGAATTACTTGGATGAGGAACCGGATTTCCAGACACCCAATGGGTATCATTGCCGTAGCCAATGATACAGATGATTGTAAGTAACTGTAAGCTCACTTACCTTCCAGTTTCTTTTCATTTTTCTTTTAAAATGGAAACTTCCTTTGTTTATTCATATTATCTTCTTTCCTTTTTTTTTTTTTTTAAAGGCAAACAGAATCCCTGCTACCAAAACAGATTTGGATGTCATGATATGTGCAAGGTTGACATTCATGGCACTCCTTATTGCTCCTGTCGTGATGGATTCAGTCTGATGCCTGATATGAAAACCTGTAGTAAGAAAGAATATTCAGATAATGTCTCACATTAAGAAGAAATTACATTTACTTCAATATACTTCAATATTACTTTTAGAACTCTGGATTGTTATTTGCAATTTAAGAAACTCTGTCCCTTTTTTTTTGTTTACTTTATTATTCTTTGATAAACATTATTTTAATCAATGATATAACTTCATACTCTTGTGCACAAATTGAATTATTAATTTGTTTATTTTGTAGCATTTTCTTCTAACTAAAATCTCATTGATTCATTTTATAAAGTAGATGATGTTATAAAATATCATTTGGTTGCTATTAATAAACAACAATATTGAAAGTTTTATTTCCATACATATTATAACAAATATATTAATGCCAATGTATTCAGTGTGTACTGCGATTCAAGAGATATTGTATATACTGAATATGTTAAGAAAATATTTTTAGAAGTTTAAAGAGAATTTATCATGAATTTGTCAAGAAGATAAAATTCAATCTAAAAATTTGAGCAAAATCATTTTGAAAGGTCTATTTAAAAAAAATAACTGAAAAAGACTTTTTAGTCTTTTTTTAGTTTTTTAAAAATGTCCATAACAGATTATAAAAATAGCATCATAATGAATGACAACCATATTAGTTAATTGACAGTAGACTTTTAGTTAAAGAATTGATGTGTAACAGACATTTCTTTGTTAATATTATCTCTTTTATTTAAAATGATTTTAACCATTTTTTTCTCTTTTTCAATAGCCAAAAATGGAACATGTGGACTGAATAAATTTGTCTGCCTTAGTTCCCATGCTTGTATTCCGTACGAAAAGACATGTGACAACATTGCTGACTGTATTGATGCAAGTGATGAAGATAAAGGGTTTTGCCGTGAGTGATTTTATAACCTTCTAAACTTAAAACTCTTAATATTTTGTACAATAGATTGCACATCTTTTAATATTTTCACATTTTACTCAACACAAAATCAGCACCTCTTAAATATTTTTCTGGTAGTTAAAATATGATATTTTAGACAAAATGACTAATTTGTCGATCATAAATGCAAAGTACAAACCATGAAAAAAAAATAGCAACAGTTTTAGGCATCTTTCAGTTAAACTCTATAGGGGAATGATTTCTAACAAACCAACAAAATCAAGGAATTTGAAAAGAGGGATTTTTTTTGATTTTTTTATCTTAAATGGATTTATTTTGGGAGACTTGGCATATTTTAATTTTAAGTTTTAATTTTGATAAAATTTAAGAATTAATATTATGACTGTTATTGTATACACTGTCAGATTTTATTATGCAAGTTAATGTTTTCATCATAAAATTGGTATTAACCAATTAATATTGGTACAATTTTCAGCATATATTTATATGATAAATATACCATGTGATTTTCAACTGATAATATTTGTTTCTTTTAGAAATATTTACAGTCTCATTTGGTGGTGTGAGATTTTATTATATAACTCAAGAGTTGTTCATCCTAATCAAAATACATTTATATAATACTATAGTTATTGATATTTGTTTTTTAATTTCACATCTATAAAGTCTGCCATAAGTCGTAGGAAAGTTATAACAACAAAAGAGGAAAAGGATATAAAGTTATTGAGTGTTGGGATAACATTGGATATTGGCAAAAATAAAAGTTTGAAGAGAAAAATGGAAAGAGAAATTAAAAACATTAGTAAGATAAAATAAAAAAAAAATGCTGTTTTGAAGAACTTTATGAAAAGTATCTTTGAGTAAAATTAAAACAGTAATAAGCAAGAAAAGTAAAGTGATTAATACAAAAATATTCAAAGAAGCTGTTGTTTTAAATCAGACAAAAGATGTTAAATATTAAGAACATTGACTAAAGATATGTAAGCAACCAATGTACTACCTTTATGTAAATATTACAAAGTGAAACATGTAATTTGGATAAAGAAATATATTGAAACTGATTTCTCAGCAGTAATTTTTAATGAAAAATGTAGATTTACATTAGATAGATCTGGTGGTTAGGCAAGAGTTTGCGTACATCATGAAAATAATCAACCAACATGTCTTAGTAGACAATATTTTGCATTAGTATTGCAGCAGTCAAATTATAGGTTTCTTCAAAGTTGATAGTAGCATCATGATAAATGCAGAGAAATATTGTAAATTCTTGGTCAAGACATTTTTAAATGATACATGTCACAACCAAGATGCTGAAAGCTAAGACTATATTCATGCAAGATAATGCTCCTTCACAGTCTCCAAAGCTGACAATTGTCCATCTTGCCAAAAAAAATAAATAAATAAATATCAAATCTAGTGGAATGACTCCAGCACCACCAGATATTAATCCAGTTATCTTATGGTTCACCACTAAAGATGTATAGAAGAATAGCAAACAGTATTCAAGAAAAGAAACAAAAACTGGTTTAAGTCAAAGTCTGAAACTGTAGAGTGTAAGAATGAAGTAGTTTCTACAATGTCAAAGAGCAAATATTAAAATGTAATAAAATAATTTATGTTCTATGTTATATTGTGTTAATCAAAAAAATATTATATTGAATAGCTTGAAAATTTTACCAATATCAGATAGTTAATATCAATTTTATTGTGATATTATTGACTTGCATAATGAAATCTGATATAGTGTATTATTTGTCTAATATTTGTTAATTGCATCTCTTGATGTTCAAAAAAGTAAAAACAATCCAAACATAGTCTGATATTTCCATTGCACAAAATGTTCTCTCAACATTAGCGTTTACAGAAATATATAAATTTCTGTTAAATTGTAGAGCATCGTGAATGCCCAGTGACTTTGTTTGCTTGCATCAACAAGAAATGTGTTCCATACAACCAAGTGTGTGATGGACATGATGACTGTGGAGATTCCAGTGACGAAGTGAACTGTAAGTGTGAAAATGACCAATTCCGATGTAACAATGGCCTGTGTATACTTGATAAGCTCCAATGCAACATGAAGGATGATTGTGGTGATAACAGTGATGAAGCTCAGTGTAGTAAGTTTCTTTCTTTTTTTCTTTTCTTTTTTTAATCCTTTTTTCTTATTGTATGCATGTTTGAGAAATTAATGACTTTTCATCACCTTTTCAAAATTGAGAAAATTATGAAATATCAAATGTAAGGTTACACCTGAAGATATAGTTAAAACATTTTAGAACATTTTTAGATATGTCAGAAATTTAGCTTAGTCTTATTTCTAAAGACTGGATTTTAGTTTCTTTAAATGTTTATGCATAACTATCATCTCACTTAACCTACCTAACAAGCTTGTGTAAATGGATTACAGAACAGGGACTAGGGGGAATAGTAAAAAGACTAAAACGGATAGGAAGTTGTGGAGAGCCATGACTGACCACCATCTGAAAAAAAGAAAGATTCACTCTCTTGATCATTATAGCTTTTCACTGAGTGTACTTACTCTTGATAATTATTTAACTTGATATTCCATTATGATGTACCTGTATACAGTACAAATGATGAAAGTTTCTCGCTTTAACAGAATTGACTTACTTTAGGAAATATAAAAATTAACAAGACAAATAATAAAATTAAAAAAAAAACTATTCTACAGAAAACAGCTACACAATAACCACAAACTAAGCAAAATAAGAAACCTAACACATCAATACATATCACCTATTGACAACACATACTCATCACTTATTATTAAGAAAACTAAAAACAACTTCCAGCATGATCGCCATTGTACAAAATAAATACAAATAATAGGTTTCATCATAAAAAAAACAACCAACCAACCCAACAGCAATAAAATTTCATCTAATTAAGGGACAAACATATTAAGTATATTTCACAATTAATAATATAAAAAAAAAGAACATGACCCCAGAAACTGACGCATGAAGATGTAAAAAAAAAGAAAATGACATAACACTTACCAATATGTGAAGGCAAAGAACTCGAAAACTACAAAAAATATGTTCTATACAGAGGCACAACCCTATCAAGACAAAAATAAAACTCTTTGATAATGGCTTATGAAAGCCATCAGAAGATATTGGACAGTTTATGTTCAAATTTCCCTTGGAAACCAGGAACATATATATGATGAAATTGATCCTATAAGTGTTGATAAATATCAGTACTAGCAAAGATGTAACTGTCAGTAAAAATCCATATAGTAAATTATCATAGAATGATTGGTTGTAGAGGCAAACTTGACTTAAAACAAAATGATTGATTCTCAAGAAGAAATCTTGTCCTAACAAGAACAGAGAAAAACATCACCAAATTTCAAGTTGAAATAATGAACATATTCCAGGTTTTTATGTAGGTACCTCCATGAGATCGCTAAAAAAAACAAAACTTTATTGTGTAAATGTTTGTTATTATTAAAAGGAAAAATCAAAGTATTTTGGCTGTATGATTTTACATTTTTTAATCATTCCTAGCACATCCAAAATTTTTGTTAAAAATCTTTTTTTTAGTCAGAAAAATTGACAGATAATCAATCATGACAATCATTTTTTTCCATTTTATAAAAAAAATGAAAATATCTGCTTGAAATTTTAAAAAATCAATTATAATTTTTTTCAAAACTTATTTTAAGAAAATTATAATGTTTATTTAAAATATTTTGAAACAACCTTAACTTAGTTTCTGCACCAAAAAGATGTAGTTTGAAAATAAAACAAAGCAGATCATAACATTTCATGTCACTTGACAGGTGATCAAAGACATTTTCATGACATATTGATAGCTTACGTGAGGATAATTTGTTCTATGGAAGGAGAGAAGTGAAATTATTTAGATTTAAGTGAACAAATTATTTGCCTTGTTATTTTTATGGAAAACTTTTATCACTCTATTTCTTTTTTTCTTCTTTTTTTTTTTTTTTTTTTTTGTACTTAGCTTTCACCTTTACGTTTACGATGCTTTATGGCAAATATAAACAAATTAAAATAAGACTGCTGAGAGTGAGATTAACTTCCATAAAATTAAAATAAGATGATTCACTGAAAACTGTAAAACAACTTCACAAAATTGAAATTGCAATGAAATATGTAAATGAAATAAATGGTACTTTTAAAAATGTAGTAATGTTGATGCTGAAAATGGCTTAGGATGTTGTTCAAATTTTTTTAATTAGTAAAAATGCTAATTCAAAATGCTCAATATGTGTTTCGCACGAAGAATTTGCAATAATGAGATGTGACGTTCAGCGGAGAACGCTTACACTCAAGATACATGAAGTTTTAACGGTTGTGAGCTTCCGTACATTTTAATTACAGCCATTTTAACAATTTTTTATGAACACAAAATTACATTTCTTCATTACTGCGGGTCTTCTGATTGGACAAAGCGATACAATTTACAAAGCGCTAAAAAATTATCTATCTCATAAGAACCTTTATGAAAGTGAATGCAGCTTTCAACTAATTTTATAATATTTTAACAGCTTAAATGTAAAAATCTAAAATAATTAAAGAAATAACAAATAATTGTATTAAAAATTCATTTTTCATTGAAAATTTTTATGCTTTCAGAAAATATTATCCATATTCAAAAAAACAACTAAAAGCATTTGAAATTAAATAATATCTTTGTTTTATTGAGTTTTGTATGTTACAATTCAGAGCTGATTTTCAGGTAGAGGGGGTCCAATAAAAAAAACAAAAACATGATTTGCTTTCCTCAAAGCCTTGTGCATTGAATTTCTAGAGTTTTCATAAAATTAGTTATGGGGCGGGTAATAAACATAAAAAAAAATATTTTTGACATGAGTTTAAAGAAAGAAAACATATTTATAATAATTTCAATTATCTGTCAATAGTTCCTGAAAGTTTCATTAATATCCAACAATTATTTTTATTTTTGCAAGATTTTCCAAATTAATCAAACGTGCTAAAAATTGTATGTTATTTTACTAGTTCCGGTGATACAAAGAGGAACAAGGTTTTTTTAATCAAAATTTAGAATGTTCTAAAAAGAAGGAAAAAATTTTAAAAATAATTAAAAAAAACTTTGGACTTTCCTCTTAATAATAACATAAACATTTAGACGATAAAATTTTGTTTTCGTCATGTTTGGCATCTTTTTCATCATGCTATGCTCTTTTTTTTAGTGATCTCATGGAGGTACCTATTTTTATGGCATAGTGAAAGCAACATAGAAGCTATGAGTTGCAGTTTAACAACAGTAATTAAGTGGCCAAAATTGTAGCCATTAAAAATGACAATAGCAAAAGGAAATACTCAGTCAACAGTAGAACTGATGAAAAAACAGAATAAAAACTAAGATAAATTGTAAGTGTAAAATTAAATTACTCGGCCAAAAAATGTGAAAAGGAAAAAAGGATGTTGAACATGGAAAAGAAGCAAAGAAAAGGAAACATTTTCAAACATAGCTCACCTAGGTAAACAAAAAAACCTGTATGCTTCAAAGTAAAAATATTGCCAATGGTTACTCTGGTAGAGATTAGTGATGTTCCTGTTGTAACAACAGATAAAATATTGTTTGCACCTCAAAATAGAAAAAAATAGAAAAGAATTTCACAATGGATTAACACATTTATTTATCCAGTGTATAACATAAAAAAGGTAACTCAAAATTTCTAGGAATAGTGATTCTATTTTATAAGAAAGAAGATAATAAAATGCTGTTGCTCTATCACATTATTATCAAACATGCAAAAATGGTTCTGAAAAGTACAAAGATATTAGGAAACACATTGCAATCTCTACAGTTTTTAGGAGTTATTACTCGCCAATAGACCATCTACAAACAGTGAATCAGCTGATCAAAAAATTACAAATCACTGGCTTTTGTTGACTATGAAAAGGTATTTGGCTCAGAAGAATAATCGATAGTTTTCAACTTATAATAGTATTGAATTGATATATTATTAATTATATAGAGGTTATTGAAAAATATCTTCTGGAAATAAATGAGAGTGAAATATTAGTGGAGAACATTTGGACATTCTGCTACATTCTGCTGGTGATAATTTTATTATTATGTTAATCATCTGATCAGTTACAAAAAACGATAAATAATCTGGATATAGTACATTTGAAGATGTCTTTAAAAATGAACAGAAACCTAAAACAAAAGTAATGTCCAATTGTAATATCTCCAAATTGATCATAGTGTGAGATCTTTTGGAAGAGATCAAAGAATACAACTATTAAAGTAAAAGATAAATTTAGAGAAAAAGCATAAAATTAAAATCACTTGTAATGAATGATTAGAAAGCATTTAGTAAAAAATGTGACATAATGAAAATTACCTGAAAACAAATTTGTAATGAGACAAAGATCAATGAAAAAAAATGTTATGAGTAAGAGATAGAAATAGGTCAAGGTTTACAGCCATATCACCTTGAAACATTGGTTCCCATAAAATCACCGAAATTAAGTAACATTGAGCCTGGTCAGTATCTAGATGGGTGGCCACTTGGGAATACAAGGTGTTGGAAGCTTAGATATGTGGGTGATGTAATGAATAATAGCTTGCAATTCTTAATTAGAGAGACAATTTCCAATTTCGGTTGGATTCATTATACTCACTCACACACAAATGACTCTTATATCCCCCAGCTATGGGTTAATTAGTAAAACTGTATCACTAAATCATTATTATCTCACAAAAACAAAATTCTTACAATCAGAAAAAAAAAAAAATTTTCCGGATTTAACTAACCTGAAAAGCGTTGATGTTGTATAAAAGAATTACTCAATCAATGAAATAGGTTTGGTTTGGTTTGTTTTATGGCCTATCAACCTCAATGGGTTATTTAATGCTGACAAAATTTTTATTGCTGGTAAAAAAAAATTTTTTTTTTTTTTCCTAAGTATTTCTGGTATTAAAACCTATCTTTTTACTTTGATAGTAGTGTTTTGACCCCAGTTTGGGGGTTAACTATTTGCCCATAGCTGGGACCCTACCAGGTGCTACCACCCCAGGTCAGGATGAACCTGGGTGCACCAGCAATTAAGAGGTAGTTCCATGCTCCTCAGAACCTCCTGATCAGAGGCCTTGCTGTTGCACTTACCCAGAACGTGGATGTAGTTTATCGTCAAACGGAATGAAATAGGTCAGCATGGGACCCAAGAACAGACAATATAGAATTAATTAAGCAACAAAAACAAAAAAAGTAGCAGACAGAGTAGAATATCAGACAGAAGATGAAGAATAGTACAGGGTCATGAAAATCATAGAAAGTGATGAGGAAAGGCCTTTATCCAGTAGTGGATTCACACTAGTCATAATATTGTGTGGGTGTGTGCATATGAATTTTTATTTTTTTGTCATTAACAAGTCACATGTTCTGAAATCTTGTGATTCTTGATTAATGATCTTTATCTTATTTGTGAATCTGATTTAAACATTTTCAGCTAAAAAGAGATTGATTGGAATTATATAGTATATATACACATTTGAAAATACAAATTTGTAGGGTGTAAATGCAAAAAGCTCAAAACTTTATGTATTGCAGAAATTATTTTTTGCAATGAAATGAAGATGTAAAATGCAAAATCAGCCATCGATTTCCATTAGAGGCATTTAAAGATTTTCCATGTTCAGGACCAGTTTTTGTAGCCCTCCTCTATGTTGATGAAAGAATAATACTATTTTAAATCCCATTTGTAGTCATAATCTTTGCACTCCCACTTGATTATAACTGATTTAAGATATGATGGTATATATAGTTATTTTGAATTGAATATGGTGTTGATAGATATGATTTTCACTTAAATATATTGTAATTTTCATTGCTGCTTGTTTATAGCTGATCATCAATACTGTGGAGAAGACAAATTCTTCTGTAAGATTTCAAATTACTGTATTTACAACAATCAAAAGTGTGACGGTCGAAATGATTATTCATGGTGAGGATGAAGAGAACTGTAACAAAGGTCAGTATCATGTTATAAATATTTGTTATTACTAACATTCATTTTGGTGCATTTCATGCATCTTAAACACCTAAAGATTGGTTTGGGCTTTGATCAATTCTAGTTTGCTGCTTTTACTCATCAAAAACTGATTTATTGTGATTTTTATTTAACAATAATTCGATAAGGATTATTCTTGCCTTTACTGCTTTAAAAGCCAGCTCAGACTTTCTTTTAGAAAAATTTTTTTCTGACTCCCTTACCAAAACAAAAAAAATAATGATCTTGAATCCTTCAAAATTTGAAATTATATTCCTGTTTCTTCTTTATCAAAAAAGCTTAGGTTAATGATTCATTTTTTAATCAACACTTCTGTATGATAAATTTATTTATATAATAATTGTTTTTTAGCTAAATGCAAAGAACATGATGAATTTCTTTGTGAACAAAACAATATGTGCATTCCCAAGATATGGAGATGTGACCTCAGTGATGACTGCCCTGATGGTTCAGATGAAACCAATTGTAGTAAGTCTCTTATATATATATGATGTCATATATATATATATATATATATATATATATATATATATATATATACACACATTAAGAAATGGACAAAGTCTGACAATTTATTAAAGACATTTTTATGTTTAACATTCTTTTTATAGATACAACTATTTAAGTAAATGCTCTGTTTATAATAAACAGTATTAAATAACATTTACCAGCCTGAATGTCCGAGAAATTTTCATAGAAAATATTCGTCCCGTGGCTGAGCGGTTAGGCACGTCAAGCTAAATGACGGTTCCATATAGGATGCAGGTTCGAACCCTGTCAAAGGACAAATATTTTCTATGAAAATTTCTCGGACATTCAGGCCGGTAAATGTTATTTAATACTGTTTATTATAAACAGAGCATTTACTTAAATACTTGTATCTATAAAAAGAATGATAAACATAAAAATGTCTTTAATATATATATATATATATATATATATAATTTTCAGCATTAGTGATTGCTTTATTTTGATTACCAATTCAAATTCTGTGAGTTCCTAACTTAACATTTATTTTTTAATATACACAAAAGTTTATCTGTTGCTCAAAAAAGAATAATGCCTTAATATAAAAAGATTTTTCTTTGAACTTTCTGTCAACTTAACCAAAGATTTGGATTGGAATTTGGATAAATGCTGTCTTTTAATCTAATACTCAACCTTTATATATTTACATACATATATATATATATATATATATATATATATATATATATATATATATATATATACACACACACACACCATGCAAACATATATGGCAATCTAGCATAAATATCATTTCCTATAATCACATACCTTAAATCTTTGTAACATAGTTTTCTTCCTTTTCTTATAATAGGCTGCAATCCAGAATTATTTGAATGTGCTGATGGAACCTGTTTACCTTTCAACTGGGAATGTGATGGACACTCTGACTGCCAAGATGGCTCTGATGAACATGGTGGTTGTAGTAAGTTACTTTACAAATCTACTGGATTGACTTAATTTTGAATCTGGAACAAGTAAACATTTTTCTTCCTTTTAATATTTCAAAGCAAAAATATTAAATAAGTTTTTTGATGAACAAAAGAATTTGTTTAATTTTCTGATCATTATCTTCTTTTTTATTTTACATTTTGTATTTTGCATTGAAAGCAATGCATTCCAAAGTAACACAACATAATTGTTCCTTTGTTCTCTTTTCCTTTCTCTCTCTCTCTCATTCTTTTCCTTTTCTTTTTTCTCTCTTATGTTTCTTCTTTTCAGCCAGTAATTTTGAATGGAAAAGTATTATTCCCAGTTTCACTCCAAGCTATAATTAAAGCCTGTAAAATAGTAAAGACTGCAACCAATGTTTGTCTCATCAGGTGCATTTTGTCTCATCAGGTGCATTATTTATTGAATATCATTGTGTATATATATATATATCTATTCATAAAATAGTTATCTTTACAGAATTAACATTAAAGGGGAAAATAACACATATATCCACAAATCTCAATTTTTTCAATTTGAATCTCAATTGCCAAATACTTGTCCTATAAAAAGAGTAAAGTCAGTTGAAATAAAACTTCTGTTTCAAACAGCATTTTCAGTAAGATATCTATTTTCTAAAGTTCATTTTGTCATTATACTGTCCACTTGTATTTTCTAATCTGAAAATTAGAAACATGAGAGAAAGATTTAAATAATTTTCTAATGTTTGTATTAATAAGGCTGATAGTAAAGTATGATTGTTTCGGACTGTTTTATTCTGCTAATGTTAGGTAGAGTAGACACAGAAAAAATTAGCTTTACACAAATGTATAAAAGATAATTTGGAACCACCAAAAATTTCATTAATTATCAAATTAATTCCTTTAAAGAAAAGAAAATTTAGCATGTGAAAGAAAAACTATCAGCACAGTACAGCTTTTATTTTTTATTTTTTTAGTTTCTGCTGCCTGCAAAAAAAAAAGCGTGTTTTTTTTTTTTTGTACACTTTGCATTAATTTGGTATGACTTGAATGTAACTTAACCCATTCTTATCACTCCTTCATCTTTACAAATGCACATGGTGTTTTCTTTTTCTTGATTATGTAATTTTTTTTTCTACCAAACAAGAACTCACAAAAATGACATTAAATATAAATAAATAAAAACTTATACAGAATACACATTCAGATTTTATTATTCAATTTTGTGTTTTCACAATAAAATGTTGGTAAAATTTCCAGACTATACTTAGATTTGTATAAGAAATATACCATTCGAGCTTTGGCTTGTTATATTTATCCTTATATGGCTAAGAACTTTTCAGGTTTTATTATGCAAATAAAATAAATGCCACAAATTTTTATTTATAAATAAATTCCAGATATCAGCCATAGAAATATGTTTGATTAGCACAATATCCAATATATTGGAATAAATTATTAGTTTACATGTTAATAAGGATTCCTTGGCATTATATGACATTAATTGATCTTTAAATCACTTGATTTCCTAAAATTTTCTTTTCTCTTGAATATAAAATTACTTGCAGCAGTTTTTATTGCTTCCCAGGGATCTTCTTTGATTAAATATTGTTTTCCTTCCTCATATACAAATATTTTAATAACGAGCCACAAGATTTTTATTGTTCAATATCTGAAGTGGTTGGGAGTGATTCCATTAATGTGGTGTCTTTGAAACCATTTTTGGCAAAGTGTGAAGGGACATCATTTTGCATGATTCATGCAAGATAACACCTCTTCATATTCACATACTCTTTAGATCAAAGTTTCTAGTTTGTGTCTAAATCATTCAAAATATTATTTTTTTTCAAAAACTTGGAATAATTATCTTCATTTAGCTTAATACAATCGTCCAATTTGAAGGTATGTATAATTTTATTGTTTACAGTTGTAGCCCAAAACTATTCAACTTTCTTTCTACTGTCTCCTAAATCATATCCGTTGAATCTTTTCATGAAAGATCCAACCTTTAGCTCAGTTATCAGGTCTATACAACATTCATCATTAAAAAATATTGTTGAGAAATCAGCTTTCATGCATTTCTTTGCCTAACTTACATGTTTCTCTTTGTGATGTTTACAAAAAGGTGATTCTTTGATTGATTTCATGTTGTTTGCCAATATTCTGAATATTCTGCATCTTTCCTCTTTGTTTATATATGCAATAATCAGATTCTTCAAATATTTTCTTGCTTACTTCTCTTAATTTTTCTCAATTCTCTTTCTGGGATATTCTTGCCAATGTTTTCCTTTTTTTACTTTTTTTTTTTTTTAAATGTTCTTTGATCCTCTTCAAGTTTTAATTTTTAAAGTTATGCTTATACAACTTTGGATAGTCTTGTTTCTCTTTTGAAGAGGACACTGAAGTCAACACCAAGGGACAACAGTCTGTTTCATGCTTAAAACAGACTGATGCCTCTTGGTGTTAGCCTCAGTGTCCACTTTCCTATATAGATATATTCTATTTTTGATATTGAGCACTTTTACCCATAAATATAGCATACCAAACGACTATATTTTTATCATATATATGTATATATTTTCCTCACCAGTAGCATGATTTCTAGTTTCATGCATAATGCAATGTTCAGGTGCTGAGTAGAGACTAAACATTACATAATTTAAATTAAAAAATAAAATTTAAATTATTTAACCAGAAGATTGCATTGTGCATGAAACTCGGAGTTGTGCTACTGGTGTGGAAAAAAATTTATATTTATTTAATAGCCCTGTTATATTATGAAGCTGCATAATAAAATCAAACACCACCAAATATGGTACAATATATTTGTAATAATAGCAGATATTTTAAACTGAAATCCCCAAGGTTTATTTCTACTAATATAAGTAAATCCAAAATAAACATTGGCTTGTGTAGTTAATGCAATTTCCATCATGAAATTATAAGGTGTAACTGTTCAACAAAGAAAGTAAGCCAAGTGATCAGTAAATTCATTATTTCTTATACCTCAAATGAAGGAGGTAAGGAAATGGATGCTAGTTATAAACTTGGGAAGGAAGTTTTTCAAAAGCTTGAGACAATTTAGTCAATGTCTTTGATTGACACCAACCTAAAGGCACATCTATATAACACCATGATCTGTCATTTATACCCGTGAAACATGGAAACTATTAGAAGTGTCTTTTTAGGAGAACAATCTTGAAGATACATCATAAGTAAAGAAATGCTGACACAGTACTGATAGCAGACATGCAATAGAAATTGCAAAATCTCCTACAGAAGGTAGCGACGGAGAGTGAGATGAAAGGAATGAGTATAAACTACAAGAAGACAGAATGCATGATCATCAGTAAGATGATGAGCCCGAAATGCGATTTGCAGGTGGGGGATACTAGAATCAAGCAGACACAGAAGTTTTAATATCTGGGAAGCATCTTGACAGAAGACGGTAAGTGTGAAACTGAGATCCGTAGACGTATTGGGATGGCCAAGGACACATTCCAAAAGCTGAGCAGAGTATTGCAAGACAGCAGGATTTCTTTGGTAACAAAGAAAAGAATACTGACCTGTTATGTGACATCTGTTCTTTATGACAGCGAATGTTGCACAATTTCCTCAAGGATGAGGAAGAGACTAGAGGTGACAGAGATGTGATTTTACAGAAGGATGCTAAGGATATCATGGACTGAACATGTGAGCAACGATGATGTCTTAGATAGATAACAAACAAGGAGAAGGCTTATACTTAACATCAGAAAGTGGCAGCTGAAGTTTCTGGGACACATAATGAGGAAGTAGGGCCTGGAGAACCTGATACTCACGGGTTCAATAGAGGGAAAGAGAGACAAGAGAAAGCAGTGTGTAACATACCTGATGAGCTTGAGCAGGTGGATGACAGAACGTGGTCTGGGGTAGGAAGCAGAGGGAAGGAGCTTGCTGAGAGCTGCAAGGGATAGAGGGAGATGGAAAGCCATGATCACCTACGTCCTGAAAGTACATGGCACATAAAAAAAAAAAAGAGATGGGCGTAGTCATATTGTCTGCAAAACATTATAGCTTAGAGCAAACCTATGAGTTGGGAACCACCGTAGGAAATACCTAAAGATGAAAGGCCATGAATAACAATCTGTAGTGTGTTCATGCATAATATTGCACTCTTAAACTGAAAGAAAGAAATAGAGCAGGGTGCAACTGATTGACATCAGTGAAGAATTATTGCCACCTTATGAGCAGATTTACATAGAAAGACTTAACAGCTCCAAATTTCTAAAAACCTGTTTTGTTGAAAAATATAAAATAAACTTTTCATTTGTCAAAAGTTTCTGGCATTTGTTTTGTTTTGTTTTTTTGGTTTGTTTTTTTTTTTAGTTTCATGTATCACGGTATCAAAGTTTGTCATGACCTTATGAAAAAAGCCTTGCTTGTCAGTACCTGGGCTGAATGAAAAACATTGTGCTTAAGAGAATCTCCTCTTTTGTTATGTACATTACCATTATACAGCACCTGCTTACATTTTTTTTGTATGCAAGATTGCTTTTGTTTCATTTTAATGATTTTTTTTCTTTTTTTGTATCTGCTCTTTTTGTTCTTAGCAAATGTCTTTCTTTTCTATTTATATAATTTTTCTTATTCATGTATTTTTTCTTTTCTTATTGTTTATTGTTTGCCATGATATTCTTTCTTGAGCAGGTAACTCTACCTGTGAACCCCCCAAGTTTGCATGTGTGTCCAATGGTCACTGCATTCCCAACCATTGGAAGTGTGATGGACAGGTCGATTGTGAAGATAGCAGTGATGAATCTCAAGAAAATGGATGTCGTGAGTAGTTTCAGATAGTAGACTTCCATCTATTTGAATCCTCTCGGGGCACCTCTCTCTCTCTCTCTCTGTTTCATTAGAAAACAGTCAAGTAACATAACATCTCTCTCCTCACTCTCTCATCAAGCCTAGAACTTTAGTCTGTTATCCTAAGCAGTTAGGAAATTCTCTTATTCCTTTTTTTATTTTCGTTCTTATTACAACCATTTTTTATTAAGAATGGCTAGAATAAGAAGGTTGTATTTTTGTTAATTGTGTTCTCTTCTATTTTAGAATTTACATTTTTTAATGTATAATCAATGTTATGCATTACTCAAGAGAAGAGTTCACACCTTCTTTAAGAATAGAGAAAGAGAGAAATAGGGTTAATATGCATTAACACATCTGTAGAGATACAAATGCTTATGTCACAAATATAACTTACTTTTCTTAGAACCTTAATAGACCAATTAAATATGAACTCTATTCCAAATGTAACTTGATAAAAAGCATCTGCATTTCACAAATTTATTTCCCTTTCCTCCATCTCTCTCTCTCTACATATATATGACTTTCCTATAATTTTTTGACATATGAGTGTCCAGCAGCTTAGTTCTTAGAATCAAAAAGCCAGAATACCCACACATTTGATTATAGTGGTAATGAATTGTGCAGAAATTAGTAAATCTCCTTACCAGTCACAGGGATCTGTCTCTGCACTGGTAGTATCACAGCTATGACTAGCTTGGACTGACTCTGACCAGCTAAGACTAGCTTAGACCGGCTCTAACCAGATTGGACTAGCTAAGACCAGCAGCCCGAGTGAAGACACTCAGGTCCCCACGTTAAAAACCAACCTTGTGTCACAACCTGACTCAGTGAGGAAAGTAAATCAACCCCTCCCTCAAGGGGTATACACATTCAGATACTTGTTGGTCACAGGGATCCATCCCTGCACTGGTACTATCACAGCTATGACTAGCTTGGACAAGCTATGACCAGGTAAGACCAGCAGCCCGAGTGAAGACACTTGGGTCTCCACATTAAAAAACTGACCCTTTCAAGTAAATACAAACCCCTCTCTTGAGGGGTTTCTAACACATCTGTTTATCATCTCTTAGTTGCATCTCTGTCTTTGGACAGAGTGCACTCAGGGACGACTCCATCCATGGACAGAGTCACAACTGAGGAAAATTATACTGAGAGGTGCCGGGGGGGGGGGGTGTCGAGTAAATACCAAATTACTATAAAGTAGGGCTGAGGCTTTTTAATCTCGGAATTCATAGAAGAATTGAGCTCCAATTTCACATTTATTCATATAGATTCCGTAATATAGGTTTTACTTAATTAGCTATTATGTTTCTTTAATTCTTCAAATATTGATTGTATAACTGATTCTAATTTCTATTTTCCCATCTTTACACTATATTAATTTTATCTTATAAATTGTCCCCTGTTCTGTCACCCATGAAATAAAAATAATTGTTTGTACAGAAAATAAGGATCTACATACATCAAATCGTCTTTAAATTAAGTGGCAGCAGAAGAATTATCATTGAACTTTTAAAAGGTAAGCTTAAATATTAATACAATACTTAAATTCAGCAATCAATTTTGAGTTCTTCTGTTCTTTTAAGCGAATTTATAATAAAATGTGCCCTGCAATTTTAGATACAAAAGGAAAATAAGAGTTACTCCCCTTGAACCATGACAGCTATGATAATGGCTAGTATAGTATATTAATATATATTTTTAACCTTGCAAAATCTGCCAACCCTGAATCTGATCTCAACAAAAATTGTTCCTTGCACCTAACTTTTCTAGGGCTTTTGAATGAGCTATAAATCATTGAAATCGGACCAGTGGGAGTGGAGGAATTGCTTGGACACACACTGTACATATGTAAGATATGTATCTTATATATATATTTTTGTGTATTAATGGAATTCTAAAAAGTGGATAAAAATCAACATGGCTTTGAGGAGATTTCCAAAATTGAGATCTTCAAATATCACTACATTTAATTATTCTGTATGTTTTTCCCTTTCTGCATACTACACTCATACTGTTAATAGTTCAATAATTTATTTTATGATAGAAATTTTTCATTAGAGAAGTACTTACTCCAATATATTTATTATTCTTTTAATATTATTTCTTTAAAGTGTGAGTATGCCTCTTTTTTTGTGTGTGTGTTGGCCAGAGTTTGTGTGCTATTATTTACTTAATAAACCAAACAAACATTTTGACCAACCCAATATTATGAGTGGTTTGTTTTACTCACAAGTGTGCAAAATATGAAACGGTCTATATGAGAGTTGAGTTGCTATATGATTGTTTTTATAAATATTTAGTTCTAAAAGAAACTTATTGCTTATTATAAACTGTTATTTGCTTGACAACTTTTACTTTAGTATTTCCTTTTCCTTGCCTCACACCCCTACTGACCAGCTGTCAATATGCAATTTTAACCCATAAACGACAGCAGTATTTTGGTGTCATTCCCAGTTGAGCCATAGAAATCCTCAAATGTCCTAAATAAAATTTGTTAAAGATTCAATTTTCTTTGCACTGAACTATTCGCTTATCATTTTGGAAAATTCTTTTCTTCCTTTCAAACTGAAACAAGTTTTTGGCTTGGATAATATAAAAAGATTTAAGCAATCATCATTTTTGAATTTGTCATCTTAACTCATAAACAACAGCAGAAATTTGTGTCATTCCCAGTTGAGTCATCATTTTTATCTTTATATTAAAATAAATTCCTATTATCAGACTGTGATCCCATAAAATAGCACAAAACTTTCCAAGTTTTCTTGTTATTTGTATGAGAGAAACTGTTGTTTGTTTTTTTCTCTGTCATGTCCTTTACAAATTTTTCCCCTTTGTTGTTGGTTTCAACTCTTCATTTCACCACCAACACCAACACCACCCCTGCTTCTTCAATGCACTTTTATGTTTGATTGTTGCAATTATGAAAAATACACTGTTTTCAGTGTAATCATGTCTAATATGCTCAATTATATTCACAGTATTTAGTTCCATCTTGTGCTCCTTTTTTGTAAACAAAAAAGTTCAAGATTTATGACACATCTTTGTTACTTTTATACCACATTAAGATGAGTATTTTAATTGGTTATTTGCTTGTTCATTTCATATTATCTCATCATGATGACAGACAAATCTCATTGATTAAAAATTTACAACTGAAAATTAGAAAGTGCATATAACTGAAAAAATTTGGTTTTGTTATTAATTCTGGACTTTGTGGCATGATTTATCAATTACATTTTTACAACTTAATAATCTTGTAATCTTTCTTTTTATACACACCTAAATTCAATGAATTTATAGCATATATATAGTATAACTAATATTTATTTTAATTGGTTGTTTTTTAAGGTTTAAAATAAAAGAAGAAATTAATGCAACAATGAAAAGAATAAATTAATCTTCTGCAGCAGAATGAGTGGAATGTTAAAAAGATTACTTAAACAGATACATATTTTTTTTTATTTTTATACCCAAAACCCTAGCATTAATATTTTTTTTTATTTCTCATTCAAATAATTTATTGGTATTTATATTGAAACCTGTGTGTATCTGGTCTCACTTAAATTTTACCATATGCAAAAAGTTATACTAGCTAACATATCAAACCCTAATATTTGGGGCTTAAAAACATAACTTGACTAGAATTGATTTTAATATTTTTTCTATTTAATAAAAGCTGACAATGTCAATTCACTGATTTTTTTTTTTTTTTTTTTTTTTTTTTTTATTGTAAGTGAAAATTACAAAAAGTATTGAAAAATTTATATTGTTTCCATATATATAATTTTACCAGTCAATTCCAAGAAAAAGGAATTTACCTAAAATATGGAAACGTTAAACAGATTACATTTAAAACAAATTTGCTGCCTATTATCTGCATAGTTAGCTGCAAAATACACATCAAAAGAGAGAATGTCATTTGATTGATCAGCTTTGAAAATGTTTCTAACTGCTAATCCCTTTTGTTATTTCCTATTACTTTTACATTTGCCATTGTTTGTAAAATTCTCATCCTTTTCATTTTTTTTTTTTTTTTTCACAGCCCATACTGTGTGCAGCATGACAGAATTTCAGTGTAAGAACAAAGTTTGCATAGATGCACTCTATGTATGTGATCATGACAATGATTGTACTGATGGTTCTGATGAAGCACCTCATACGTTATGCAGTAAGTCATTTTACCTTCCTGACAAACTATTTAAATTAGCTACTTTCTATGAATTATATATCTTGATTCATTTAACATCTTAATTTTCTTGCAAAATCATTCTGTGTAAGCACAAGACAGTTTTTAATAAAATTACTACCTGAAAACTTCAAATTGATTAAAGAATCTTTAATAGTACTTTTAAGAAGACATGTAAACGAGGGAAGGCATTGAACAAAGGATGAAAATCTGATTATAATTTTATTTTACATAAAATCACACTAGTATTATAATCTTAAAAGCATTTTTTTTCATTTATAAGATAAAAATTAATGACATTGAAAGGAATAACATTGTTTTAGAATTTTACAATATTTTTGATTTTTGTAAACAAATGAATAGTGAAAAAACTTTTTTCTTGATAATTAAATGTTTAATAAGGATGAGTATTTTTTTTCCCAGATTACAAAGTGTGTGCTAATCCTGAAACTGAATTCATGTGTGTTTCAAGCAGTGAGTGTATTGAAGTTTCCCATAGATGTGACTCAATTGAAGACTGTGATGATGGATCTGATGAGATCAACTGCACAAAATCTGATGAGTGTGAGCCTCCATCACACTTTTTATGCCATAATAATGTATGTATCAACCAGACTTTAGTGTGCAATGGGCGTAATGACTGTGGGGACAGATCAGATGAACCTACATCCTGTGGTGAGTTCTTAAACAAATCCTAATACACTCTCATGGATTATATGTAATAAAGGGAAATCATCATTATCAACATTATTTTTTTTTTTATACAGATTTAATTTCACCCACATCCTTTCTTTTTTCAGCTAATGTTAACAAGTTTATTTTAAACTGATTACTAAGTGCATTATTTTTATTTCAAATTAATTGAAATTTCTTATTATTTTTTGGTGGGGAAGTTGATGCCATTGTATGTAGCTAATCAATTAAAATGTAAATATCCGATTAAATAAGCTGTGCTTAAAAATTTGATTTGTCCATTTAGTCATTTGAAAAGCCATCAACATTGTCATGTCATCAATTTTGACATGTTCGTAAAGTCTGTAGCTGTCAAATAGTCAGTTTTGTTAGCTGTCCAGTTGTAATTTTATTGTCAAATTATATCAATTAGGTGGAATTGTCAGTTGGAATATCTTACATATATAATATTGAAAAATGTAAATTCATATTTGTGCATAATATGGATATAAGTCATGTATATATTGAATAATGTTGTGTGTGTGTATGTATGTATGTATGTATGTATATATATATATATATATATATATATATATATATATATATATATATATATATATGTATGTATGTATATGTATATTTGGTCAGCAACTTTGTTTTTTTAAACATGTTTTGTTGAGTATGACAGATCAGGAAAATTTAAACAATTTTTTTTAGTTTTTCCAACATTCTTACATTTTTTTTTTCATTTGGTGGGAGTAAGGGAGTGCAAAAATGTTTGCACTTTCATACTCCCACCAAATGAAAAATGTTGAATATACTAAATAAAAAATGAATTAAATTTTTCTTGTTTGTCATATTCAACAAAACATATTAATTCAGAATGGTACTTGCAAATTGATGTTTAAAGTAGAATTGGTTCATGTATTATTTGCTGACAATGATAAAAATAATATTAATTTGTTACTTGTGAAAATAAAATTATGCACTCCTTAGACTAAAATATGAGGAGTTGCAGAAAAAATCTGCCCAAAATCTTACTAAATGACCAAATAACAGAATTTTGTAAGGAAGGGTTTCTTAGTTTGCCTGTGCACCCCAACACAGTGATACAGCAAAAATGTAAGAAAAATATTTTTTTAAAATCTGATATAATTTTTCAAATTCAATTATTACCAGTCAACACTTCTGACCCATATGCCTAAGGAAATACTATTTTATTTATTTATTTATTTTATTTTATTTTATTTTTTTTTTTTTTGGCAGGGGTGCTTAATTCAATTTAAAGTGTAATTAAGCTTGCTTCACATATGACAGGAAAATATACTATTGTCTTTTATTTAATTCATATATACCTTTTTATCTCTAATCTTATTTTGTTAACATCTAATTAAAGGATAATGTTTGCTACATTTTATTTTATAGGTGTGGATCAGTGTCAACCTCCCAGGCCTTGTGAACACATCTGCACCAATCTGGGCTACACATACAAATGTTCTTGTCACCCTGGTTTTAAACTTGTAAATGACAAATTTTGTGAAGGTGAGCATGCCTTTTTCAAGGCACTGAAAGTTTAGATTTTCAGTAACAATGAATTTAATACAATGTTCCTTTGATTTTAATATCACACATTCACAATATACCAAGTGTTGGTTATTGCTAAAAACTTGAAATCTTAGGACTATATACAAGACTATTTATCATTTCTGTTATCCTTAGATATGCAAAAGCAGTGGCTTCACATTGTCTACTACTGGTAATGAGAGTTTTTTCTTATATGCTGTTAGCTTAGATGTAAAAATATGACCAAAAAAACATTTTGTATGAATAACTATTCACACATTTTTAGAATCTAAACAGCTGTTCAAATCAGACAGATATAGCAGCAAAAAAGTGCCTACATTTTAATATTTTTTTACTGTCTTAAAACTAACGGTCTGTTTCTGAAAAGTTTTTTTAACAAGGAGAAATTAAACACTTTTTAAAAAATTGTTTGAAACATTTTCTTTTTTGACAAGAAGTTAATTTGTATATCACTCTGTGGTTTTAGACATTAAAAAAATCCACTAATTGTTGGATTTTTTATTTTTTTAATGTATCTTTAATAATTATTTTTTATTATTATAAAGACAAAATTAGAATCCTTGCAATAAAATGCACATCTTCTGATTTGTAATTAAAACAATGATTCAAAAGAAAATATATTTCTTTAAATTCTTTTGCTGCTGAATGTTGGCACAATATAATAGTATTTAAGAAAGCCAACGCCATCGTTTTTTTTTCTTTTTAGAGCACAAACATGGTCTTGTTAGACTCTACTTCAAACTAAAAGTAACAAAATTCGTAACATAGCAGTTGGCGTAAAAAGCATTGCAAATGTCAATAGAAATATTTGTATCACTTTTCATTACAGCTGTGGTTTATTCTCTAACAGTTTACAAAAGATATTGTTTAAAATACTTGGAAACTTAATTTCTGTAAAATTCACTACAGTCCCTTTTCTAAAAGGGAAATAGGTTTTTGTGTTGATAGCTAGTGTAGCAGAAAATAACAAAAATACTGCAGCACTTATGCTGCAATGAAAAAGCCTGTTACTGATATGGATATTATTTTTTTATTTTTTTTAACTTATGTTCACTCAATATAAGGCCAAGTGCCACTCAAGGTAGAGGGTTACTGTGTGGTAGTGTATTTGTATAAGAAAAGGCAAAGGTGAATTTCTTTGGGCTATGCAGGAAAGATAACAGCTAACTCTAGACTTGAAGAGGTCAAGATTTAAATAGTGAATTACATTTCAGAATTCAGTAGTAGACTTTAGAAGAAACCAGAAATCTGATCCTAAAAGGGAAACAAGGGGTAAATCTCTACTTCTGTTCAAAAAACTGGGGAGGAGTGTGAACAGGATGATAGGCAAACCCTATCTATTCCTATTTGGGAAGGAGGAGAAAAAAATAATAATAATTCGTGGATGAAATTTCAAAGTTCAAGTGGAGATATTAAGAGTAAAGAGTTGAAGTAGACTTTTTAGTAGGAACCGGAAACCCAATTCTAAATAGGAAAGAAGGAATAAACCTCCTGTTCAAAAGACCAAGGAGGAGTGTGAACCAGACAATAGTCAAGCCTATCTACACGTATTGGAAGAGAAGGAAGGAATCAAAATAATAATTAACTAGTGAATAGCATTTCAGAGTTCAATCAGAGGTGTTGGAAAGATAGTGTGGAAGTAGACTTTTTAGTAGGGACCAGAACCCCAATTCTAAATAGGAAACAAGGACAGACACTAAAAGTAGAGAAATTGGGCCAACTCTAAAAGGAACTGAAAACTTGATCCCAAGCATGAAAAAGTAAATAAATAGTAAACAAGATTACAGTGATTAGCTCTGAATATGTGCACTAGGGTAGAGTTAGTTATAGAACTGACAGTATGATATTATCTATTAAGTTTTAACTTAGTATAAGTTCAAACAGCCTTCATAAAAATAAAATTGAGCAGGGAATTAACATTATTTGAGATATTTTGTGCGTGAAAAAAGACAATGTACAAGAAATATGGCTTGATATGCATACAAATAAGTTCAAATTTTAGCCAGGCTGTTTTAGCTAGAAAAAGATGATTACAAGTCAAAGTATACATTTACCGATTCAAAAATGAATTCACTTAAATAAATAAAATCAAGTACAGAATAAACAAAATAAAATAAAAAAAAATATAAGAAAACTTCTGTCCTCATCCGCACTGGATTTCATCCACTTTAACCAACCATTTGCCCAAAAGGAATGGTACTTCTTTTCATCCACTTTAACCAACCATTTGCCCAAAAGGAATGGTACTTCTTTTCTTCATCTGGTATTCTTTAATTGTGAGCATCTGGAAAACTTGATTTCAAACAATCTGATCAATATTAATGTGCATGTCAAAGACACTTTCATTTTCTTTTTAACAGATATCAATGAATGCAAAGAAAATTTTCCCTGTTCTCACATGTGCAACAATACCATTGGCAGTTTCTACTGTTCTTGTGCAGAAGGTTATATTCTAGAAAGTGATAAAAGATATTGTAAAGTTGCTCAAGGTAAGTATTTCAAGCTTCAATCCTTTGGCCACCTCCCCCCCACTACTGAACATTTCTGCTTTAGAATACTTTTCTCCTCCCCCAATTTATCTACATGAACTTCTTAGATGTAACTAGCAGAAGCAATAAAAACAATAAGAGGCAATATTTGCCTGTTTGTGTGCCTTCCTGCAAAATCTTACTTTACAACCAAATTGTATTTTGAAAATGCACTCTTTCACTTAAAAGATGTTTTTTAAAAAAAGACAATATCTGCTCCTGTTAAATTTTTCTTTTACTTTTTCTTTAGAACCAAAACCCAAATTATTGGTTGCAAGCCGATACTACATTCGTGAAATGGGCTTTAATGGTGAAAACATCCAAGTTGTAACTGACGGAGTAGAGAATGTTGTTGCCATTGACTACGATTGGGTAGACCACTACATTTACTGGTCAGACATTACACCTCTAGAGAGCAAGATTTCTCGGGCTCGGATGAATACCACAGATTATAAGGTACAAAGAGAGCTGCCAAAATTTTAATACCAAAACTTCTATGTTCAAATTAATTGACCATTAGGTGAATAGAGGCATTGACAAAAATGTCCAAGCTTACTTAATAAATGTTACTGGACTGTATTATATATAATATCAAATATATACATTATATAAATAAAGCACATATTAAAGATTTTTTTTTTGTTTATATACCTATCACTTAACTATTTGTTTCAGATTTTTGACCAGTCATATTTTTTAAACTTATTATTTTTATGATAGTCTACTTATGCTGATTTTTTTTTTTTTTTTTTTTTTTAAATCTATTGATTACACTAAGCTTTGGTCTGTACAGAGCTGCAATGAAGCAGATTCACAAAGTATTTGGTAATTTCAGACTATTTTAAATTACTATCTCTGAACAATTACAATAATTTTAAGCTGACTCTCCTAATAAGGTTAATAGCAACAATATTGTGTGTGTGTGTGTATGACCTCACCTATATTTTGTATGAAAATGGAGGTCTGAAGAATTATGACCAAAATCCCAGTCCTAAGGAAATAAATTATAATCTCATGAACCCTTAAAATTGTCTGTTTCTTAATATAATTATATATATATATATATATATATATATATATATATATATATATATATATATGTAAAGGAAAGCTTATCTTAGCTGATATGTTTCGTTTTCTGATGGACTTTATCAAGGCAAACATTTGCCATGATAAAATCCATCAGAGGACAAAACATATCAGCTAAGGTAAGTTTTCCTTTTTTTCTTTATTCATATTGTCCTTTAACAGATATATTGTGGTTATATCTGAAATTTTTACATACACATATATATATATATATATAATTTCTATAAAAAGAACGTATAAACATAAAAAAATCTCTTAAATAATTGTCAGGCTTTGTCCATTTCATAATGTATAACATCATTTGTTTACATTTGGATACACATTGAGCAGATATGAATGAATGAGAGAAAATCATGGAGAATTGTGTTTAAAAACAGTAAAATCGACCTTGCTAACTGAATGCTGGCCCAATCGGTTAAGGTACGTCAGGCTATATGACAGTTCCGTATAGGATACAGGTTCAATTCCTGTCAGAGGACACATATTTTCTATGAAAATTTCTTGGATATTCAGGCCAGTAAGTGTTGTTAATATTGTTAATTATAAACAGAGCATTTACTTAAATATTTGTATCTATAAAAAGAACATATAAACATAAAAAATGTCTTATATATATATATTGTAGTGATCTTATAACATGCATATGTTATAATTTTGAATATGAAAATATATATATATATATAGCATAAGATAAGGAATATGCTTATAATGTGTGTGTATATATATATATATATATGTATATAGCATAAGATAAGGAATATGCTTATAATGTGTGTGTGTATATATATATATATATATATATAGCATAAGATAAGGAATATGCTTATAATGTATGTGTGTATGTATGTATATATATATATATATATATATATATATATATATATATATATATATAAAGAGAGAGAGCATAAGATAAGGAATATGCATATAGGGTGTGGGTGTGTGCATATATATATATATATATATATATATATATATATATATATATAAATTTGTGGGGAAAAGCAAAAATAGTGTATGACTTTTCATTAGAACTGCTTTAAATATATGATTTTTTTCTATTTTTAACTTGGTTACTAATTTCTTTATATATATGTTTAAATCTTTTTCCAGGTACTCCACCACACAAATGTAAAAGATCCTGATGGCATTGCAGTTGACTGGATTGGCCGAAATCTTTACTGGTGTGACCGAACAACCGATACAATTGAGGTATCACAGCTGAATGGAAACTATCGACGGATACTTTTAAAAGATGGCCTCCAAGAACCTCGTGCCATCGAAGTTTATCCTGCAAAGGGATTTCTTTTCTACACAGACTGGGGTCAGTTACCCCATATTGGACGGGTGGATATGAATGGTCAGAACAGAATGAACCTAATCAAAAAGGACCTCATTTGGCCAAATGCTCTCACTGTGGATTATGTAACTGACAAGATATTTTGGGCAGATGGGCGACTTAAATACATTGCTATGGCTGATCTTGATGGTCAAAACCAGCGCAAGATCATTACGAATGAACTGTACCATATTTTTGCCATTGCTACATTTGAGGGGTATATTTTCTGGACTGACTGGGAGACCAAGCGCATACACAGGGCTAAAAAGTTTGTGAGAGAGAACATCACTAATTTCCATTCCCTGAATTACCGCCCAATGGACATTCAAGTTTTCCATCCTTTTAGACAGCCTCAGTGTAAGTGAACCATTCTGGTTCCTTTTTTTATATTATTGCTTCTGCTCTGTAAATCCTTTGTCTATGCAAAATATTGTACTATGAAGTTGAACATATAACAAAAAATATCAAATTAGAGTCAAAGATTTTTACTTTCAACAATTCACTTATAAGTTTTCCTGATTCAGTATTAATTTATGTGCTAAATTTTCATCCTTGCTATTAAAGTTTATTTTGAAGGATGATATATATAACTTCAACAAGTTTTTTTTTTTCTGCAAATAGACCTGCTTATCTTTCATCCTTTCTTTTTAAGATCAAAATATCCAGTATTGATGGTCTGCTAGTGGTTGAATTCTTACACAGATTCCTTATTTTGCTTTTAGTTTCTAAATCAATGCATTATACTGTGTCCCATTTTTACACAAGTTTCTCTACAGATGCATGCAAAAATTAATTTTAAAAAAATCTCATTTTTGTTTGCTTAACATTTTATGTTTTCAACAAATTATTTGGATTCATGCCTTCATCTTAGTGAATTTATCCCATTCTGACCAATCCATCCTACGACATGTGTTGCATACAGATGAAAAACTAACACTTATGTGCTTCATCCTTGCTAAGTATCCGAGTCTCCATCTTTGTATATTAAGCTGATAGTTACAATAAAGCAGAGAAGTAGTATCATTTACTTATATAATTTCCATTGACTATAAAAACTTGAAGCAACCTACTGTCAGCAGAAGTTATGATAATTCTTTTTCACAAACAGCTATTATTACTTGCAAATTTAATTTCTAGTTACAAATTGTTTGCTGCTCTCGTAAACATTCCTCTTGACAATGTTTGAAAGGTCCTCAGTAGGATTTAGGTTCACAGAACATGAACCTTAATTTACCTAAGTAAGCTGTCATATATGAAAATTATTTTTCATTTACATGCTGCTTTATTATTTTAAAGCTATGTCTGAAGGTTGGCTTTTATGAATTCAGTGTAGGCACTGTAACTCCTCCATCTCTTGGTTTATGCCTCAATCAAATAGGCTTAAGTTCTTCCTTTAGTCACAACTTATTTTGCTAGCTGTTGGCACCATCCGATATCACTTTACACTCATCAGTGAATAGCACTCTCTGGAAATTCAGTTTCCTCTACTGTTTGGCTCAGTTGATATGATTAATAAAGTGATTTGAGTTCCAAAGGAGTATAAACAAATTGATTTGAAACATGTTCTTGAATGCTTCATCATGTATGTGGTATCATGACATTTTTGGCACCTTTAAACTTGGGTGCTTTCAGATTTGAGTTTTCAATTAGGTTTCTGTTCATAAGTGAAAGACAAAGGTTTCTGTATTTGTCAGGTCAAGCACTATATGCAGCCAGGTTTGTAACAAATTTCTGATTGTATAATTATCCTTTGGAAGGAATTTAGTAATTGATAATGTTGTTTAATAATCATGAAACATTTAAACAAATTTGCTTTGTCATCATTATTCAAATATTCTTTACAGGGGATGTTTCATCAAAATTGGAACAGTAACAGTAAAGCAATATCACCAAAATGACTGCCATTTGTTCATTGTTACACATAAGCATGTGTTATTGGGCATGAATATTTATGCCATTCTTATCAAATTAAGTTCAAATAGATGCAATTAGAAAGAAGATAGTTAAAAAAAAATGTGATTTGCATAAAATGTTGGGATATATATATATATATATATATATATATATATTTTAAATAAAGACCTTTGGAAGTAAAGTCTGATGATCCGCAGTCTTTTAAAAGGGCCGTGGTGAAATAATTTATTACATGGAACCTTAAAGTGGTCTGTTTTTATTTAAATTATTTGCTCTGGATTTACATTGAGCTCTCTGGATTTTATCCTCTTTGGGTCTACCCATATGGATTACCTAGTTTTTCATAAACTAACTAACTATATATATATATATATATATATATATATATATATATATATATAATGTTTCATTAAAGACGACTGACAAGGTGCTGTTGTTAAGCTTTTTATTTCATTTTTCTTGTTGTGTTCATACAAGTGTTTTCTTTTCTGGGCACAAAGTATATAAAAACTCCCCAAAAGTTCTGCATATCTGATCACTTTCAGTTATTCTTTTAGCCATTATCAAGAGCAATTTTTATTTTTAGCTGAATATGTGGCTTTTTTATGTATGTGTCTGAAATTAAAAGGAATATTTTGTTTTCCAAACACACCCAACATTGTGGCTGTGTTCGTAGTTAATATTATTAAGTGTTGTATTTTCCTTTGTTATTATTATTAATGTTTCCATTATTCTTAATTTCTTTTTACATGTGGATGAGGCTATTATACTTGTATTTTCTACTAGTATATTTCAGATGCAGTCTGGTAGGGTTTTGTGTGTACTTAGATGAATTCTAATTGAACTATGGTCATAAAGGTGTAACATAAGTCATCTAGATAGGCATGTAATAGAATGATCAATGTAATTATTTATGAATTTGGTTTGATCAGGAACACAATTCCTTAAGGGGCATTTAAACTTGTAAATAATGTTGGTTCTTTGTAGTTTTGATTTTGCGGCTGTCTTGATATTTTTGATGATAAGGTTAGCCGTTTTAAATATTTTGTAAAAGAGAATTTAATTTTCTTGTTCAGGTCGACTGGGATTGTGTATTTCTTTATGATTATTTCTAAGAGAAAATTTGTCTTGCTTATAGTTGACATGTATTTGGCTTTTGTAGAAGATGTTAATGTTATTGTTTTTATCTACATGTTCAGTATCGCTATTAGCTACTTTAGAATGAAATAGTCTAATCTGGGGGTCAATGAGGTCATTAGGAAAACCATTGTTAACTAGTGTCTGTTTTACATTATTGAATTCTTTAAGGAAAAGGGGTCAAAAGGATTAACTTTTTATAACTACTATTCTGTATCTAAGTGAGCATTCATTCTTAAAATTAAGGTGGCAAGAGTTTCTGCTTGTGGGTTTTTTGTATAATGAAGTGGTGAATGTGTTATTACTGAATTCTTCAAGAATGTCTAAGAATGAGAGTTTTTTTGTTTTTTTTTTTACTTAAGTTCAAATGTAGTTTTGAGATTATCAATTTCCTATTTGTTTTTTGGTAAAATAAAAATATTTTCTACAAAGCAAACATATTTTGGGTTTAGTGACTTGTTTAAATATTATGTTTTATATATTATACATTTTTTGCTAATGGGCTTTTTATTTTATTTTCTGTATGTTTGAGAACTTTCAGCTATACTTTTAGCCATTATCAAGGATGATTTTATTTTTACTTTTAACTGAATGTATGGATTGCTTTCTGTATGTGTCAACTATAATTCACTTGTAAGATGCAAATTACAGAGATTTGACATTATTTATGAATCCACATGTGCCTTAAGGGACTGTGTTCCTGATCAAACCAAAGTCAGGAATAATTATAGTGGATATACTACAACATGCCTAACAAGAAGACTCTCAATATGTCTCACTGAACAGATCTCATTTAAATACACATCTAGACCTACAAAACTCCATCCGCAACATACACATTGATAATACAAATATAGCCTCAATCATATTTTTAAAAAGGCTAAAAGTAATGGAAGCATTATTAATAAAAAAGGAAAAAGCCAAAACTCAATTATATCAACTATGAACATGGTCACAATTTGCTGACTTTGTTTGATAAATAAAACTTTTTTCTTTTTTTTTAAGTGTTTCACCCCAAGCAAGGTGAGAAGCCACTAGGACACAAGGGGTTACAGAAAATTTGGAGCAAGATCAGAAAGGAGCGATAGAAGAAAGGATGAGGAGAAGGGTAGTGGATAGATCAAGGCAACTGGAGATGTTGATTGACATTACATTTGAATAGCTGGAGATTATAGCTCTCAGGGAAACTGGAATAGGGGAGTTCCACAGGCAAGAGGTGCGAGACATGAAGCTATTGGAGTAGAAGAGACAGCTACATTTAAGAGTTTCAACAGTGAAAGGGTGAGAGCAGGATGCCAGCCTCATAGGGCGCTTGAACTCATGAAATCTGGGAACCAGCGAATGCAGCTTCTCGGAGCAATTGCCATGAAAGTATTTGTAAAACAGACAGAGGGAGGCGACGGCGCATCTGTGAGAAAGTGACTGTAGACGAGATGCCAGAGCAGGGCCAATTATATTGCATATCCGCCTCTAGAGCCTATCAAGAACCCCGAGGCAAACAGAAGGGGCTCCAGACCATATATGACAGCAATACTCCATGCAAGGGCGAATTGTTGATTTGTAGATCTGAAGGATCAATTCCGGGGAGAAAAATTTCCTGGTGCGGCACAGGAAGCCAACTTTCCTTACGGTGGACGAAGCTTTCCTATAACTCTAGATGCATACATAAAACAATCCTTATATTCAGTTAAAAGTAAAAAAAATAAAATCATCCTTGATAAAGGCTAAAAGTATAGCCAAAAACACTCAAACATACAAAACATTTGGACAATTTCTACATAATTTATACCCAAGAATATAGAAAATTATGAGAACCCAAGAAAAATTAAATAAAAAAAACTTAATCACAGTTCAATGTCAGTCATTTTTAACAAAACATACACACACAAACACACATACATATATATATATAATGGTGGGGGGAATGGAAGAAAAAAAATAATGTGAAAACACAGTCACTTGCATGGGCACAAAGAAAATAAGCAAAGAAGAAACAGGTCTTGGTAATTCCATTAAATGATAAGCAATGATTTTTGTTAAGGTTTCATTTTTTTCAGACTTTGTATGGGTAGAGTTTGTGTTAAGTACTTTGCCTTCACCTCTGCTGCAATTTCCTCTCTCATAACACTCACATATTTAGAGAGAGGAAATTGCAACAGATTTCACATACACATGAGGAAGGATAAGGAACATATTGTTTGGGATATTTTGATGAAAACAGCAAAGATGAGGATGATAGTGCAAATAATTTGTAGAATAATCACAATGTACTATTTTAAACAATACTTGCCTGTTATGTATTTTAAATTTTTTATCTGAAGCATTGTTGATTATTATTAATTATATTTCTCTTTCATCTTTTTTATGAGAATTGCATTAAAACATGAAAAAACAGCAAATTAAGATGGAAGAAATACTCATCAAAAATGAATCATAGTATCAGAGTTTTAAAGTTTGATTTTCTTTCCATGATTTTTTAAAGCAAAGTTTCTTGTATTTCAGTGGAGGATCCCAGCAAAAATCCATGTTATAACAATGGAAATTGCTCTCACTTGTGTCTCCTGAGTCCAGATCCCACCAACAATGGTATTGGACGAGTGTGTGACTGTTCAAATGGATATTACTTGGCCCATGACAACATGCAATGCATCCAAGAATGTTCCAGGTAAATTTTCTTTCTTTTTCTCCACTTTTCTAATGGTTGATTTTTGTTTTTACATAGTGTATATAGAATAGATCACAAATTAGAAGAAAACATCAGTTTGCTCTTTACTGATTTCACATCCTATTGGCTTTTAAGAATTTGATATTATGATCAAAAACATTTTTATACATGAGACTGCATTGCAATTTTCTTGTGAGAAGTAATTTAAAAATGTTTATTTCTGATGCTTTTTTAAGTTATTCTAAAATAAATTTCTGTACTCTATTGACCCTCAGAATTGATAAAGTGTCATTCATTTATTTTAAATTAATTCCAGTATTTCTTTAATCATGGAATCTTTTTATTCTTTATTAGACTTTCTTCATAAAAATCACAAATGTAAAGTGATATTAGCACCCCTACCATCACAACAATAATAATAATAATAATAATAATAATTATAATAATAATAATATTTACAAAAAACTGAAAAGATTTTGTTTAATGTGTAAATAACAGTCGATAAAGAAACTAGAAAATAAGACCATAAATGAAATTCAACTCTAAAATTTTATTTATTAATGTTTTTATTGATTTTTCTTAGTTTTGAAATTGGATGCAAGTCAGATTTCCGTTGTATTCCTTATTGGTGGAAATGTGACAACCACAGTGATTGTGAAGATGGATCTGATGAACCCGAAGATTGCAGTAAGTAATTCACTTTATAATCACACACACACACACACACACTGTGTGTGTGTCTGTCTGTCTGCTCAACAAAGTTAGACTGTTCTTGGACTTGGATCTCCAAATTGAAGAAAAAGAAAATTCTTTTCAATCAAAATTACCAAATTTTAATTTTATTAACTGAAATCTTAATGTGCTGTATACTCTGCTCTACCTAAATCTCATGCTATGAAGGTGTTGAGCCTATAAGAGTTACCTCACCCCTCCAATTCATGGTTCTGGCAGATCATCAGAACCTCTTGATCTGCTGGAGGTCCTGACAGATAACATTCTTCCAGTGGATACCATGAGGTCATGTCTGCAAACAGTGAGTCAAACTGATAGATGACTGATGGGGTGGTACAAGATGTGGCCAAACCAATGAACATAGCACTGAGTGATGATGTCAAGGATGCTTAGCTGACCAGTCCTCTGGCAGAGCTCCTTGTTGGAGACAAGTTTGGTCTAATGCATCCATTGATGGTCTTGTGGGCACTGGACTCAAAAACATTGACAGACAAGGGTCTTTGCTGAAAGGCCATGTCTTGGTGCCATATAGTACCACAGAGAGGACAGCGGCTTTGTAGACTCATAACTTGTTACATAGCAAGGAGGCAACAAGGCTTGAACTGTGCATCAGCTGATTAAAGACCAAGCTGATGCACATAGGCAGTAGATTGGGGATGTTTCTTATCATGGTAGTAACCCCATCAAGTTTGACATGTCTTTTGTCTATTACTACTGAAGTTTCTAACACCAGCAACCTTCCCACAGAGATTAACAGAAGATGTGGGTTAGTTCATGGCATCATGAGAGGACACTGGAGACAACTATTATTTTTTTATTTACTTAGGATAATTCTATTGTTTTTGTTAAACAAGTTCAGTGTTTTTGTAATTACATAATATAATTTTACTTTTCTTTAACTTTTCTTTTCCTCTTATTTAATAATAACCTCAAAATTATGATTTGAATAAGGATTGTTTATCATAAGAATTTGTTTGAATCCACAAAATGTTAATGCAAGTTGTTGGCAACCTTTTGGAGAGAGTGAGTCAGACATCTATGTAATATTTCGAAGGAGGGCCAGAAATCAAAAGTGCTATAATAAATTGTCTCAATCTTAGACCATTCCATCCAAATGGCTTCCTTGTTCTGGAGGTTTAAAGAAAAAAAACAACAAAGTTAATGTTATATTATTTATACAAGGTTTCTTATTTTACTTCAGGAATAACAAGATAACACAATCAACTAAAAAAAAAAAAATGAAAATTCCTTACTACAAATGAAATACAGTTAGAAATGGCAAATTATTTAATGAGACACCGATTTCTGTTTATTGTTCGATAACTTCTCCACATTAGGTGAAATATTTGTTGATGAAAGGAGCAAAACATTTGTCCATATGGCCACCACACAACCTTGTTCTTAAATGACTTTTAGTATATTTCATTTTTGAAGAAAGTTTTTCACAAGTATATGTACTTCCAAATAATGATACCATCATTTTCATATTATTCAATAGGCTTTTATATTTTCTGCTTGGCAAAATATGTTTCTTGCAGAAGTTGGCAGTGGATTCAGAATCAAATTTTGATTTTAAAAATTCTTTTTCATTGTCAATTAACTCCAACTGATATTTTTCTGCCACCTGCTCCACATGTTTCAAATAATTTAGATTAATTTCCATATTGCTGGAAGTCGGCAAAACGAGAGGAAAACTTGCTCCTCAAATCCTAAATAGAGCTCAATAATAAAATATGATAATTGCAAATAAACTGATAAAACCACAATATTTAACAATGTCATTAGATTAGGGTTGCCATTTGTTTTGGTTTTTTAAACCAATTTTTTCCTAGTTGTCATAATACTTAACACTGTTTATCATAAAAAATTAAATATATATTAATTATTATTGAATACAGATACCTACATTTGTTTTACACCCAGAAACAAAATGAAAAACTCTGAAGAGGATCTGAAGTAACTTTTCCAAGGATCACTTAACCTTAAAGTGAACAACTGTATCTGTACACGATTCTAATTAGATAATTAGTGTTAAGTTGGCAGGCCAAACAAAAATCTTTGGCAGACTGGATGTGGTTCAGGAGCCAGAGGTTGCTGACACCTGTTCTAATGTAACAGGGGAAAAAAGAATATGCCATTAAATTGTATAGTCATTATATATGTTATCTAATATATGAAATAGACATGTTCAACCTATTAATGCCTGTCATAAAATATGGTATTATAAAAATTAAAATGAAAAGTTAGTATTATATGTTTCTAAAAGAATTCTAATATTAATTATGTTTTTCTAATTATAACCGATTAATGCCCTTTTTGGGGACGGTGATCGTTAAGGACTTAAAAAATAAATGTTAATTTTTTTTTATACTTAAAATCTTTTTCTTTTTCTTTTTTTTTATCTTTGTATTTAAACAAAGGTATTTGGCATTTCTTTTGGACCAGTCTATATTTAAATGACTTGTTTTGAACATCTGTCTATTTTTTTCCAAACAGGTAATCATCCATATTACTGTCAACAATCTGGAATGTTCCAGTGTAGCAATGCCAGCAGTTCTGCCGATTGTATCTACCCAATGAACATATGTGATGGTGTTAAAAACTGCCAGGATGGTTCTGATGAATCTCTCTGTGGTTAGCAAACAAAATCTATTAACAATTTATCAGTATAGTCAAATGCTGGTACCGCCACCTTCTTCTTATTATTATTCATTTTTGGTATCCGTATTTGATATGTAACTAATTAAATATTTAGAAAGGATTCATATTTCTTATTACTGCAAATATATATATTTTTACTGGGTACACCTATTTGAGTTGCTATCACTGGTTTTTATTTTCTTAAACTGTGAAATTAATAACCGACCCATCTTTAATTCTACTAAAGGAAAATTCTGTTTCTGACAGAAGTTGATCCTGTATTCCCTTTTCCATCAGGGAAACCACTTTTATAGCCAAAACATGCCTTTCCCAATCTGGCCACAGAGGCCCCATTGATAGCACATGGTTTGAATTGCCTATATAAAGAATGCTTGTTTTTTGATGGGACTTCTCCAAATCTATATCTGCTAGCATCAATTTCAGACCAAAAATGCAAACAACAGTAATTTTTAATGAATTTTTTTTTATCAACATTATTTTTTTATGAATATAAATGTTATTTTTAGTAAGTATATGAATTTGTGTTGCCATCCCCACTTTTTTTTTTTTTTTTTTTTTTAAACAGTGAAATTAATAACAACTGGCCTAGATTGAGAAATCCTAAGATTGTTAATGATGACAGTTAATGAGAGAAATATAAAATAACAAATAATGACATATTTAAAACATTTAATACTAGCTTAAAAACTACATTATCAGGCAGCATTTAAGGTGCTTTGTGCCCTCCAGGCAAAAGAGTAGCAACAATTTCAGATGATCCTACTGCTTGAGCTACTTTTATTTGGAGTCTCACTGCAGATAACAGGTTAGTTACAAAGGTTTTACCAGTACCTCCAGGTGCATCCAAGAAGAAAATCCGTATATTGTTGTTGCTGATGCCATCAAGGATCTTCTGATACACTTGCTGTTCATCTTGGTTCAACAGGGGTTTATTGTTTTGAAAATATTGCTGCAGTTTTTCCATGTTGTATCCTGTTTCTCTCAAAATTTCTCTTGATTTGTCCAGTTTCTCTGTTTGGATTTGGCAGAGACCAAAATTGCTAAAATCTCTTTGAGCCAAGTTCATCACTTTAACTTCAATTTCACAGAGAGCAAAATTTGCAATCTGAGGATTCAATTCCAATCCTGGGTGAGCAAGTGTCATTTGAAGAAGATGAGATATTTAAAAGTTATAGAGTTGTGTCCCTTTAATTGAAAAAGTGTGACACACAGACATTTTTGCATTTATTATATAGAGTTTAAATTCAATTCATTAATCACTTTATTGTAGAAATTAGCTCCATGCTTGAAAAGGATGAAGCAGCTAATTCTACTGCTTCTCTTCTTTTTTTCTCTCAACTTTAACCCCTCAACCTTCTTTCACTTTCTTCTAGAGCCTCTGTGTCTGTGCATAGAACTGGTGTAAGTTTCACTATTCTACTAAAACATGTGTTCACAATTTATCCTAAGAAATGAAGAGGAGATTTTTAAAATGATCGATAATTTATTATGTAAAAATTATTTATCCTGGAAAAAAATCTAATTAATGTAGTTCATATATGGACCCTTCATTACTGATACACATTTTAGAGTAGCTGCCATGTTTTTCTCACTTCAACACTATTATTTTGTATCAATAAATGTGCAGATTTATATAAATTTGAATGATTATCAACAATTGATGAGTTTAAGATTGTTTTTGATTTCACATGAAGAATAACCAGTCGTTTTCATTTATAAATTCTAAGCTAACACTTAAACTTTTGTGATGAAATATGACTAGTCATTTTCAATAATAAATTTTAAAGTTTCTTTTATGCTTCATGTATAATTTTACAATTATCTGTTGTTGTATTTCTTTTTTAATTTTTTTGTGTTTTTTTATTTTTCTTGACACACAGATACTTATGAGTGCCTAGAGGATCAGTTCAAGTGTACAACCAGCCTCAAGTGCATCTCCAAATCAATGCTTTGTGATGGACACTTCCAATGTGTGTCTGGAGAAGATGAACGAAACTGCTGTAAGTGTCTTTTTACAATTGTACCTTTTAAATAAAATAGTTTCTTTATGATTTACAATACATTGTTTAATCTATAAAAATAATAAAAAAAACTTGTCATCATTTCTTTAGCTTTTTCTATAATACTTCAACATCTTTTTTTTTTTTAAAGATCTTTAATTAGTAACAACTTCTTAAACAACAAGAAGAAATATGATCATTAAAACTATTGCCTGCCATTAGAAACAGGAGATGACATAATGGTTATAAATAAGTAATACATTTAATATTATTTCAATGAAAAAAGAAAAGGGAAAAGCAGTAGTGATAATAATTGGTTTATTAATATTTATTTCTTAATTTTTCAGACACAGCTACTTGTAATCCTAATCAGTTTAAATGCTGGAATGATAAGTGTATAGAACTACACTGGCAATGTGATAGTGGTAATGATTGTGGTGATTTTTCTGATGAAGTCAATTGTTCTAACTTTACTTGCAAAGAAGACTACTTCCAATGTGCTCAAAGCAAGTCTTGCATTCCTGAGAACTGGGTATGTGATGAAAGAGTGGACTGTCCAGAACCAGATAACAGTGATGAACAAAATTGCAGTAAGTTAAAATTAACTTTTTTTTTTTCATTTTTGTTCTTTAATACAGTATTTAGCTTAATCAGATCTGACATAAATAATTGATTTTCTCAAAGCAATAAAATATTTGCTAAAGATATTCTGCGTTACTACTGGCAGCTTGAAGAAGATTGTTCCATGAAGAATTAAGATGTGCTAAGTTAAAAATGTAGAAAATCTTTTAAATTCCAAAATGGTATGTAGTGTTGGGCTACGGCCTCTAGGAGTAAAGCTGAAAATGTGTGACACACTGATATATGCATTTATTTATATAGAAGATGAGATTTTTTAAAAGTTAGGGAGTTGTATCATTTTAATTGAAAAAGTGTGACAGATATTTTCACATTTATTATATAGAAGATATATAAATCTCAAAGTAACACATGGATTTTATTTCAACTCTAATAGTTAAAAAAAGAATTTTTAAAAATCCAGTGTTCATAGATTTGGTTGAAATAAAATCCATTTTCCTGTTGATGCTCTTTTATCAGCGAAATGTCAAAATAAGAGTTTCCAGGTTTTCATCCAAATTTAATTCCTGTTCCCAAAATGAAAATCTATTACAAATTTGTAACCACTTATAGTTTTCTTTCATTTATTTGCATATGTGTCTAAAAACAATGATGAGGGTCAACTGGTTTGTGAAGTAAAACTATGACATGGCTGTATCCTCCTGACATTTCACCCCCTCTACTTATGTAGAAGAACATGCTTGAAGTCTCCCTTGAATACAAATGTACTATTGTTATACATCATCTTCTCCAACAACTCAAAATTCACACTTAAAGCATTGAGCAACAGACACACAACAAAATCAAAAAATAACCAAGTTGCTAAACGGAATTGATGCTCTTCACAAAAAAAAGAAAATAATTATCCTGTACACACTCTGGTACCAATTCACGTCATCATCAACAGAGATGAAGATGGGTTAGAGCTGAAACAAAAAATATCTCTACAAATCAACACATCAATAATCCCACACATTGATCTGAAACTTATCATTCACAAATTCATTAACAATAAGTGGCAAGAGTTGTGGAATAGCTGTAAAAGTAAATAAGCTTTACAATATCCAAGCAACCATTAATGAATTTGCACCAAGGCTATAGAAAGATAAGAAGGAAAGAGAAAGTAGTTCTGGCTAGAATTTTGCATCACAAAATATATATTAGTGAATTTCAATTTTTAGTTCAATCTTATTAAACTATTATCCAATAACTTAAAAACACCTGGGCTGACTGCCTTGCTTGTCCTCAAATCACCACCACCACCACAAGAAATATGTAGTACAGAACCTTAATTCTAAATGTTAACCCCTAACCTCCCCTTCCTCCCATCAGACACACACACTCAAAATGATCTTAGTATTAAATAACATGTAAGGATTGATATGCCACAAATAAAACTGACCTTACCTAACTTTATTGGATGCATTTTATTTTCTGTTATTTGTTTTTGCTCTGACTACATGATTTAAACTGTTCAAATACTTATAAAAGTGTTAAAAAAAGTCATTATAAACTGGATAGGGTCCTTTGTATTCTATTATCTAATTCTAAAATGTCTGTGCAACAATATGACCCATAAAACTGTCTTCAAATTATATATAAATTGAGAATTGCTTTTAATAGCTCTTATTTTATTTATTCTGTTTAGCTTTCCGTACGTGTGGACCTGATATGTTTTTGTGTGGAGGCTCTGAATGCATTAAAAAAAGTTGGGTCTGTGACAATTATGAAGACTGTAAAGATGGCTCGGATGAAATGAGTTGTGGTGAGTTTTTTGGAGCAATTATTTTGTGCTCTTTGCATTTTCTTTACAATATTTCAGGGGCCATGTGTTTTTTTTTTTAATTTTTATTTTTTTTTTATTGATTTTCAAATTGTGATACAATGATGATTTGGTTTAGTTACATATTTCCTGATAAGTTTGTATACATTATACATTCAAATATTTAGATAAAATTTTATAAAGTAACAGATTCTTCTTTTTTTTTTCTTTTTTTTTTTTTCAGTATAGAGAAATTATAAAAATATCAATTTTGGTATTACTGAAATTTCTCAGTAAAATGTCAAACAAAATCTCGATATTTCTTTTTTTTTCTTTTTTTTTTCATCTTTATAGTTTTCATAGACACTGTTAATTGTGATTGAATTTAAAGAAAGCACCAACAATTGAAAATACATTTTTTTAAATTCAGTTTAGCATTTCTACTTGTTTTTTGCTTCAATGTGATATTCGTAATCATAAATTTTAGGTGAAAAAACTTGCAAAGTGCTTTTGCATGAATATTAGAAATCCATCATCTGACCATTACATGCAATATAAAAAGTTATAATATTTCCTAATGTCTGTAGCTGGTGCCAATATACTATAAGACACTATTCAAAACCTTTTTCCTATTGCGTATTACATATGAACATGGATAAGTACTTAACATCTTTGGTACAAACTGAAATCTACTAACTTAGCATTTTTCACTGGTTTACAAAGAACAAAAATCAAAAGTTAGTATTAGGTTGGTGCAAAAATAATGACGTAATAATTCTTATTCTGTTCAATGAATACAAAACATGAGACAAATATCGCTTACTTATTTGCACAGATTGTTTTAGTTCAGTTAGAAAGCAACTGCTAAAAAGATTAGTTTCTACAGTAAATGTCAAGCTGGTGATGCTTGTTACTAAAAAAAGAAAAATTGAATACTATACCTTGATAAAAACTTCTCTTCTTTCTGTGTATAACAAAATTCCACAATATTTATATAGTAAAAATATGTTTAAGGATAACAGAGAATAGATTACTTAATAGAAATCAGCAAGCATGAACCTTCGATGTGCATGCAAAAAAAAAAAAAAAAATGTCAAAAGGATGTTGTTTTTTTTTCTCCATGACATTGTTTTTGTTTTAACTATCTTCACTTTTCGACAATGTTTGTTTCAAAAATTGATGATTAGAATTGTAATAAAACCTAAATTCATATATTTTTCGTTTTTGAGAATTGACAACAAAAACATTAAACACTATTTATTATTAGATTCTTTATTTACAAGAATACTTTTATATTTACAACATTCTAAAAACTAATACAAATAAAATTAATGCAATGCAATATTTATCATTTACCAATTTATACAGAAATAAATATGGAATTTTTTTATTTCTAAATTTATAAACAATTACTAAATTATTAAAATATGTGAACAAACTACAAGGAAATCCTTATTATTTACCATTTTATAAAGTTTGAATCAATTGATGTTTTGCCAACCATTACAATAAATTATATACTAAATAAATAGTGTAAATAAACAATCTAATAGTGTTTATTATTTTTGTTGTCAATTCTCAAGAACAATGAAAATATATAAATTCACTTTGTTATAAAATAAAATAAGACATATCTCGGCTGATTTACAGGCAAGTATTCAAGAGCGAGAGCTGGATGTGAACGGGACAAAACCCCGTCACAAAATGACCATTATCTTCATTTACAAATGTTCCCGACGCACAAGTTCCGGTTGAAAAATAAAATAATATTAAAGTGTTATATTTTTCGTCCAATAAAAATGCTTCCCTCCTAATTATACTCGCTTCGTTTTTCAAACCTGTTAAGCCATAAAAAAATGCTATAAAAGGGGTCACAGGTGGCCAGGGAACGGACCTGTCACAGTCAGTAGCTGTCAGCAAGGGAGCACCAACCAGCGTCAACACGTGTGAACTACTATGAGAGATCGACCTAGATCCGAAGCCGGCTTATGAACTTTACCACAAGGTAGCTGTCCCAAACCCTCACGTTCCTGCTGAAATAAACCACGTAGATCTATTTCTGCTGTTGTCGTATTTCTTTCTTGTAACCATACGCTTGTCTATAACAACTTTCATCATATGTTTAGGTTTTATTACAATTATAATCATTGCTTTTAAAACAATAAACATTGCTAAGGAGTGAAGGTAATTTTAAAAGTGGTGTTATGGGGAAAACTGTCCTATTGTGGGCACAAAGTTCATGTTTCCCAAAAGATCATTTAGTTCCAAAGAAAATATATTGAAAAAAATCATCTTAAATGATAATGAATAGTGTTACTAAATAGTGTTGATAGTGGACAGTGTTACTAAATTCCCATAGTTTATAATTCACTGCAATGTTTATCTCTGAGGTTTTCCAGAAGAATTTTGTGTGTGTGTGTAACAGTGAGCTTTACTCTCTAAGTAAATCTGACTTACACACTCAAAACATTACCTTTTGTACATGGGTTTTTACATTTTCACAAAATATTTTAGGAAAAAATGTGCACATTATATTGTGGCAAACTACAGTCTGCATTATTCACTTATTTTTCTCTGTAGATACTGAATGTCCACCTAATACTTTTAAGTGTGATAATGGTAGCTGTAAAGATCCCTCATCTGTCTGTGATGGTATGCCTGATTGTTTGGATAATAGTGATGAAGCCACTTGTACAATACCACGTAAGTAACATGTTCCTACCACATTTGCTGTATCATCTGTAAATTTTTCAAGAGATGACAAGTTAAGTTTTTCAAGATTTGTAGGCACTTTTGTAAAAAACCTCACTTTTAGATTGTTTCTTGTTTTTTCTTCTTCATTTTTTTCTCTTCCACTCTTTTGCCAATTTTGACTTAACAGTTACTATTCTGTTTTATTATAAGTCAGAATACCAGGATTTTTTTAATTGGTTTTATCATATCTTTCTACCTATGTTTAAGGTATTTTAAAAAAGTAGTTTTCTAATAATTGAATTGTTTTTCAGCTGTTGATAAAAACACATTTGCTTGTAAAAGTAGCAAAGCATACATTTCCAAGGATTGGGTGTGTGACGGTGACATTGACTGTGTTGATGGCTCTGATGAAAAAGACTGTGGTATGTCACCTTTGACTTTATCTTCAAATTTCTTACATTTCAAACCTAAAATTGAAGTCATGCACAACTTGATGATTTCATAATACTGTTTCAAACTCAAAAAGAAATCATGTGATTGTCTAAAACTATTTTTTTTCTTCAAATAAAGATGATTTAGTTAGAGAAATACAGAAAGGCTGGTCAACTTTGCATGAAAGATTTGATCAAAGTACACATTGTATTTTACCTGAAAACTATTACTACATTTGCTCTTTTATGAAATATTAAAGTCATCAGCCAAACAGAAAGTATCCCACTTTCCTTTTCCTTTAAACTGCAACTCTTTATCTACTATTGAATTCTATGCATATTCATAAGGGCTGATAAAATCTTGTTTATTAAACACACAAAAATGATGCTTGTATGATTTATATAAAATCATTGAGATTAAATAAAGAATGCATTTCTCCAAACAACTATTCATATTCTTCCATCTAGAAGTTGACAGTAAAAAAAAAAAAAAGGAAAGTTGGTATTATATTTAATATTATAAAAATTATTGTTTTGTTCTATCAAGTGAATGACAGTTTAATGTGTCACTGTTAAGTTTGTATTCTTAAATTTAGATTTGATTCTGTGTCTAATTCCTTTCAGGGTGCCAAGAAGGTCAGTGGAAGTGCCGAGATGGTGGTTGTATCGCCAATTTTTGGCGCTGTGATGGTGCAAAAGATTGCAATGACGGTTCTGATGAAGATCTAAGTCTTTGTGGTATGTCATTCTTGAAAAGCTTTTTTTTATATTTACAAGTTTAATTTTTTAATGTGACCATTTATTAAATAAATGGCTATTTACTATGGCTACTGTAAAATTATTTTTTTTAAATGTTCACTTTTAATAAAAAATTAATTTTAAATGAGCAAAATAAGGCATTCCTCATGTCATCTACTAATGAAATAGTTGCTAAGTTTAATCCAATTTTATTTATAATTGATACTCCAATTTGTATTTTAACTGAAAAAATAATTAAAGCATTGCTTGTTTATATCGTAAACCTTTTTCTTTAAGCCAACCATTCCAGTTGCTTGTCCACTTATTTCCGATGTTTGGATAACATTTGCATTCCTAAATCATCCGTTTGTGATGGCACACATGACTGCCCAGACAAGTCTGATGAAATTAATTGTGAGTTTCTATCCATTTTTGTCATGTTTGCTGGACCAATGTCCTGATTAGTTAAAAATATTTTATTTGTTTAAAAAATATTTGGTAACTCTTTGTTAGTAGCATTTTCCGTTGCATTTTCTTTTCTTTTCACCTGTTCTCTCATCATTCCAAGTATCTGTCACTCTTTCTATTCCTTCCTCTCTTTGCTACTAATCATTGTATTTCTCTCATGGCCACTTCTTCCTCTTTTCTTGCTTCCCAACCATTCTTATTTTTTTCTCTCTTCCCATACTTTTGTGTATTTGTTTTTGATATAATTAAATTGAATAATTTATCACATAAATTGTTTGTCTGGATTAAATCATTTAACACCCAAAGGTTAAAATATTCTTTAAAATGGATTGCTCTCAGAAAAAAACAATACCTGCTTGTTTTCATCACAATAATAGGTAAGAGTCTGGTAAAGTCAGTTGAAACAAGTTTTCCTTTAAACTCTATAAATTATTGCATAAGAAAACTAACAAAAAATAACATCCACTGAGTAACATTGGTGTATAACCAATTAAAAAAACATATAAAATACAATGAATATATATGTCAAGAAGATGTAACATAAACTTTGTCTTTTACAGGTACATATTCCATAACAAAACGCCATCAGTGTCGTCTTAATGACTTCAAATGCAGTGGCTCCACAAGTTGCATTCCTATGTCACGGGTGTGTGATGATGTACCAGATTGCCCAGATAACTCTGATGAAAATCCAAATATCTGTAGTAAATATTCCTATTCAATTCTCTCTTCCTCTTTCATTGTAATTCAAATACATTAGCCATTTCAAAAGAATAACCTTGCCTTCCTACAATTACCTTCATTTATTGAAGGCAGTCTAAATTGATCCACAGTTGCGTGCAAGTATTTAAGTTTAACCCAGCTTGGAAGGCATAAATGTTGGATACTAAATGAGAATCAAATTCACTATAATAGTAAATAGTCTGTAAGACGCTTGCATCAGAGTTAAGTGTCAAGTCTGTGTGTTTAATTGTAAAGTATTAAGCATTCTTCCTTTCTTGCCAACCAACTCTATTCTTTATTGACAATAATCATTTCTTTGGTTTAAGAAAACATTGTCAATACAAACAAATGTATTTTTGTCATGAAACCCAGGTGTATGTTAGTGTGCGAAAAACACTTTCTATATATATTTTTTTTTCTTACAGATACTAAGAGGAGCTGTTCCGATGGTCCCAAAAAGAATGGTGGTTGTGAAGTGCATTGTGTACAATTGTCTGTTGGTTACAAATGTAGTTGTCCTGATGGCACCAAACTTGCAGATAACGACTATTCATGTGAAGGTAATTCAGGAGTAATTAGCAATGAAGAAATAGACAACAAAAGATTAAAGAAAGAAAAAAAAATACTTGTGACTTATTTCCCCAAAATTCAAAATGGTGTAAATTCATTCATGTTTATAATTAACACTTCTTTTTTGTAATTATTTTTTCTAAATCTATACAGACATTATATCTCTCAACAGCACATTGAAAATATATAAATATAAAGCTGTTATAAACTTCTGAAGAGAAAATTAATTTTGTCTTATATATTTGTGTATTACTTCCCCACCAATGCCGCCATTTCTCCCTGTCACTGTCCATTATTTTTTATTATATTTTATATTGAGCAGTTCTCCAGCTATAAGAAATTAAAAAGATCCTTTTACCATATTTCCATCATTTCTTTCTTTTTCATACATTTATACATTAAAGTTATATATATATATATATATATATATATATATATATATATATATATATATATATATATATATATATTATAATAAAAAGAAAGAACAGTAAGATATATAATCCAGTGTTCTTATTGATATTTTTATTTTTATTTTTACAAAACAGTGCTTAATGTAATTTAGGGAGCATAAATATTATAAATTAACTGATTTAAAATATGGTTTCTTTGCTACACAGAAATTACCATGTTTTAAGAACCGAAGCTAAAAACTTCAAATTTAATTATATAATTAAATTAAAAGCATTAGTTCTGTTTCATCTTCAAGCAAATTTTGGAATAAATTATTTTTAAATTGACTGAGTTTTAAACGCACATATAATTTTCTGTTTCCAAGGATACAGAGAAATCCAATCATTTAGACAAGGGTGGTAGCATGTTCATTTTTATTAACTATTGTTGTATCAATTATGAGTTACGTTCGAAAAAGAGGTTAAAGTTTAGGGAGGGTAGGGGTGCATTTTTCAATGAATTTTGACATCCGTTCAACGCATGTCGTCTGGTTTTTTTTATCAATGACAAAAAGTTTTTCAGCATTTTTTCCATTAAATTCGTACTTGTATACTTAATGATTCTCTCAAAAAGGGGTGTTTGGGTTAGAATACATTATATTGAACTACAATTTTAGAATATTATTTTTACTCAAAATTGCTAATAGACTATATTTCTTTTTAAATCAAGTAAATGTAATAGAATTACTTAAATTATTTAAAAATTATTATTACATATCAAATATAAGTATGTATATTACCAGCTCCCATTTTTTTACTTTTTATTTTATTTTTAAATATTTAAGGAAAATCTTTGACAATATCGGCAAAGAAGAGCTATTTCTTTTCTTTGATTCAGTAAATTTTTATTTTTTAGAAACTTAGTAATATATAGTTTCTCATGTATGCACAAAGGACATGGGTCAATTAATGACCTACATATTCTAGCTTTTCTTATTAATTTCCATTTTACTGTAGGTGTTTTATTGGTTTCCTTTAAGTGCCAGAAATATTTCAATGAGACGTCTGATTTTGGTATTTATTTATCCTAAAGTTCTTTTTGAACTCATGGCTTGTGCAACCTATGTAGATTTTTATGTTTTCGGGATACATTGCATTGGTATACTAATGATTCCAGGCGACATTTATTTTGTAGAGGACAGTTATGAAGATTTCTACAGTTACATAATTTTTGTTTATCTTCATCTTTTTTTATTTTTATATTGTCTAAATTACTTTGGTTTTGGTCTAAGTGTTTATTCAAGATATTAGCATTGTTTCTTAATAATTTTCTCTAAGTTTTCAGTACAGCTGTAACTTAATTTTAGTGTATTTTTATTGAAAATAGTACTTAGTTTACTATCTTTAGGAAAGTGCTTAACAATTAATGCAAGGAAATTTTGTCCTAATTTGTTCTTTACCATTTGGTTGTATGGGGGTGTATACCGAATTATTTTTTGTACTTCCGTTTTTTCTATGTTTTCCATTTTCCTTTTTTATATGTTAGTTTTGGACTTTTGTAGCCACTATCTTTTAGAGCTTTATTATAGAAATTAATATGTTCATAGAAAATCTCATTTGCTGAATTTGTACTTATTCTTTTTGCAATAGATAAAGGTATATGTTTAATTATAGATGGATGATGATTAGATTTAGGGTGTATATATAAAGGATTGGTATTTTTAAAAAATCTTTAAGTATACAAGTATGAATTTAATGGAAAAAATGCCGAAAAACTTTGTCATTGATAATAAAAAAAAACATACGACATGCATTGAATGGTGTAGCGAAGAAACCATATTTTAAATCAGTTAATTTATAATACATTAAAATTATCAATCATAGAAAAAAAATCTACCAGAATTTAAACATGTAGACCTGGAATGTTATGAGGGCAACTCTTCATGGTTAAGTTAAGTTTGCTTCTGTTAACAAGCAGTACAAAATGTTTGTGGCAAGAATTTTTGTATCACCATTGTGCAGGTGGTGAATTTCCATTAATTTTTATCTTCCAATAAAAAAACACACCTGTCAGTGGATGAGTTGTATACATTTCTGTATGGTCTCCATTTTAAGTTTACTGTCTAAAGCTGTAACCTTTAGTTTATGAATATTTGTTTTTATCTTGCAGATATTGATGAGTGCTCTTTGTATAGATCATGTCCACAGAAATGCACCAACTTTTATGGAGGCTACAATTGTTCTTGTGAAGATAATTTCTATGAACTAAGAATAGATGGTGCCACAGTCTGCCATGCAAAAGGTAAGCACACTTTTATATTAATAATTAAAAAACATAATTTACACAAAATATGTTGATGGAAGCTTTGCTATTCATGTTCATCATTTCAATTGATCAATATTTTAATCCGTATCTCTTTTGATTCTCATTTGTAATGTTTTTGTAGATTATCTCTTCACTTTCACAAACTGCTGACTTTTATAAGACATTCAACACTTTCCTGTCAGAAAATTTGAAAACTCAAAAATCAACTTCTCCATATCTAAATTAAATATAGATTAATTATTTTTAACTGTTAAAAAATTCTGAACCATAGGGAAATATTTGTTTAAAATATAAATTTAATAAATCTTTCCAATATCAATTTGCAGATAAAAATGAAAACATTTGTTGATAATAGACATTTATATAAATTTTTATTCATTTTACTTTCATTTTTTATTGAAAAAAGAATTCTGAAACTTTTAATTTGGAGACAGACATTTGCATATTCATTTACATTTTAAAATATCTGAAATTAATTGCCTACATTGTTATTAGTATGACTAGTTGAACTAACAAGTCATTGTTGAATTAATTAATGCCATAGGCAAAGCTTCAGAATTTAAGCCAGTTTAAAGATATTAAAATTGTATTATGATTTTCCACTAAATCAATCAACAGCTCTGTATGCACCTAATATAATTCAAGAATAATCTAATGAAATTTGGCATAGACCTCAATAAAATTTTAAATATAACTATCTTCAGATTATTTTTTGACTATTGTTTGCATTGGTGTAGTTCAATTGTTGAAGAGAATTGAACAAGTAAATTTATTGAAACAAAAAAATGATTTTACTCTGTAAACAGAATAAATGCTCAATTTGGAGAGTTTTTTTTAATGACTATAAATAAAATTTCCTTTGTTCATAATTTTGTAATTTTCAGTAAGTGATAATGTCTAAGATTTCAGAATTTTGCTGACTGAAATCTACACCACTTTGTTCCTTTCCACTGCAGATGATCCTGTTTACTTGTTGATAGCTGAAGAAAATACTTTACATATCAGTAGTCCTCAAAAGAACATCATGAAACTCAATGTTTGGAATGTGAGTTACAACAGGGAAAGCTAAATCTTTATTTCTTTCCTCTTTCATGTATCTTTTCTCTCACCCTTCCACTCACCTTTTCCAAATATCAGAATAATGTTTTGGTTTTATTAAATAATTTCAGTTGTGAGATTTGTTTATAATATGCATCAGCGAACTCTGTTAAATAAATGTAATCTTACCATCAAAAAACAAAACAGCTGTTTTAAAAGCTTATCTGGATGCAAAGCTTCATCTGAATTTGTCGAAATCACAATTTGAAATATAAGTTTTCACTTTATAATAATAATTATATATATTTTGGTTGCATACAACAATTCATGATTGTAAATGTAATTTTTTATATTTCTGGTCATTTTGAACCTTAAAGGACCATTTAATGTCTTCTTTTACAATTGTCAACAATTGTGTTTTAGCCCCAACTGTAATTGTTGCTGCAGTTTAAAACTGATTTTTTTAATGACAAAGTTTTAAAGTGTTTTCCATGGTGCATCCTTTCCACCATCAAATTATCAGCACTGATTTTAATTTAATCAATAACTTTATGAATAAATCTATAAAACAGTTTCACTTTCCTCTACCAAATTATTTAGATGCCAGGTCAATAAGTCATTACCAGACAAGAATTTGTTTCATTTTCCATTTTTCAAAATGTTTTCTAGATTTGTTTTCTTTTCAGAACCAAATGCGTGAGCGAATTAAAAGCATCCAAGTTGACATTGAGGATTTAACAGTGTTCATGCTTTTGGAAAATAACATCACCAAGATGCAATTACCTACAGTACATGTACGGCAGCCCAGGTCAACAAATTCTAATGTATGCTTCAGCTGTTCATCTTTCTCTTTAATTGTCAATTTTGGGTAGTCGTTATCTTCTGTATAGTTCAACATTCAACATAGAGTAACAAGTTAACCTAACAAATCATTAAGACTGAGTCATAAGTTCACTCCCCACAATGTGTGTCATACTTGTTTGTGGCCTGGGGATAAAAAAACAACAATAGGCTAAATTATCATCTTTTTAGGTACATAAAAACAATAGAATTTTTTTTGCATTTTTGTTAGGTATGTATTTATTTAGCAAAATGTACATAAGGTCCTCCTACTTTAAAGAAAAACCTTTAAGCTTGTAATGAAACTATTCAATGCAGTTTGACTACTGTCCATATATGAGGTTTTACCATTTTAGTAGTTTGAAGGGGAGACAACTATGTTTGCCTTCACCACATTTTGCCCCACTCAGTTTTTGTTCAGTGAAAGGTGTCATGGTCCAAATGATTGGACTTTTTGCAAATCAATCCAGAATGTTTCAGTGGTTCCTGGTCAGGGAATTGTGGCCGAGCAGGGAGTTTTACCTAGAAGTATCCTGTTCTAATTTTTTTCTGTCTCCTCGGAGTGAGTCACTTGCTTTCATTGAACCTTGTTGATATCAGAGTCATTTCAACCTTTTGGTCTTTGTTTCTCAGAAGAATTTACAGGTATCATAGCATTGATGTTATCAATGGCAAGTTTAAGATTTCAAAGGAGTGGTAGCCTTCTTGCAGGTCCCATACCTTGCCAGCAGGTTTAAGATTTCTGAGTGAGGCATTTGATTGCCTCCCATCAGGGTGTCAAATAAGACCATAGTGTCAGTTGGCTCCCAGTATTTCCACCTCACTCACCAGCAAGTCATATATGTTCTGACAACCATGTCTTTTTAACAAAACATGACCTGGCTGTGAGAGGCCCTGACTGAGCTTTGTCTCAGGGAATTTAAAGAATATCTCATGGAGTGTCACATTTTTGCTAGTATACAATTGAGTTCTGATAGTGTACAAGACTTCAGCCACATATAGCTCTTCCCAATGTCTAACAGAACATTTGTGATTTGCAGCCACTAGTTGTATAATCTTTCATATGTAAGCTATCTGGGATCGCAAAGGAAATACTTGTCACAGATTATTTCCACAAGGCAGAGAATAAATCACTAAGTTCAGACTCGAACATTGGGGGCAGAAAGAAATGCTAAAAACTCAATTCGCAGGTACTATCTCACAAATCACAATGCACGCAACCAGTCAGAATAATAACTCACTCTCCAACAAATGCGGTAGCCAAAATACCCCACTTCTCCTTGATTCAAGAGCACCAACTGCTTTTATCGGCCAAGCATTTTTACCATTCGTTGACAGCTGGGAGAGGATGTTCAATTTTTGCATATCAAAATACTTTTATAGCGATTCCTGCAACAGACTTGTTTCTTAATTTAAATATTCTGTCTTCAGCATGTCATGTGGAATACATGCCCTTTTTTTTGGTAAGTAATTTTCTTTTTCGACACATTTTCTGTCATAGGATACATGCGACATGCTGTTGCTTGGTTTGACTAGGTAAGTCACCGTTTTCTTCGCTATACTTGCCATTTCCACGTTTCCACTTAAGCATGTTGTTATTTGCTTGACATGCAAACCCAGCACACATGTGCCGTCCTGTAACCGCTCCAGATCCTTACAGGTCAAACCAAACGTAGTGAAGTGCTCCTTTCACGCGAGCTGCTGATATCTTGCTCTTGTCAACATAAATATCATCAATATATGATGAGGTTGCCTGTCAAACTAACACGTCTTTTGACAATGCGGCGTCCAAAATGGCCTTCATTATGGCTGGTGCAACATTCCACCTGAAACCCATTCAGGTCAAGCAATATCTTTGCCCCTTGAAGATTACAGTTTGAAAGGGCCAAAGTGACTTATGGATATGTACTTGTAAATAGCCCTGTCGTAGGTCAAGGATAGCGACACCGGTCCTTTTTTTACACCACTCCCTCAGTTTCTGTCCGCACAAGTCAACATTAGCTGTGTGCGTCAAGACACTCATTCAGCTCTCGATAGTCTAATACTGACCGCACTTTATTTTTGTTTTTCTGCACCACCGCCATCAACAGAATTAAACCTTTTGCAGGACCAAGTTCCTTTTCAGGACAAGGCCACAACCAACCATTATCAAGCCAGGTCTGCATCTCACAGTCGTATGCCTCCTTGACTCCCGTTGGTATTGGGTACGCAGGCATCCGATTCCAAAAACTCTCCAGTGATCAACCATCAGACCACTTCCATGATGCGACCCCATATCTTCCAGTTTGGGTCGAATTTGGCACAAAAATCAGGTTCTTCTATTTTAATAGTGTCGCAACAGATTATCCCATGCTTGTGAAACCATACATTGACATATTCTGTTATTTGAAGTCCGCCCAACTTTTTAATGGCATCGAATCCAAGCAACAAGTCAAAACCCAATAGCTCTCCATCCACTACCAAGACTTCAATTTTAAGGGGGTTTGCGTTGTCCACGTCAAGCTTAATACTTCCAACTCTGCAACATTTGAGAGTATTTCCGTTTACAGTGAGTATGTTCAACTCCATCACCTGCCAGGAATGAGAGGCTGACTTACTCACAAGTGTCTGTGAGCAGCCAGTGTCCACCAGTGCCACTCTCTTAATTCCATTCACGTAAATACCCAAGACAGGTAGTGCTTCATTCATAACTCACTTAAGGAAGAGACCGGCACTGACATCTTGTCCCCTTCCCCCTTTTCCCCCAGACACAAAAGCAATGTGGCCTACTTCTTGACACCGGAAGCAACGCATTGTTGTGTGTAACCTGCGTGGCTGACGGACATCTTCTCGTCGAACTGGGCAGTCCCTGGCAAGGTGATTCCACCCAGAGCATCGATAGCATCGCATACCCTCCCGAAATTTAACATTTTGATGTTTATCAGCTCTACCTGTTGAAATGGTAGCCACAACCATTTCCTCAGTTGCAATTTGATCTTTCATTATGGCCCAAGCTCGGTCCAACAGTTGGTTTGTATTCATGTTTTCCAACCTGGAAGACGCGCACAATAGTTGCTTGACGTGCGCTGGTAAACCTGCTATGAACCCACATGCTAGTCCTTGCTCGGATATCCCGCCAGATAGACCTGCTAGCTTCTTCAAGTCAACTAGAAACATGCTGACAGATTCATCCGGGGACAGTTAGTGTTCCGTGAACTGCTCGTAAGCCAAGAAACGATCCGGTGCAAAGGCAATCTGCAGGGCTTGTTTTATCTGCTCAACATCTGATTTTTGCTCTGAGTTTAACTGCTGGTAAACAGCAAATGCTCTGTCCGTCAACCTCAGAGGAAGAACATGTTCAACCTTTTTAATTCCACACAGGTCACAAACAAGTTCAGCATTCTCAATCCATTCAGTAACTGCTTGTCCGGTAACTGAATCATTAAACTCTGGTATCATCTTGACGCCAAATGTCTTGTCTGTCATAGTGCCGAAATAGCTTGTAAGCAATCTGGTCAGAATAATAACTCACTCTCCAACAAACATGGTAGCCAAAATACCCCACTTCTCCTTGATTCAAGAGCACTAACTGCTTTTATCGGCCAAGCATTTTTTCCATTCGTTGACAGCTGGGAGATGATGTTCAATTTTTGCATATCAAAATACTTTTATAGCGACTCTTGTGACGGACTTGTTTTTTAATTTAAATATTCCGTCTTCAGCATGTCATGCAAAATATGTGCTCTTTTTTTTTGGTAAGTAATTTTCTTTTTCGCCACATTTTCCGTCGTAGGATACAAGTGACGTGCTGTTGCTTGGTTTGACGAGGTAAGTCACCATTTTCTTCGCTATATCATATAATCCCATTATAACATTCACACAGACTGTTAACCTGGGAATTATATGATGTGGTTAGACTCACAGCTTCATTTCTCTCAAAGAATTGCTTCAGCTGTCCTGGCATAAAGGCTGTTCTCTAATCAGTGTGGATGTACACTGGTACCCTGACAATTGAGAATAAGAAGCAAAGACATATAACAGTTTCAGCTGAAACATCAAGGCAAAGAAAAACAAATAGGAACTTAGAGTATTCATTGGTCACTGTTAGAAAATATCTATTTCCAGTCTTGGTAGCAGCCTCTTGAAATTTAAGTCGATCCTTTCAAAGGATTGCATGGTTTTCACAAGTGTTCCTGATTTGAGTTTGTAGAACCAGGGTTTGATAACAGTAATCCTCCTGACATCCTTGATGGTAGATTCTGATTATGAACCACATGTAGCATTCTAGTGATACCTGGGTGACACATGTGGCTCTTTATCTAGATTTAGGAGAATTTAAGTGTTCTTTACTGATCTATAAATCCTTGATAGTTCATCAGTCACTGAACTTTCCTTGCCAGGATGATAGATAAAATGAAAAACGGGAAAACTCAATTATCTTTCTGTTTTTTTGTTTTTTATTTGACTAGTTGTCTTAGAGTTGTACCTGAATGCTACAGATTTTTGGTCTCTAACTAGTTTAAAGTGGTGGCCAATCAAGTAATATCACCATTTCTTTAGGGCTTCCACAGTGGTATATACCTCTTTTTCTATCAGTGAATGTTGTTGTTCTGACTGTGAATGTCTTCTAGAGAAGAATGCTACAGGGTGGTCAGATTGTTTCAGTAAGGCAATAATGTCTGCAGTGATAGGAGAATTGGCGATATCCCATTTGTCTTCAGAAGAATATTTGATGGCTACTCATTTACAGTCTCTAGTTAAATTATTGAAAAGGGAGAGGCGTTGTACATCTATAGTGGGCAGGCCACAGATATCAAACATCAGTTTGGGGCCCCCAAAAGGGAGTTTAACACTGGAGTACTAGCTGAGGACATCATGACCTAAAATGGCTTTGCAGCATAAATCCTGCATTACTAGGAGTTTAATATCATTGAAGGTACTCTGTTTTACTTATACTTTGATCAAGCAATAAACCACAATTTGTGAAGATAGTGAAGCATTTGCTATCTCGTTATTTTACTATAACATTATGTAATCTTGCACCAGTTTGTTTTTACAATGCCAGATTTTCCAAAACTTTGTGAGCTTCCTGTATCAATTAAAGCATTGATAGTTAACTCTGTTAATTTCAACCTCCAAGATAACCTTTGAGTAACATTAAGGAGATACAATATTGGTCGCTAACATTGCCTGCGTTACTAAACTGGGAGAAGAAATGGACTGGAAAATATTTGAAAAACTTACCTTTTTTCTTATATTTGTGGTATATTGATTATCACACAGGAAACAATGAACAGGTGTGAAAACTGAGTCTACAAAAATAAGATTTACACCACTAAGCTGAGACAGCAGTAACTGGTTGTTTGAAAAACTCAGCAAAGAGTTCTGAATCTATGAACAAGAGCAGAGTTTTGAGCATTAGGCATGGGATAGAAAGAAGAGGTCTTGAAGAGACAGGCAAAATACTTGGGGCAGCTGAAAAATTACAAACTGGTGGGGGTCCCAAGATAGGAGTAGATGGGTTTAGTGTAACTCCAAAAATTGCAGGTTGCATGTAAGATGCATATTGTGTGAGGACCATGTCTAATAAGATAGCCTGTTATTAAGCTGTTGTATGATTTCTTGATCTTTATTCTTTAATATAAAAATAAAATTGACATTTCTTGCTTGACGTAAAGTAAAAATGATGAAGTGGAGGAGGAGGGGGATGATTCTATAACAAATTCTTTAAAAGTAAAATTAACATTTTGAATTACATTTTCATTGTTGACAGTTTCTTGATTTTAATTTCAGAAAACTTTAAATTTATCTTTTAAAGGTTCCTAAAAAGTAGAGAAAATTAAAAAAATACCTTTACAAAGTTACATTTGAATCTGTTGTAGAAACAGAGTTCTAAATGCAGTTAGTATTAACATTGCATTGTCTATTGTCTAACAAACAGAACATTGAGTTTTTACTATCATATTTCTATATAAAAAAAAGTAATTATAAAAACACATTGTTCATAAAAAAAACAAAGTTTAAACTACTTCCATTCTTTTTGTATTCAGTTTCAATTTAAAATCTGTTTCTTTCTTTCAGGTTGTTCATCCAACAGTTTTGACTTTTGGAGTTCCACTTCAACCCAAGGACATAGCTTTAAACTGGGTTGAAAAACATATCTACTGGACTGATGAGTCAATTCAAGGAATAAGAATGTCCAATTACAATGGAACTTTCATGCGATCAATTATCAAGCATAAAGTAGCAAATCCATTTGCTATTGCTGTTGACCCCATTCACAAGTGAATTATTTTGTTTTGCTCAAAATTAATTTTTCATGCTAGTCTATGGAAGAAAAACTATTAAAACGTTCTTAAAGACTTTATGCAAATCTTCGTTATAGACAATCCTTGTAAATATTTTGGAATAAGTTTTCAGACATATTAAGAAAGCAGGTTACTTGTGTGTTTTAACTGAATTTCATCCACATTCTCTCTTAAGACTAATCAAACATTGTGTGAAACATGAATTTGTCTAGTTTTCAAATAATTAATTTCATTGCTTGTTTTCTTTATACTAAAATTATGCACAGGAATGACAAATTGTGTCTCTTATATTGTCTTAAATGCTTGGTTCTTAAAATATTAATGTATTATAATTTTCGTCTTTGCCTTCATATTTTTTGTTTGTTTTTGTTTTTTGTTTTTTTTTCCTCTAAGATTTTCTTGTTTATTTTCAGAAAAGTATTTTGGACCAATCGAGGACCTTATTCCAAAATAGAAAGCTCCAACTTGGATGGTTCTAATCACACTGTACTGGCAGAAGTCCATGTAGGCTGGCCATCTGGCTTGACTGTTGATATTGCCAATAAACGAATCTACTGGGCTGACACTAAAACTAAAACAATCAGCACAGTGGATATCTATGGAAATGACCGACATCAAGCAGCTAAATTTCTTCAAGGTCCTTTCAATTTTAATTCTTTTTTCATATATTCACCTTGTTTATACTTAAATATTCTCTTGCTATTATCATGTTACAGCCTGGTGAAATTGAAAAGGTCTGAACTTGTACAAATGGTCTGCGCTTTATGATTTTAACAAAAAAATACTTCCATTACAATGACTTTTACATTAAAATAAATTTGGATATTTTGTGAACTTCTTTCAACTTTCCTCAAAGTGTGTCTATGTACAAGTTTTTGACAAATGCACCAACATGAAAATTTATATTTCTTTAAGGAAAAAGTAATTTCACTTTAACAGAATCTCTTTCAAAAGACCTGTAATTCCTAATTATTTTCCTCATAAAATGATTAAATAAAAGAAAAACGTAAGAAATATTTTTAAATTTTTAGCAACAAGGTGAAAAGATTTTTTTGTGGGATGCGTTTCATCCATTAGGGCTTCATTAGACTAAAGCAATGTTTATATTGATGTGGCTACACATGTGCATGAAGAAGAGGAGATGCTAAATTTTTAATCTTTTAAATTTAAATTTTTTCTGGTACATAAAAATTTATATATCATTTTCTCCTATAATTTTTATTCCAAATCTTGTTTGGTCAATAGAACTCATCCTTATTGTTCTTGATGCTCTTACCACATTTCAGCTGACCTATTCTGCCATCTGCAAAGGGAAAATTTGTAAAAAAGAAAAGAGAAAAATCTTTATTTCTTCAGAAAATCATATTACAAGTCTGCTTGTCCCTCCCTTAGTTAGCCTGACCTTTACTCCCTGCCGATACCTCATAAATAATGAGCCATTCTGTTTTGTTTGCAAGGAAAGACAGAAAAAATGCTTTTTGGTTGCAATGAGAGAAAGAAAGAAAGGAGGCAACAACATTTTCATGTGTTTAACATCTGCTTCAGTGAAATGGAAAATTTGTCAATTTTAAATCTTTTCATTTGTACCCTCTTGCTTCTTTCATTAGTGACCTGTATTCATACTTATAATTGTTATTGCGATATTTTGTTAAGTTGTTCTAGGAGTATTTTATACTTGTGGAACTTTCAAGGAGCTTATTCAATCATTAATTTAAGAATTAAGATTCATCAGAAAATTCAGGAATGAAAAGCATGAAATTTTCATGGACATTTCTAGTAGTTATTAATATACCTATCAGAATAATCCATTTCTGCAAGACATTGCTTTCTTTGTACTGTTATTAATAGTTAAAATTTATAACATCTTAATTAACTGAGTGATTAAAAAAACACATTGTTTAACATTGAAAAGAGACATAAATTTAATTAATTTTATGATTTTTGTCTCCTATAGCTTCTGGAGGACCATACAAGATAGACGTATTTGAAAATCAATTATACATCACCATGAGTGAAAAACACAATGTTATTATGGTTGACAAGTTTGGAAAACAAAAAGCCAAAAACATCCTCAATAAAGGAATGTTATTTGTTGGTGATATCATTGCTGTCCAGAAATACAAACAAAAAATTAGTAAGTAAATGAATTTTTGTTAACTTCTATAATTATTTCATTGTAACTCATTTGGTGCTCTTAGGATTAAAGAAAAAAAAAAACAAATATTAAATTGCAATCTTGAAGAAACAGTACTGCTATTCCAAATTAAAGAATTTCATTTTTTTTTTTTTTTTTTATGAAGTTATGCCTTTTATCTTTTCTGAAATGTGAATTATCAATTCTGCTAATGCAGCACTTGCAAATGAAAACAGAAACTGAATGATACAAAGATGTTATATTCAGACAGAACACTCTCTATTCTAAACCTACATTGAATGTTTTTCTATTTCTTTTTTTTTTTTTTAGTTCAATCAGACTGTAAAACAAACACCTGCAAACCATATGAACTGTGTACTGTCATTCCATTTGTTGGTGCAGTGTGTAACTGTTCAGACTCTCATCTATTAAAGAATGGAAGTTGTAGTCCTCGACCAGTTTCAAGGTGTGAATCAGACTCAGATTGTTTGAATAATGGCACCTGTGAAAATTATAAATGCATGTAAGTATTTACCAATTACAGATACAGAATATCTATTTTTGAAAACTGATGGTTTGACTCTATAAAATTCCTATTATATGTTAACAAACAATGACCCTCGATATTGTATGTGATCTCTCTGTTTTGTGATACTGATGGCTAATTCTGCAAATGTACATTAATATAATCCTAGTTACAGATTCAAAATTACATATAAAATAATTCTGCATGAGAAATACCACTTCATGTATCAATTTCAGAGAAGCTTGAAATCTGGAAAATTTATGGCAATTGAATTATAAATGAAAGGTATTTGATTAAATTCATTTTTCTTTGATTTCTCTTTATTCAGAAAAAATAGCTTATCTAACAAATCTTTGGAAAATGGTCAGATAATTTGTAAAGTATTTTTACTAGACTTCAGTAAATAGTAACTGATGTTTAAAAAGAAAGATTTAGAGCCAAATAGAATTGAATGAGTCAGCCTATTTTTGTATTTTTGATTATGACTATTATTATTATTTAGTTGGTAGCAGTTTGAACTAATTCAATATTATAATCAAAAGCCTAATGGAAATTTTCTTTCAATAAATGTGGTGCTGATTCTTGTAGATGCAACCCTTCCTACAATGGCACCCACTGTGAGAATTGGCGTTGTAAAAACTTCTGCATGAATGGAATTTGTATTGAGCCAACTAGTAGTAATCAAGAACCAACCTGCAGGTAAAAACTTATTGTTGTAATAATTGAATTTTCAAATGACCAAATGATAACTTTTTATTTCTGATCATTCTTCTTCTTCTCATTCATTTTAACAATAATTCTTTATGATTCTTATCTGCTGTAATTTAATGAAAGCTTATCTATTTTTTCAGCTGTAAGACAGGCTATGAAAGCACTCATTGTGATCACTACATGTGTACTGGCTACTGTTTTAATAGAGGCAAGTGTACAATTAAGGACAATCAGCCACACTGCAAGTAAGTAAAGAGTTTTAACTTGAATGTTTTTTATTACTAACAGAAATAAATAGTTGAACATAATAAAAGTAAATATTTTAATTTCATTTTAAAGTAATTATAAAATATTTAAATCATTTCTACTTATAATTATATTGATAAACATTATAACAATTTAAAATGAAGGTCCAATATAGCTACTCCTTACATCTCCATCTTCTTGATATAAGATTTCCTTCAAGGTTATTCATGATTAGCCAGTTTCACCAACCAGGCATTGAATTGTTATCCCTTGACTCTTCTCTCTGAGTACATATAACGCATAGACTAAATGAATATACAAATTCAAAATAATGTATTTATAACCTCAAACACACTAATCTTTTTTCTTAAAATAAACCTTGAAAATTTGTCCTGCATTTTTTAAAGTTGAACAGAAAAATGACTTTGTAGAGAGTAATTTGAACTGTGTTATAAATAAGCCTTGAATGAACTGTATAAACTATAATTAATATTATAAATAAAGTAATAATAACCTTAAAAATTAAGTTATTCCAGCAGTATTGATATGATATAGTAAAGCAGTTAATTTACTTAGTTATTTGCATTTGAGTGGTGCCATAAACTAAACCTAGAGATGCGAGTAAACACTTTTAACAAGATGCCTATCAATCTTGTAAAGTAAAACTGTCAAATGTTAAAAGGCTTCAAATCAGGAGAATATTAAACAGAAGACTGTTGATATTTGCATAAAACCATACAAATGTATGTTTTCACTCATTAGTTTACCAGATTTTATTATTTAAATGAAAGTTGATTGAATGTGTCTAATTGAAATGAAAACGTTTTTTAAACTAAACATAAGCTTAAATGAAGGAGTATACTTATTTCACCCATACATTTCATCTTTATTTTTTTCAAATTTAACTGGACAAAACAGTAATCATTTTGTTTTGTTTCTTCTTTTTCTACAAGAATTAGCCAAAATTTATGTTGATTAATTTTTAAAGTTACTTTTGATTGGGTTTTGAGTTGACCATAAAATTAACTCTTGAGATTTTTTAGTTTCTTTTCAACAATATTTTTATTTTAATTTTTGATTGAAATATTTTATCTTTTTTTATTTCAGTTGTCCTCCTAACTACAAAGGCAAGCAATGTGAATTGCATAGACAAGACAACTGGTGTTCCAGTTACTGTAGTAACAATGGCACTTGTTTTTTTGATAAATTCCATGCCACAAAATGTGTCTGCCCGAAAGGATTCAAAGGTGAACTTTGTTGAATTTCTATATAAATTCTATCTAGTATTTTTATTAATCTAGTCAAAAGAATTTTCACAAGTTTAAAGGTGTCATAAAACGAAATAAATTTTGGCATTCATTTACATTGTTACACACAAATGCAAAAAGGTATTTTCTGTCTGAATTTCTACAATGAGGAGTTATCATTATTTACACTATTTACATTCAAACTAGTGTCCTCACATTTGTTATCACAACATTTAGGGTTTTGTGCCCTTCAGCCTTCATCATCAGATGTATATCAGTCCAGCTAACCTATGGGGAATTCTGAACTGAATCCTTTATTTAATCTACAGGGGTAAATCATTCTCATTCCACTCTTCATGTTTAGGGCTATCTCATCTTCTAGTTATTATTTTTAGTACTGCTCAGTTATTGTTTGCCCTGTTTCCACTGAATCCAAGTACAAGATTAAATTCACAATTACTATTTCACCAAGTTACCCAGAACAATATACCCATGGTGAAGGCCAGAGGGCTGAAACCTGTTAACACAATAGCCTAATTGTAAATAGTGTAAATAATAGACAGGTATGTATTTATAATTGTATATTATAAAGTTTATTGTCTACAATACATTGATAGAGCCAAAGATACACTTTCCAATTTTGTTAAGATCATAAGAACTACATAATAGATATCTGTTAAATATGTGATATAAACAGACAAATAGTATAAAACAATTACTGTACTAAATTCTGTTTTTCAATTCATTTTTGTGTCCTTTTCCAAATATGTGGAATATTTTTACTATTAAAACTCAAAGTGTACCAGTGTACCATGTTTTTATCAATTTTTGTTCCTCTTTGCAAATTATTAAAAAAAATTACACTTAGTATTTCCTTAACATCAATCGTAATGGCTTAAGTTTTATTTTCCCTTAGGAGAGACTTTTATAAGTATTTTGATGTAATCCAGCTGAATGTGTCATATATTAAAACAAAAATAACATTGCCACAAAGTCAAACATATATTCACTTAATTAAAATGCAAATTTAATTAAAATTCCAATGTTTTTCTCTTTTAATAGGACCAAGATGTGAACAATGTGAAAATAAAGTCTGCCCCAACAACTACATGTGCGCCCGAGATAATCAAGGCGTGTTTCAGTGTAAAGTCAAAGTGAACACGGGCTTGGAGGTTAGATGCCGAAAACTGTGTCCTGGTGCTTATGTCTGTGTCATTGCTCATGGTAAACCTGCTTGTTATTGCCCTGGCAGATATTGTAACAGCCATCAACCTTGCAGAAAGTTAGCCTGTGTCAAAGGTGAAGAAATAACTTTTAATTTATTTTAAAGCACAAAATATGCTGATAGGTTTAAGAAAAAGAAAACAAGTTATTTACTTTGCTAGATTTTTATGTCTTATATTCTAGAATTTTATTTTGCATAGTTCATATTCTGGAATACTGTTTTTCATGTCTCATATTCTAGAATATTGTTTTTCATCAAGATAAACTAGAAATTTATTTTTAATGGCTATATATTTTAAAATCTCATTTTTCATGGTTTATATTTTAGAATCTTATTTTTTATGGTTATATATATATATTATTCTGGTAGACCAATATATGTTTGAAGAGAACATTTTAATTGGCATATTGGGAAATTGCTCTGAAAAAGTAGCTCTGTCCTTATCTGTTGCTTTTTACTGCCTTAATAATTTTGTTTTTTGTTCTACATGTCTATGTTGATCACTTGTTGCTTTGTTGACACTGTACAAATTATTAGTAAGATGCAATTCTGATTTCATATTTTGACTTTTTCAGTAAAATTCAATTTTTCTTTTTTCCTGAACTGAACTGTAATATATTTGAATGTAATCCGTTTTTAGATCAGTTGAGGTTAATGCAATTTTAACATCTAAAACTTTTTATAAAATCTTAACATTTTCAAAGAACATTTGAATTTGTAAACTGCATTTATAAAATAGATATTTTAACATTTGGCTTTCAGAAATTAGTTGCAAATAAAAATGTTCTGAATTTAACTGGTACATTAAATGCATTGTTTTTTCTTGAATAAACAGCATTATGATTACTTTTTTCTTTTTTTTTACAAACAAATTTACCTGAAAGAAGACAGTAAAGCTACTAAGACACAAGGCAGTGACTGGGTGTGAAAGAATTTGAAAAGAGAAACATTACTAAGGAGTAAGAATAATAATAGAAGAGTAATCAGGAAGACAGTAGATAATAATTGACATTGCATTTAAATTTTTGAAGGTAAAAGTTAACTGGAAAGCATGTAGCTGGAAGAGAGTTCCACAAGTAAGAAGTGCGAGAAAAGAAACTATTAGCATAGAACTTATGGCTACCTATAGCCAGCTCAATTGTTAATTGATGAAATTTCAATGCCAGTCTTGTACTGTGTTTAAATTCATAAAGTCTACGTATAACAGTAAAGTTATCTGTTTCTGTAGAAGTTTTTTCCCTACACTATTGTTGCATAACAAATATGAAACATTTTTACAGTTGTACATTATTTTCTTTTCTCCCCCAACAGGACGCTGCATTATTAACAAAGGCAGAGCAATGTGTAAATGTAATGAAGGCTTCACTGGTGTCCACTGTGATAAACCTTGTATTACTGAAAAAGGAAATAACTGCGAGAAAACCTGTCAAAAGCCTTGTCTTAATGGAGGCCGTTGTATTGATGGTGAGTTTCTTTCTTTCGTTTATTAAAATAATTTCATTTACATTTAGATGACTGGACTTGGGATATTTCATTTAATTTTCCCAAAATTCTAGTTTTTAATTTCATTATAAGTTTATAACTTCAAAGGAATATGATATTTACTAATATAATAGCTTAAGTCATAAGTAATTTCCATTTTTTAGAACCAATTAATATTTTGAAGAATAAAGTTGATAAATAAAAATGTAAATTATTTATGATTCAAATTAATAGATTTTTCCACGTTAAATGACTTTTTATTTAAGGATAAGGATATCTTATACACTTTAAGTCAAGCTGTCACTAATAGATTTTCAATATTTTAATGTGAATAATTTTAACTTGATTGTATTTGTATTTCAAAACAATCTCATCTTGTTAATGCAAACAATTAAAGAAACAGACTTTATTTCTAGTTTCTGAGTTTGTAATTAAAAAAAGTTGTTCATTCTTCACTTTCTCTTCATTTCCTTCATATCATTTCAAAGGTTTCAAAATGAATAAATAGAATATCTTATATATAAAAAGTCAATTATAGCTCTCTTCTTTTTAATGATAAAATTCTGTATTAGCTGAAATTAGACCAATTTTACATTTCTAAATCTAAGATGTCTGAAGATTTTGTAATGGGAAAATCTGGTTCTTGCCAATTCAGTTAAAAATTAATATTGAATTAAACAGCACAATGAATTAGCAAATAAAAATTGATAAGAACATATGTTAGTTTATAGATTCTATTATGATTGCTTTCTATTTGTTTACATATGTTGCATATTGGAACGGTAAAAACCTAACTTTTTTTTTTTTTTCAGATAAAGGCGAATTGAAATGTTTATGTGATGATCATCACTCAGGAGAGCAATGTGAATTTTGTGTTTGCAAAAATGGTGGCAACTGCACTGTATCAGAGACTGGAAATATTGTTTGCCAGTAAGAATAATAATAACTGACCTTGAATGTTCATTTGGATCAGTTGATAAAATGAAGCAGTTAATGTTGAGGCAGACTAATTTGTAACACTTTCATTAATTACACAGATAAAATTCTTTTGTCTAGGATCAATGTTTATTAAATATTTCTTTCAGTTCAAGAGAAAAGGTTGTCTGGAAACGCTAACTTAATTATTAAAAACTCTGTTTGAATGTTTCAATAAGTGAATTTCAAAATTTCTGACTTTCTTTAGTTAATCTATATAATGTACATTATATGAAAAAAAGAAGAAAAAAATAGGACCCAAAATGGTTTCAATATCTCATCTTGGTTCTTTTTGATTTTTAGCTGCCCTGAACTCTACACTGGAAAGTTTTGTGAAAGTTGGCAATGTCGGAATTATTGTGTCAATGGTGGCACATGTACAAATTGTTATCTTAATAATCAATCAATACCTGAATGTGAAAACTGCCAGTGAGTATCTTTTTCTTTCAGATTTTTCATATCTTGACTGTTGAAGTAGCACTGAAAATTTCTTCACCCAACCAAGAAGAGATTAAAGAAAATTCTGATGTGGTTAGATTTTAGAAAGTGGTTTGGATCAAGAATTTTTCAGTACCAACTTGCAAATTTATTGACAGGTTCTCAGTGTTGTCATTTACTAAGCTTGGGTTTATTTGGTACAAGGCCACAAGTATGTAATATCAGGTATTTATCAAACTTATTACCTGGTAGTAACAATCAACCAGGTTAACCAACAATAAAGCAACTTTAAATTTCATTGTTATCCATTATCAGGTAATATCCCATGTATTTTGCTATCCAACATAAACCTTCCCCCCATTGCTTCTAAGCATTTCACATAATGTTCTTTTGTAATTTATTATGAGGGATTTTATATTAAGCATGAGTCAAAATTAATTCATATTAAGCATGAGTCAAAATTAATTCATATTAAGCATGAGTTTACCTAAACAAGCAAAAATAATGGCATACCTGTAGAGTAAGTAGTCATGGTTACAAACATAAAGGGCAGAACTACCCAACAAATGAAATTGTCAGAGATTGCAATAAACATTAACAAGAAAAGAACAGGGAAAAAAATAATATAAAGCAAGCAAACAAAATATGTAAGGCAAATTAACAATAATAATGCAAAGCAACAGTAATATGGCAGAAAGTTAAACTAAGACTTGGTGTTGACACACAAGACTATATTTGGATAAATGAACATAGTGTCCTGACTTTAAAACAGACCAAGGACTGAGTGAGATGAGATTGAGAAGTGGCCCACTTTACTGGCTAGACAAGCATTCCAACATGCATCTATGTGGTTTTGCCTATAAATTGGGGAGGGGAGAATATTTTGTAGTCTTTCCCAGTTTTGATTGATACTAATTGATATTTAAATGTAACAAACTAATAAAGACAAGCACTTAAGAAATTAAATGTTTATTTTTATTAGTTATTGCATATGAGTTTTTTTAAATGTATTCCTTCCTATTGTTATTGTAGATATTTAAAAATTGTTTCAGAAGTTGTTAAAGTATTGAAATGTTATTGTTTATGTCTTAAGATTGTGGCAATTTTAATGAATAAAAGTTTGTTTGTTTTTTTTCTAAGTTTTCTTTTAAAAATAAGGAATGATCATCTTTTTACAAATCTACTTGAAATATGTGAACATATAAAATAATCAGTTCACTAGCCCCATAGAACAAACTAGGTTTCCATTGTTGTCTCTCCATATCTCTCTCTCTCTCTCTCTCTCTCTCTATATATATATATATATATATATATATATATATATATATATATATATTTGTGTGTCTGTGTGTACATTTATATGTATGTATGCATCTGGTGAAGAGGGCTCATAATATACATACATATAAATGTACACACAGACACACAAATATATATATATATATAATATAAATAAAGCTTAATAAAGCTACATAAGCTTCTACTCAGTGTTGTTACTATATTACACAGTAGAAGTTTTGAATCAGTGTTTTCCTCCTCTTAGATGGGCAATATTCATAATTTATTTTGCTAATTCAGCTTTAACACTCAAAGACATCTATTTTATTGTGGTGGATGATTACAAGCGAGAGGATACATGGAGTGTGCTTATTTTATTGCCACATACTGCCTTGTAGTTATACCCATACATGGTAACAGATTGGAGTCCTTAAGGCAGTTTGTATCTGTATTCAGCAATGTTGTGGCAACTTCTGAAACAGCATGTATATCAGTATTTTTCTTTTCATTGGAATATTTCAGTGATGTAGAGAAGAGATACCTACTGTGTGGGTAATGGTCTCTCTTGCATATCTACCTACCCAGGCCTTGTACAATGGAGAGAATGTAAACTGCCATTTAGACACTACATTTGAAACATCATCCACAGCATAATTTCAGTGTCTCCCAAGACTGACAGATGCCTAATCCTAACACACTCTACTATTTAAAAAATTCAGTCTTTTCAGCTGCCAGATTTATAAATATCTTTGAGTAATCTACTATTGCCATAACAATGACACTGCCACCTGTTGTCACTAGTGTTAGGTAGATAACACTAGTGTAACAAAAAGTTACACCAAACAATATACAAGTAGTGTATTAAGTATAATGATTTTCAGCAACTTGGTTAACAGTATTGAAAACTGAAGAGTCTTATTGAATGGGAAAAACTCAATTATTACCCTAACATGGCTACTATCTTTTTCTACTTAACTAGTATTTGGCATAAATTCCCCTTCATTCTTGTATAAAATAATTTTTATTTCAGTATTTTGTGCAGCATCAGTTGCAAGCTCAAGTAAAACTTTTACATAATCTAAAACGTTCCTGGATAACAAATATTTAGGTGAGATAAATTATATACAATATTGGTTTTGTAGAAAATTCTCATCTTCTGTTTTTCTTTTGTAGATGTCCTTCAGGATCATCTGGAATACGATGTTCAGAATTACAAAAGAGTGTATCTTCCAGTTCAGATTGTGAGTTGTTTTTCTTCTGTTTAATTCTAAGAGTTCTAAGCATAAATATCTTGTATAGACGTACATATTTTCAATAAATTTCTATTACACTTAGAAGAATTTTGTTATTAAATCATTGAAATTCTCTAATTGCATATCTTATTGATTATTTTACTTTTTACCTCATTTTATAATGATCTTTCTTTTCCCTCGTTTTCTTACAGTATCCACCATCTTGATAGTAATAATATTAATAGTCATCATCATTATAGTTGCTATAGCGATTTTTTACATTAAACGACGTTCAACGTAAGTATATTGAAATTTTTTCATCTCTCCTAATAACCTTATTTAGGTTATTTTATAACTATTTGATAATTTATTTTTTTATGCTGCAATCTCTTTCATAATGAGGGCTGCATTTTTTTTTTGGGGGGGGGGGGTTAGTCACATATTTGTTGGGATTTTTTTTTAATTTAAATTATGAGATGCTGTTTTGTTAAATAAAATGTTTCAATAAAACAAAATATGAGATGATTGTCCATAATTTATCCACTTCAAATATCTGTCTCTTCCATTACTTTGTTGGTGTGGGGGGATTAAATGTACATTTTCATTTAAGATTGTTATGGCTCATTTTAGTAAAGATATCTGTTTTTAAACTATTTGCTGTATGTACATATGTAAAAAATACATTCTACCCAAGTGAAGTAAGTGTCTCTACTTTTTGGTGTTATTTGCTTGACAGACTGACTCAGTTCAAACACAAGCGAATCCAGGAAAATGCCAGCGAGATCAATAATCCACTTTATATGCCAGAAATGGATGAATCAGATATACCAGAATCTAGCGATGCACAAAAGGTTTTTACTTTTTTCTTTATTCCTTTAATATTAACTTCATTTGATGATCCATTCCTTTCATCTTCAACCCATGTGTAGATATTTTGTAATTACAATTCTAAAATGAATGTCCTTTCAATGAAATGATCATTTTGATGTATTAATGACCCATTTTTTTCTTTTAAATAACTAATCCGTTTGCACTCTTGCTGGACTTATCAGTGAAGAAATATTTTCCTAGATTCTGTTATGGCTTTTAATCTTGTATAAATATTATTTCATTTTAAAATAAGTCATAAAGGAAGAACTTGCCAAAATTCTTTTACGTACCCATCATATATGAAATAAAAAAAAAAATACTTGTAGTTGTAAAAATATGAAAATACTGATGTGACATTACACATTCAGGATTGAATAGAAAAACTAATTAAAACCCAGTTTTAAACATGGAAGCTTCTATTAGTATGAAAGGATAGTAAGTTTGGTTGGTGTGGTGAGTTTACTGCATACTCAGAGCACTATTACTGTGGCCTTGTACCAGACTAAATTAATGTTACATATGTATAAGTTTAAGGATTATTGCCAGAAACAAAAAAAAATTAATTTTTTTGTAATTAGAAAGGAAAAAAAATCTTCTAATAAACAGAAGGGCCCCATGTGTTGTTAGAAATATGATATAAATATCTGATATCCTGGAGTTCAGAAGATTCACCAACTTGTGAAGATCTTCACTAGAAGTAAAATAAATGGTAAAGGGTTGAATACAGGCATGAAACAGTCTTGAGTGATTTGTTAAGTTCAGTTACACTTAAGTATCATTGTGATAAGATTGTCAATCACTTTGGTTCTCTCATTCACTTTCACTCTCACCTTTACTGACAAGTAGTTTAGTAGAATTTCCCTACTAAGGATAATAAAAACAGCCAATTCAGACTATATGCATTGTGCTGTTATGCTTTATAAATATTCATCCTGCATTAAGCAGATTTTTTAAAAATGTCAAATCAGACTTTTTCTTAGCAAGAGTAAGTTTCATTCTCAACAGGTACATCAATATGTCTGTATCCTAATAATAAAAAAGATTTATACAACAAATATTTATTTTTCAGATACCTCAACATTGGGTAAGGGTTAGCAAGGCTAATCTGGTTGACTATTACTACTGAGTTTTTAATCTTCTCTTTACTGGGTGCCCCCATACAAAATTCAACTTTAAATAAGCGTTGATATGTTATAAAATCAAGCAACCTAACCTGTTGATTTTTCAACATAATCTTTTTCCTTGTTAATGCGCTCAACTCATGGAATATTAATCACCTAGATTCAACATTATAGGGTAAAAATTTCAGATCAAAATTCAGCAAATAACTATGAATTTATTGATCTGCCTTTTTTTAGATTGTATCAGACTGAGAATAGATCAATTGTTGCTTTTAATTTTCTTGACATGACAAATGTTGTTATATAGTCATTATTCAGTCATTTTATTTGTCAGTAGTAAAGAGAAATTGATTAATGCCTAGTGTTCATGACTTATATATTATATAGTTAGTGTTTACAAAAACATCCAGAGCCATAATACAAATTTGAAGGAAGTTATTTTAAAAATTTGAATTTAGTAGGTTTGTTAGCTATACATCCTAGCAGCAAAACCTTTGTGCACACTGTTCAGTTGTTCCCACCACCACCACCAAAAAGAAAGAGAGAACTAAATCAAGTCAGTCTGATCTTCATTACTGCAAAGCTGTTTCTGTCAGAGCCTTTGGAAAAGAATTAAGGACTTCCTTGCCTTTATATGTGTGATAAACTATATGTCTATATCTCTGAGATGAGGTATTATGATTATTTACATTATTCAGACTATTATCTTCATCTTCATTGCCATATTCACAACGTTTCAGGAACTAGAACAATCTACCCTGGTGGACGAAATAAAGGGGTTCGGTTCAAAATTCCAGGCACCTGAAGAAGACTGGAGCATACAACAGCCAGAATGTTGTGAATATGACAATGAAGATGAGGATAACAATATGAATAATGTAAATAATATAAATACTATAACTTTAGAATCTGATTTTACAAGTATAGTTGGTTACTCACAACACTACATTTTCAGTTTTCTCTCTTCCCAACAATTTCAGTTACAGCAAAACTTGTTCTTTTTTTTTTTTTTTTTTTTTTTTTTTAATTCATTTAATTTTGAAGTTCTAGAACATTTTAAATGTTGAAATTTGATTTTATTAATTTTTATCTCAAAGGAAATTAAGTTCAAGAGAATTTTTTTTATTTCTTGTATGTGAATTAGTGTAAAATGCTTCTCTTTGCAGATATTACATGAACAATATTGTGACAACAGATAGTCTGGCCTCAGGTAAACCCAACACACAGACAATGTTATCACAAAAGAAAAAAATGCTATTAGATAATGTTTTGTTTTTTTTTTAATTAAAAGAAAGTGGGGGTGGGGTAGATAAGTTGCTCATGGAAGCTACAATGCTTGCAGACATCTTTGGTTCCATTAGCAGCACGATCCTCATTTTCACCAAAGAATATATTCCTTGTACGTAATATCATTTTACACATAATAAGTAAACAATATTGCATATTAATATTTAATATTACCTATATTATATATTTTTCTATAGTTGTGAAATTATTTGGCTTTTAAAATAGCAAACAAAAAAGTACTACCCACATTAAATGAATAAATTGTTTAAGTATGATGACCTCAGAATACTATTTCATTTATTTATAATTCTGTTTAGCTTCAGTTAGGAATTTATCTTTATATAGGAAGCAGACTGTTTATAGATCCATTAAAACTCAAATGGCATTACATGACTTGTGGGGACATATTATGTGATATAAAAAGAATCATGGTGGGTAATTGAATGACAAGGAAAAAAAATCTTATGTATTTTTTTCCTTTGAAAGGTCTTCTTGAGAGTTAATAATGTCTTTAATGATGAAATCGTGTGTGTATATATATATATATATATATATATATATATATATAAGACAGTAGGAAAACTTAGCAGATGCGTTTCATTGAAACATGTTGGCAAAGATGAGTTTTTTGTCTTTATTCATATTATAATTTTAGAGATATACTCTATCTCAAATCTTTACAATCATATATATATATATATATATATATATATATATATATATCCTTACCATAAACATTTTTTAGTGGGTACACATTTTCGAGTTATTGTCACTGTTTTTTATTGTTGATAAGTGTTCTCATTAACAGGTAATTCTAACTTTGTCTTGTCAGTTGGATCTGTGGCCAAACTCATAGAAGCATGCCTCAGCTCAAGAAGTGATTTCCCTGGGATAAAATGTAATGCAGGTTCGATTCCTGTCAGACAGAATCTTTCTTTAGTAGGACGTCTCAGTTTAAGCCAGTTGTTATTAATTTCACTGTTTAAAAAAATGAAATAAAAAAAACAGGAGTAACAACTTTATCACATGTATCCACTAAAAATAATGTTTATAGTAATAAGAAGTAATGTCAAATAAAACTTACTTATATAACAATAGTAATAAAAATTTAAGTGGTAGGAAGGTCAATGCAGTCAGCTAGATTGTGCATCTAGACACATCAAATACTGAAAGCTTAAATTTTAAAGTTAAACATCCTTACATCTTCAAACGTTCTTTTCATATATATATATATATATATATAACTCAAAAATTGTCCAACAAAGAAGCACATATAAACAGCGTAAGTGGGAAGTGCAAAATACTCTCAGAAAAATGAAAGAGTCCTGGTAGTCTGCTAAGGCTGTGGAACTCAGGCAGAAGCTGACAGAACAGATACCAAAGCATTCCATGCAGGCATTAAAAAGGTGTACAGCCCACAAGTAAATGGAATTTCACCTGTTCTGTCATCTGACAGTAACACACTCCACACAGACAAGAAGGAAATTATATCACAATGGAAAGAACACTTTGAAAGTGTCCTTAACTCCACCTCTGCCATCAATGACAACATCATTGCTTCAATTTATCAGCAACCAGAAATTCCCTAGTCATCTCTTGAGCCACACATAAAGGAAATCCACGATTCTATCAAGCAATTGTCCTTGAACAAAGCCCTTGAAAAAGATGCTATTCCCCCTGAAATTTTTAAATATGGTGGGAAGGTGCTGGTTTAGTTGAGGTCTTTAAAGTCATATGGAAGGTTCATTCTGTTCCACAGGACTAAAATGATGCTTGCATAAAACATGTGTTCAAAAACAAAGGCAAAAAGGTTGTATGTGATAATTCCCATGTCATTTCACTTCTAAGTATTGCTGACAATATTCTCATTCATGTTATTCTCAACAGAATAATTAAATATCTCATTGACAGCATCTATCCCAAATCTCAGTGTGGCTTTCGTTAAGGTCATGGCACCATTTATATGATTTTTTTCACTTCATCAGGTTGCTGAGTATGTTCGCGAGAAGAACCATGAACTCCATACCATCTTTATCAATCTGACCAAAGCGTTTGATACTGTAAGCAGGAGTGCCCTCTGGAAAGTACTCAAAAATCTTGGCATACCTGAAAGTATGCTAAATGTCATCATCTTATTTCACAAAGGAATGAAAGCATCTGTTCTGTCTTATTTGATTTAACAAATGGCACAAAACAAGGTTGTGTCATGGCTCCTGTACTTTTTGCTCTCTTCTTTTTAGGTCATGCTACACCATACTTCTTTCTAGTGATCGTGACATGGGTGTAAAATTTGAATTCTGCACAAGTGGCAGCCTCTTTAACCATCAACATTTTAAAGCAAAAACGCTGACTCAAGCAAGCATTATTTGTGATCTTTTTTTGCTAATGACACTGCAATCATGGCCACCTCAGTTGAAGAAGCTCAAGCACTCGTCAATCGTTTTTCTACTACTTGCAATGCATTCGCATTAACTATAGGCATAAAGAAAACTGAAGATGTCCATCAACCAAGGCCTAAACCTAAGCAGGTCAAGGGTATAAAAAAAAACCACCTGCCCATACCTTTCCAATTATTCGCATTACTGTTGACAGCAACAAGAACTTGAAGTATGTGAAATCATTCATGTACTTAGGAAGTAAAGTCAATTCAAGTACCTCTTTGGATGATGAGATAGTTAACCGAATATCAAAGGCAACCAAAGCCTTTTGTAAGCTCATGCATCACCTATGGGATGTTCATGGAATTTTACTGAAAACGAAAATCAGTGTCTATCAAGCAGTCATTGTCATCACACTTCTTTATGGGTCAGGATCGTGAACGCCATACTGGACGTACAACAATCAACTTGATTCTTTTCATAAATGCTGTTTTTGTTCAATATGCTGTTATACATGTCAGGACAAAATCTCTAACCCTGATCTTTTCATCAAATGGGGTGTCATTGCTATTGAATCCTTTCTGATGTAATCACAGTTCAGGTGGGGCCTGGTCATGTCATCAGAATGAGTGATGATCAGATGCTGAAAATCCTCATTAATAGCCAACTTTTCCATGGTAAGCATAATATAGGTTGTCTTTGGTTACGCTTCAAGGACAAACTTAAATACAATTTAATTGCTGCAAACATCCATCAAGAGGAGTTTGAATTCATTGCTGAAAACAGAGCAAACTGGAGAAACACCTACCACCGAGGTATAACTAACTTCTCAAAGAATTGTCTCAACCATCTAAGAATAAAGAAACAACACTAAATCTTGGGCTAATACATCAGCCCCATATGACAGTCAACTCATCAGCATGTCCCTCATGTGGACTTGTTTGCAAATCCTGTGCTGGATTGTTGTCTCACAAAACATCAACATAAAAACTGAACTGAAAGATACATGTACATTGAAAATGACAGGAGAGCCCATCATATATATATATATATATATTATTATAAATATTAAATATTTGAGTAAGGAACCTTTCTTTTAAACATATTTTGTTGAATATGACAGACAAGGAAAATTTAATAAATTTTTTATTTAGTTTTTCTAGCATTCTTACATTTTTCCATTTGGTGTGAGTAAGATAAATAAAAATAATATCTAGTTTGAAGTCCTTTCAGAGGAAAAAATGTGTAAGATAAGATTTTTTTTTTCATTTTGCCATTCACTTAGTCACACACATGTGTGTGTGATCAATTGAATGGCTAAATGGAAAAAAGTGTGTGTGTGTGTGTGAAGGTTGAGTGAAAAAAAACTTCTCCTAAATTAGGAAGGTTGAGTTCTAAATAGTTGGTATTATCTCTAAAAGCAATTTTAAAAATAATTATACTACCTATTCCACTTCACACTTGACATACGAGAAACTCAAAATTTATGAAAGACATTGTATCAGAATTGCTAAAATGCTTCAATTTTTTTTTAGAATTAGAAAAGATGTCTTTGTTTTTATATCTGCATCAATAAATCATTTATAGAATTTAAAGCAAAATATCTTTCTCTTATTATCCCAGTTGCAATAGATTATGAATATTTAAAATATTTTAATATGTGAATCATTACCTTTTATGTGAATCTTTGAACTTTCTCTTATTTCCCTCTAAAGGTTAAAACAAGATAAAATTTATTATTGTAAACGAAATAAGTAATTTAAGATTGTTATTTATACAACTATTGTCAAATTATCTGGAAATAAAAATGAGTTTTAAAACTCTCATAACAAGAGATTCAGCTAATAATCTTAATAAAATCTTCCTTGTATTAATATAATCTGACTTTAATATCACTCTGCTGGAAGATTGCACACTTAAAAAACAATATCTAAATTGCAAATTATTGACAATTTTTCATGAGTTTGTATTTAATCCAACCAGTTGAACTTTAGGCATATTTCTGATTCTTTCCAATTATAGAGGAAATAAAATCAAGGGCTCATATCTATAAATTAGGAACAATTTTTCAATCCACCCTAATGCACATACAGATTCAAAATACATCAAAAGGCAATTTTTGCTGCAGCCTGTAGTTTGTTGTAGAATCACATCCATATTTTTCTTTGCTATCAAACACACCATTTTGATAAAGAGAAGCAAGTTCCTTTTAAATTCTCATTATTTTAACTACAGTTTTGCCTTTTTCTTTGATACCATGAACAGACAAAAATAAATCTCACGCTCTTAAATATGCTTCATTTTTTGTCCCTGAAATGCCTGAAAATTCTGCTACTATTTTTATTTGCTTTTATATTATATCATTTTTAGATTTCTTGCATGTAATATTCAGACAGTGCAAATCTGATAAATAGTCTAAGTTTGAATATGGTAAAAACTCAGGGAAGTAAATTTCTTATCTTCGGTTTTACATAAAGGTATTTGCTTATTTATAATGATTATTTACATAAAATTTTAACTGGGATTATTATTTCATGTCATTTCAATTTTTTTGTCAAACTTTAAAGTCATGTTATTATGTAACAAATTACTAAAAAAAAGAATTAGAAGAGAAATTACAGTGAGTAAAAATTATTTTTACGTTTTTCTTTTTCAGTGGCATTCAAAAATTCTTATGTTTTCAATCTTAAATCTAATCTTTGTAAAAAGTAAACATTATTTAACTGCTTTACTCAATTGAATTATAGAGAGATAATAAAATCTGGATCAATAAACTTTGTACTTATTTCATTGTTTTATGCAAGTTTCTAAAGAATTAAACATTATCAAAAGTAACATGTACACATTCCACATGACTACCTCAATGCATAGATTATTAAAGGAATAACTTTTTAATGTAAGTTTATATATGTATCCATTTTGTCACTGTTTGAATATTCATTGTTATAAATTTCTATTTAATTCTAATTGTCTATGAAAAGAATAATAGTATCCAAAAGAGAAATATTTCTTGAGTTTTAAGTTTGTATTTATTTTTTTCAAAATGTCAATAAAGTTTTTCACTTTTCAGGCTCTAAGGGTATTGCTATTTAAACTCAAAATTAAATAATTATTTCTCAGTCAACATTGATTCAAGCTGCTGAATTGACTATTTTTATGTTTTTAGAAGTGACTTAAAACAAATTCAGCAACTATTTCCTGTCCTTAATACTTATCCTTGGATTTGTTAAAGATCCCTTTCTTATTTGTTTTCATTTCTATCTGAACTTTGTCACAATATTTAATACTCAGAATTATTTACTGAGTGTTATATTGGCAAAAATTCAAGTGACTGTAATTTGCTTACATAAATGCACACGCACACACACACACACTACATCATATATTATTAGTCACTTTTAATGTTTCATCATTTTTAAAAATCTAAGAGATTCACAGAAATGTTTGCCTCATCAATGTGCAGGATATTTCATATAATATGCATAAATTATGTTAGACTTCATGTCACTCTTACAAGGCAGCAACAACTTCATGAATTTTTCTGGATTTTCCAAGATTGTCCTTATTAACCAGGTTACTTAAACTCTAAGTAATATTCTGTTGGAATTAAAATGTATTATTGAAAGATGTGTACAAAGAATACAATGATAAATGTGTTGAACAAAATAATGGAAACCAATATTATTGTAATATTAACAAGTATATAAATACAAGATTAATTTGAAATTTATACTCCATATTGTAAATTATCTTTTAGAAGTCAATCATCTCTTGATTTTGTCAGTTGTAGTTTTCTATATAATACAGGCTGCATAGCATCCAAAATACATATTTGCTGGTAAATTGTTACCCAATAATGTAAACCTTTCTCTTCAGAATACTTAACAAGTTTTCAGTTGGGTTAAGATTGACGGAATAAGCTGCCCACTTCATTAAATGAATTTCATTGAAAATCATTTTATTTAGATCATCATTAGTTGTCTTTGCTGAATGTGAAGGAGTATTGTTATGCATAAAAATTATCTTACTCTGAAAGCATTTAACCTCTTCTTTAACTATGGTTCCATATGTACCTTCAATAAAGAAAAAAAAATTGATCTTCATACATTCTATTGCTCATTTAATTTTGATTTTCCGTATTGTTGTCTTTTAAAGAGGCATAGTGATCACACTCACATGTTTTGCCACTTTATTTAGGACCCCCACATCTTTCCAACACTTCCTTTTGATACCACAACACATTAAAATTTCATAGCTTAAAGATTTTTTTTCTGTAACTTTCTCTTGATGTAACAGATGGATAAGATAAGTTTTTAGGATCTTCACCATTTGGTCATATCTGCCAATCATTAAATATTTTCCAATGTTGTTTTACATTACAGCCTTACAATCTATTCTAAAGCTTCAAACTTGCAACATTGCTATGAATTTGAGACTTCATATTGATGGAAACACAAAACAAACCAGCTTTCATCCTAACTGCATAGATAATTGCTCTGATTCAGTAAATAAAACTTCAGATTCCAATAAGTATTTATTTTATATATTTATAAAACATGAAGTGGCTAATAATGGAAGGCTGTGTGTGTGTGTACATATATATCTCCAAGGAACAAAATCTTCAAAAGTTCTACTTAATAAAAAATAGTAAAAACATGAAAACAAGTTTCTTTTTTTTATTTTTAAATATATTCTGGTTCCACAATTCTTCTGCAGTTTTCTATAAAAATCTAAAATAAAATTTACTATCTAAATAATAATTGACACTTTTATAATTTGCTACCCTCTATGAAATTCTTTTGTTAGGATACATATACAATGTCTAGGCCAATTATGCAATAAATAATCCTTTAAGCATTTCATATAAAATGAAAAGGAATACCTAAACTATACTTTTCATAAAATCTCTGTACTTTATTTTAAATGTAATTAAATTTTTTTTTTTTTTTTTTTTTTTTTTTTTTCTTTGTACTTTGGATCATCTGAAATTTGATTTAAGAACATGGATTTATAACTTTTACAGAGTTTTTCCCTTACAACCCCAACAAATGTGAATTTGTCAGAAACAGACTTTAACGATGTTATGTTAAGGAACCATAAAATATTTTTGGTTAAAGAAGGAAAATGATTTTCTTAAGAGATAACATTGCCAATCACAAACTAGTTTTATTCTTTAAAATATAAAATAACAACAATTTCTAAACGCACGTATTCATTTTTTCTTTTATGTAGCCATTTATAGACAAAATCTAGATTTTCCATATTATGTAGATATGAAATGCCAATGTGGTTTGTTCACTTCCTTCAAATGTTACAGCAGGTGTCTGTCTGTCTGAATGTTGTCACCATCGTTGTAGTATCTAAACACTTGCATGACCTTTGCACCATCAACCAATTTAGATTAATCTCCCCCTTCTTCCTCCTTCTCCTCAATATTCTCCTACCCCAACTCATCATAATTTATCAATTTTAGCCTCTTATGTTTTATGCTAGGGATAGTACCTATGTGTGTGTATATGTTTTTTCTTTAATTTTTTTTGTTTTTTTTTTTTATTATCTTCAGGTTGTTACATTTTTAAAGCTTGGCTAGTAAAGAAATTCTCAGAGATTTTCTGTATTCAAGTTAATGTATTAATGACTGCCCATCAGTATTTGATGTGTGACTACTCTTTAAGGCACATTAAGAAATTTTAAGGAATGGTCTACAGGTTAGCAGTCATATTACATTTAGCAATTTGTACAATTTATAGTCTTTGGGGATTCAACACTTACAAGGCTTGTTGATGCTTTCAATACTTGGTGCTCCTAAATGGCTACTTATTTGGTACTGACCGTGTCTAACAAAAGGGAAAAAAATCACTGTTATATGTACTTATGACTGAGCATGTTGCAATGGGACAATACTGTGTAGAGATTTTTTTTATTCTGCCATTTTAGATTTATATCAAAGGTCCATTCTTTTTATTCAAGGATAATGTTTTTAATTTTCCTATTCAGTAATCCTCTATCTTGAGTGGCTCTTGTGCCTTGTATTGCATGAATGATAGCATAAAAAATGACAGAGCCTAGCAGTGAAAGAAGTATAACTGCATTGAAGTATATATCTATGGTTGGATGACTTTGATTAAAAAAAAACAACAAAAATTTTTAAATATATTTTTTTATGAAGAACCCAGATTTGCATTGTTTGAGTGGACATTTCCAATGACCTACTAGTTTTTTGGGATACCATGCCTAGTAATAGCCCTAAAGTAAAGTCAAGCCTAAAAATATTAGATAAAAAAAAAAAATGAAAAAAAAATCTGAAGCTTAAAATGTTGGTACAGGATTAAAATCTGATTTTACTTTCAAAGGCATTTATTTCCTGATCTGACTTGCTCCTTTTTTTTAAGCGCAAAGATGATATACAAGTCTACAAGGTTATGAAATTAAAAATGCATGTTGATAGTACTTTTCTAAACAAAACATGTCTTTTGTCAGTGACCATAAATGAGAAGCTACAAAAGTTATGTTTCAGATCCTTGCTGATTATTATCAGGCTTATTTTTACTACATAACAATGCACTTGTTAATAATTAACCACAACAGATAGACTGGATTATTGTCATACTCTTTATTTAACTGGTCTTTTATCATTTTGTTGCAAATGATGCAATTAAGGTTTTTGTTTTATGGAAAAATATCAAAGCTAACTTTCTTGCTAAAACAAATGCATCCAATATATAAAAGGTTGAATGAGACTTTATTTTGAATTGTTCTCTTTACATTAACTACTCTCACTCGTTACTATATTTTGACTATCTTTTTTACACTGATCTTACTGATGGGCAATTCCCATAGTTTGTAGTTAACAAGCTAACATCTCTAGTAGAGTGAGTTAGTTTCTCATTAATTAAAATTAATTAAAAGTTGTGTCTTTTATTTCAATACAACATCATATACATCAAAGATGATGTTATTCATGCAAATACTGGATGCTCTACCTAGGATCAAAGTGTCACTCTCTTAGTATTTCTGCCTAGAATCAGAGTAATATATGTAATCTGGGAAATGTTATATATATATATATATATATATATATATATATATATATATATATATATACCTTCACTAATTCGGTATACATAAGGTTTAAAATGAAAAGGCTTTCAAGAAAGCTTTTATTTTAGCTTTAATTGAAAATTAAAGAATTTAAAATTTACTATTTCCAGCAAGCAAAACACTCATGTGGTTTATTTCAATTATATTGATCAGAATCATTTTTTTTTTCTGCAAAATCAATTAAAATTGGCCATTTTTGATACGTTTGTAAACAAAAGTTAATTCTTGGTTTTAAAAATCTTACAAAAATAAAATATATATTTCTGAAGTGTTATTTGAAGAAAATTAGCAAATTTAAAGTTAAATTAATCTGATCCAAAACAAATATTACTTATAGCATGAAAATGTATACAAACAGGGCCTTCTGACGTGTTAATTGATTTATTGACAGCCGAAGCTGTTCATAGTTAAGTATGGTGGAGTAGCCAATAAAGTTTATACCTGACCTTTTAATGATAGATTTATCAGTTTGTACATCCATACTTCAGAAATTCTGCACACAATCACACAAATCAAAATTCTTTTCAAAATATTTGGGTTCATCAGATTGTAATAAGCTTTACAATATATGATTAGTAAACTGCATAATAAGAATATTTCCTAAGAATTATTACATTGAAAATGAATTTTAAAAGATTTTAAAACTTTATAAATTATTCAATTTAAAATCGTAAAAGATAAAAGCAAATCTTGTAAAAATTCATTTTTTGTTGAAAAAAATTTTTTATTCAGACAATATGGTCTTTAATATATATTATTCATAAAAGTAATTAGAAGCTTCTCTAATTAAAAAATGTCAAAAAAAAATTTGGTGATTTAAATTCTTCAAAGAATTCTGCTTTTAACTAATATACTCAATAAAAATTATCACATTGAGTTTCTCAAGTTTTCATAAAATTAAGGGGCTGAAACACATAAAAAAAAATATTTTTAAGATTTTCTAATAAAAATAATTTCAAAAATAATTTAATTCATTTGTGGATAAGTACTGAAAATTTTATCAAAATCTGACACTTATTTAATTTTTGCAAGAATTTCCAAATCAATGTCTGTCACCACAAAAAAGTTTTTTATCAAAATTTCAAATGTTCTAAATAGGAGTAAAAATTTTGATTATGATTAAATAATCAACAAAAACTTTGATCCTTCCTCTTAATAATAATGATTTTGACAATAAAATTATGTTTTCATTATGTTTGGAGCATGTTTTCATCATAGTATGCTGATTTTATGCACTGAAATTTTATATAGATTCATTAGGTTCAAAGAAATTTTTCTCCTCTATTTGCAAGATGAGGATGTAGAACAACTTTTGAGTAATGATGAGAAATCCTTTACATAAACCCTTGGAAATGTAGATTCCGGAGTTCAAATCAAAAATTAATTTTTCTATTCTAAAAAGTTGTGAAAGTTAAATTACTGCCTTTAACATTTATTTTTCTTTCACGTGTAAAACTACAAAACTTCAGGATTAAATAGTAGCAATCCTGTTAAAACATAACTTGTAGCATTTTATTAATAAACTGTAAAATTGGAGATATCTTTATACTTAATATAATTGTTTCATTTTGTGGGAAATGTTTATTCACTTATCTTTATATGAAGGTAACTGTTTTTCAATGCCAAATTTTGATTTTCAGGTGATAGTTATAGATTGCCAGTAAAATTTGAATTCTTACTTTCCACTTTTCATCTTTATTTTTTAGCAAAAGAAATGATCAAAGATATTGTTTAATTAAATAAGCTTGTTTCTGTGTGTGTGTATTTATCCATAGAAATAATTACACACTAAATAAACTAAACTCGTGTAATGCTAATTGGTATAATTTGTTAATATGCAAGAATGTATTGATTAATTATTCACTTGTTCTCTGTACATCTGGCAGTTTAAAAAGGATCACAAAAATTTCAAAATATTTTAATTTAGGACAAATGTAGAATATAGATGATTATCTTAGTAAATGTACCAGTCATTCAATTACTAAGTAAATTTGACTAACACTTCATATTTTGAATTTTATTAATTTCTTTTTCTTCTTTTTTTTTTTCTTTTTTTTTTTTTTTTTTTTTTTTTTGAAACCCGCATTTCTGCTAAAGGAGATATGCACCTCCCAGTTTTGAATTGCTACAATCCTCTAAGTTTCCATTTTATTGCCAAAAATTTTTTCATTAAAATAACTTTAGCACATGTATCATTTATTTTTAAACAACCAAAAGTAGATTAAATGAATTTCAGAAAGTTTAATTTCTTTTTTTAATAGAATAGTAGCATCTAAATAAATGCTTTAGAATGAAAAGCCATAGAATCTGGGTCCAAAATAATTTCTAAATTAAGATGCACGGTAGAGTAATGGATAGCAGCTCGCATTAAGGAATGAGAGAGCAGAGTTTGAATTCCAGTCAGACCCATTACATTAATTTATGTGCTAATACCTTTGGGAAAAGTATGAATCCTCTTCTTCTCCCCAGCTATGGGTAAATAGCAGGACACCCTGGGTTACTGTAGCCTTGGGTGGCAACCAGTCTAGGAGAAGGTAGCTTTGAATTCAAAACTGTATGTAGCCCTGGTATAGCACATACTATAAAGCATTGGTGTGATGATCCCAACTATGGTTGACCTGGATGGATGGAAATTAAGAAGTTCTTAAAATCTTGAAAATACAGGTACAATGGATTGTCGCCAATTTTATTTTTAATTTTGCACATGTGCATGGTTTGTTTTTGATTTTGTCAACTGCAGTGTATAGTAGGGTCAGTTGGGCACCATCTGTCAGAAAAAGAGCACCATGATGCAATTCACTCTACCAGAAATTTTCAAAAGGCATGCTGTACTGCTTGGTATTCATACAGGAAGCTCCAATACAAACATTTCAGAGTGTTTGGGTGTCAATTTGAAGACAGTGCAGAGGATTCAGGAAGAGCTGACTGAGTCTAATGGTGATTACAAAGGTATGGTAGCTCAGAAAACTCACTCTGATCATTCTGATAAGAAAAGAACTCATAAATTTGTTGGTGAGGGCCTCAGACTCAACATGGAGGCCTGTATCAAGTGCCTTGAGAAGGTAGTTCTGCCATGAGTCAAGAGTGTGGCTGCTGGAAGACCTTATGTCTGGCAACAGGACTCTGAACTATGCCACACAAGCAGGATAAACCAGTCATTGCTGTCAGACAATTTCTGCGGCCATATGACCCCTTACATCTGGCCACCTAACTCCCCTGACTGTAACACTTGATTATTATGTGTGGGGCACAGTTGAGCAAAAAACTAACAAAACTCTTTTGTCACACCAAAAATGAACTGAACGCAAGGGGGGGGATTATATCAGCATTCATCAACTTAAAACAAGGGGACCATCCAGAAGAGTTGCAGGAGATTCCAAAGTCGTTTGGAGGCCGTGGTTGAAGCCAATGGCGAGTTTATTGAATAAATTTACTCTTTAGTATTTCAAGATATTTTTGTGTAATTTTGTTAAATATATCTGTTAAAATGAGATGTCAGTGTTATTATCATTTTTGCATAATTTAGTTGACAATTTATCCATCGCACCCTGTAAAACTGGTTTTCATTTTAATTTCAATTTTTTAAATTATTATTGAATTTTACTATATTCTTAATGGCTTTCTGTGGATGCCATCAAAACTAACAAGATAATTAATTGGATTAATATTATTTTTTAATATTGTTATTCAATTTCTCTACTAAAATTACTAGAAATAATAAATTACTGCATTTGTACTTGGGCACAATTTTTACTGGTGGAGTGTACGAAAAGTTATCCACAATAATTTTTCACTTTTTTCTTTTAAAAATATTATAAGTGAAATGTGCAGTTATTTTACATGATTCATCTTTTGTTTTTATTCAACATTTTCATTTTAGGCAAAAACAATGTTAAATATTTTTTTTTTACTTTAAACAAAATATTGTGAAATGAATGAAAAAAGTATTTTTTCATTAGAGATTATCTTTATATGATTTCATTTCTTAATTTCATATTTTCTCTTATGAAAATAAAACCCAAACTGCTCTTCAGTTATCATGAGGTTAATTCATCCTAAACTGAATTAAAAATAATATTAAATTAAGGAGTTTAATAGAAAGTATTTATTTAACAACAACAACAACAGCAAACGATCCAAATGCAATTATTGACATTTTGGTTTTGAGGCTTATAACTAAAGTCCCCAACCCCAAATAATGCCAATGAAGATTATCAGTTAATATAGTGAAATCAATAGAAAAGGAGTAACAATGATGATTTGTTGAAAAGAATAATTAGTATTTAATTTAGTATGGCTGAAGCCTGGAAGTTGTTGTTAGTGTGAATATTTTAAAGTTTATTATTTTCAAAGTTTGGAAACTCTCAGAATTGAGTGATCTGTCTTGCAACAGTTTTTCTTTACACATTTACTGGATGGAAACATTTGAAAGATTTGTCAAGAAATAGTTCTAATCAAATATTTGTCATTTCAGCTTGTCATCAAATGATTAATCATTTCTATAAGAATTTTAGTATAACATTAAATTTAAGTAGTAATAGATTCTGCTAAAAATAATAAGAATACAAAATGCTTATTTGTAAAGGATTGATTTTCTGTCTTCATTTTTTCTTCTTTTTCTTCCTTGATACATTGAAAAGTTTTACTGCAATTCATTAAAAAAAATAATTAATTTTTTATTATATGTAAGAGAAAGTTGAAATTAATTTTTTTTTTCTTTTCCAGCCATTACATTTTGATGATACATATGATACATTTCACCATGACAGCTCCACAAACTTGTTGCGTAAAGAAGATGAGCGACATCAGCTATTGCGAGAAGATGCTTCCCGTGTGCGTTTCTATGGCGATGGTGACACACATTCAAATATAACATTTGCTTAGCTGCTTCTAGGCTACTTCACACAACACTCTACTGTTACTACTATTACTGTTATTATTTCAAAGCCCAGGGTCTCTTAGAACGGACACTTAGCAATGTGTGGATTTTCATTTAAAAAATAAAGAAGAGGACAATGGACAATTAATGAATGTGAACCCATGCTTGCTTTGTTTTCTCTAACCGTTTTGATCTACTGGCTCCAGAGATTTGAGATGAAAGCAAAACAACTGAAATTAGGGTTGGTTTGTGCAGTCACAGAAAATTTGACTATTGCTCATATATCATCTGATTTATTTTCATTTGGATAAAGTGATAGACAATGTATGCTTTCGGATGAAAATATCATTTTTCAGGAAGGTGGGTATGGAACTGGTTGAAATCACTCCAAATCAAATGGGGTGGGAGATTAATTTTTTTTTTTTTTTTTTTTTTTAATTGGTCAGGAGAGTAAAAAAAACAAATAGATTTTAAATTTGCATACATGAAAATTGGAGAGGTGGGGGGGACACTACTTTATTCATAGTTTAATATTTTCTTTTGTTTTCTTATTTATAAGTTTAAAAATATGAGAAATACTAAAATATTCAAAATTTATTTTAAAAGATTATAATTTAAAAAGAAAAATCAGGCCTTCCAAAAAGGAAAGATGATGAAATGGCTTTTTATATTTAGATTTTGATTTCCTTTTTACGAATAGTTTGTATTTCTGCAGTTAGGATAAGTTGTGTTTGGTGACAGGAAAGGATGTGAAATGAATAAAAACAAAAACTAAAAAAAAAAAAAATTGAGAACCAGAAAGACAAAGAAGAATTATATTTTTTTAAAAAATGAAAACAAAAAATCTACACAAGAAGTTAAAAACTGAAATGCTCTTTTCTTTTCCATTTTTTAAACACAATTCTCTTTGGTTTATTAGTTTTTTATTTCATGACAAAAATATTTCCATGGTTGTGTATTTTTCCTTAAGCAATATTATTAATTATGTGAATAGTTTACTAAAGATTTTTAAGTTACATAATTTTTTTATTTTCAAATTTATTTTTATTTTCATAAAAATTTTAGATCTTCCTTTAATGTATACAAAAAGATAATTCCCAAAATGCTATCATTATGTTGTGAAATTGTTTTTTTGTTTTTTTTTTTTTGTTTTTTTTTTAAGCCTGAGAAAAGAAAAAGAAATTTCATGTTTGCTTGGTAAGCGCATAAGTATGGATAGATTCTATCCATTGTGTGTAAGTGAGAGAGCTTGATAAATATATCTGATAATTAAAATAAAGTTTGTAGAAATGTTTAAGTCACTATCTTGCAGCTACAATGAGAAGTTGGGTAATGATCAACTTAAGAATTTCAAACTTCTTTCTAATTTTCTTGTCTTATTCCATTTTTCTAAGCTGATTATTGTGCCAAAAAAAATAAAATCAAGATCATTAAAGTTCCCTTATATTAGTTTTATTCAATATTTTCTTAAAAACATATTTTCCATTTAATCAATTCCCATTTTTACAAAAAAATTGTCTAATGATGGCTAGAACCAAATAATGATGATAAACATACATACATACACACACACACACACATATATATATATATATATATATATAATCCATATGGATTACCAAACTCATCTTTACCTATATATATATATATATATATATATATATATATATATAAACCTAGTGAGCGAGGCAAACCTACCTAGGTTTCACCTAAGCAGATCGTCAGGGAAAGCTTTCCCTGACAATCCGCTTAGGTGAAACCTGGGTAGGTTTGTCTGGCTCACTAGGTTTATCTAGGTCTGCCCTACGGTTGTATTGAGCTCTTTTAGTTAATTGTTTACTCGTGTTGGGTTTTTTTTCTTTAGGCTTTAAACCTGTATCTGCGATTTTTTTCGACAGACTTTCATATTTCTAGCTCTTTCTTTTTTTAAAACCTTTTTTTCCTTTGTGATTGATTTGATTATTGGCAAATCAAGAATTCGAAGGTTTTTCGAAACGAGTATAGTTACCTATATATATATATATATATATATATATATATATATATATATATATATATATGTAATTTATGTTTAAACAGGAAAATTTTAGATAAAAGTAAATATAAACAAGATTCTATCTACTGAAAAAAAAATTATTTATTTTGTTTTAATGATAAACCAGCATTTCCAAAAACTTAACTTTTAAGCTAATATAATGTTTGTATTGTAGCTTAAATAAGTTTTTCATTCAGAAATCAAAAAATTGAAAAAAAAATCATAACATTCACTCTACTTCTGTAGTTTTGATTTGTAAATGATTAATCTCACAATAAGATGAAATTGAAATCTGAACCCCAGTCATGTTTCTGAGGGTAGAGTGTGAGGATTGTTAGCCTTCAATGACTTTTTTATACAACTATCTCCTGCTATCTTTTCCAGGAACTGCATTAAGGCCATTTTTGTTTTATTTTACATTTTTATGGTCAACTAAATGCTTCAAGCACATATCATCTCTTTGAAATTAAATTCTAGGATTGGGTATTGATGGAAATGGAGAATCAGAGTGGAAACTTTTTCAAGGTGATGACTTCTGACTTAATAAATGTTGACGTTGTACATGGCAAACTTGGAAGGAGGGGTGATTGAGAAGAGATTTTCTATTCCTAAACTCTTCTTTTAGATACAGTCATATTAAACTGTGTGTGATAGAATAAACCTGTAACACTGCTAAGTTTAGATTCCAGCTGATATCACTTTGATGATATGCCATATGGATCCTGAATAACCTATTAAAGTATTCTAAACTTAACATTTCAAGTAGCAAAGTAACTTACTATATAATTATTTAATAAAAATAGGTTTGTTTAAGAATAAATGTTATATAAAATGTGAAAACAAAAATACAGTAAAATTATTACCAGTTCAAGTCTATATGTTACCTTATGAATCTGTTAAACAACATAGTTTGTTTACATGACAGTTTACTTAGATGACCAATCGTGTTGGGGTCTGATAATTGATTCAGTTTTTTTTGGGTTTTTTCTGTAATGTAGTAGATAAATCTTTCTACGTTTGTATATAAACAATTTTGCATGGGAATTTAAAGGTTTATTTAAATGTTTCCTCCCTTATTTCTGGATAGTTTGCCTGATGACTGATAGCTCTTCATAAATAACCAGTAAGGTAAGGAAATAGAAGCTAGGAAGGAAAAAACATGATTCATAATGTAGGTCTCTTAGAATTTGTATATTTATATTTCTATGTATATATGTGTATCATTATAAGTTGTTTTTTATCTTGTTTGCTATAAGTATAGAAATAAACTCAATAATTAGCATATCAAAACAAAAAAGTATTCATTGGATTAGGAATATATTTTATATTGGATAAGTATTTTGTTTGCATGTGTGTATGTATGCGTGTGTGTATGTGTGTGTATATATATATATATATATATATATATATATATATATATATATATATAAATATATGTTTTAAACAAATGTAGGATAAAAACGAAAACTATTATTTCATCTTTGAATTTAATGGCTGCATTATTCTCTCTGATCTCTTCTCAGAAACTCAAATTGATATATTTTTCCTCTATAGGGGGCTATATATGAACTGACATGTTGGAATCAAAAGAATTGCATGATTCCTTCTTTTTTTTTTAAATTGCTAAATGTTTGCATATTCCCAAAATGTCACCTGATCAATATGTTTTAAAAGTGGTTCCGTTTATATAATCTTTATTGGCATAAACATTCTTTAGTGTCTTTTAATTTATTAGCTGAATATTATCAGTGTTTAAAGTACTAAACGTGGCTAAATTGTAACTAAGCTGAAATCTGACTACAGTGCTGAAATCTATAAATTATCAAAGAAAAATAAAATTACCTATGATGATGTCACTTGTATACACACGCACACACACATATACACACGCCTGTCAATTCTATAATGGTTTTATGTTGATTATAAATGTCCAATTTCTAATGCAGTTGTGATTTCCAAAATTGGCAGGTGTCAAGAAGATTTACCATTTCATTCCTATTTAATTCAATCTAATTTTTGCAAAATTCAATTTTATTGGCACTGCAAGAGTTAATGACCCTTGCTGCATTTACAAATGCTTCGTTTAAAGTGAATGTGAATTTGTTTTGCTGTACAAAATTATTTTGAAATTGATGTTTTTTGTTTTTTTTTTGTTTGTTTGTTTGTTTTTTTTGGGTTTTTTTTTTTTTTTTTTTGTTTTTTTTTTTTGTTTTTGTTTTTTTTAATCTTGTTGGATTTTTATTTTATTTTTTTAAGTTCGTCATGGTTGCATATATAATACCCAAAGTTTCTTTTTCATTATTTTACAATTTTTTTCTGAATTTAATTGCTGAATAGACTGAAAATTAGCAGTTTTCATCATTCAGATGTTTTGAAAATTGAAGTCATTTTTTTTTAATAAGATGCTGAAATATATATTAAAAAAAAAAAAACAAATGACTGTCATTTTCTAAATTTTTTTGGCACTTAAGTTTTTGGCAAATTTCAATATTTACAAATGATAATAAGCATTCCATAGAACACCAATATAATCTTTGTTCCTTTAAAAGCAGGAACCATACATATTTACATATTCAGTCTTCTTTGCCATGACTAGGATGGGTATAAAGATGCAACAGCATAATAATGGTGGCAGTGGTTGTATCAATGACTTCGCAGTAACCTGCTAGTTACCAAGAGCTACTTGTGTAGGATTTTAATAACAGGTAAGTTTGATTTAAGATTTTGGTTTTTTTTTTTTTTTTAGATTTAATTCCAATCTCTACACAATTTTTCCTAATTATTTAACACCACTGGCTGCCAAACCAAGTATTTAGAATTATTAATTGATGTTAATTTTACAGTCATCTTTCCTCTTAAATTGCAAAGTCATTTGATTAAAAGGTTCACTTTCACCTACATTTTTATTACTTACTGATTTCCTGTGAATTCCACCCCAATTCATAAATGCAACATGACTTACTTTACTCTTAGATGCATTTAAACATAATAATATTTCCTGGTTCTACTCTAAATGTGGTATTCCACTCTAATATCCAGGAATTGATAGACAGGCAGGTAGACAGTTTTGGGTGTGTAGGCACAAAGCCACTATAGCAAAGGCTGCTCTCAAATCCTCTTACTCTTGGTTAAGTTAAAAATAAAAGTAAACTAAAATAAAAAGAAAAGGAAAAAAAAATATATATGGTTTGTGACTCTTGTGAAAGACAAAAAGGTTGTCTTTGTCATCTTAAGGAATTGGATTGTCTCCCTTCATAGCCTCTTCCTGAAGATTTTATAATCTTTTGGTTAAAAATTAAAAAAAAAAAAAAAGGAAATGGCTGGAAGAAAAAAAAATGAAACGAAACAATACACATTTATTGAATGAATAAAACTTGAAGCAAGAGACATTAAAGATTGTACAGAATTCTTTTTATTTTATTTTTTTCCTTTTTATTTCTTGTATTTTGTACATTTGCAAAAAATGCATCTTGAGTCTTATATACTCGGAACAATAAAAAAAAACGAAAACCAAGTGTCAGTCTTCCATGGGTTCATGATCAACTTTTATTTGCTTTTGCATCAATTTCTGTTGCTGTCATGCTTTTTGTATTTTCATTCTTTTCCCTTGTAATAAGTTAAATTCATATGTGCCCCAAAACCTTTTAATTTATATATTGTATTAATCAAAATATGTTCTTAGATTTGACTGTGGCAGGTGAGACTAGTATTGCAGTGCAGTTCCAAGATGATAGAAACAATGACATAATTCTCTGAAAATATCATTCAGTAAAATCTTTCTAATAAAGTAGTACTCATTTCAAGTATCATATATTTGTTCAGGCGTTAAATATATATTTTACATAGTTTTAGTTAATGATCAGTAATAATGTTTAGTATATGCTATATTATATATGTTCAGGGATTTATAGTACTGGTTTTGGATTGCTAATATTTACATTAATAGATAACATGACTATTCTAAATAATTTAGCCAATCACACATACAGGCATTCATGTTTATGCTTGTATATTTCTCATGATATACATACGTATTTATCAAATATGTGCACAATTTATATGAAATTTAAACTAGAACTGTAGAATGATACATAGTAATGACTGCTAAGATCTAAGCTTCTCTATGTATTCAACTTAATTTTAGTATAATAAAATAAGCTTTTTTATAGTTTATTTTGAATAGTCACTTCTCTATTATAGTATATGGAACCAAATAACAGATGGAAATTTTCAAATTAAGAATAAGTGACATAAAAAGTTATTTTTTCGCTAATGCCAAAATATTGCATTAGAATGGTGTGTGTGTCTCTCTGTGTCTGTGTCTGTGTGTGTATATATATATATATATATATATATATATATATATATATATAATGTTCTTATAATAAATTTTTATGTGTATCAAAGTGTGTATAATATATATATATAATAAAAAGGCTTAAACACTAATATTCCATGGTCATAATTTATTCCATTGGAATCGTAAATACGATCCAATTCATCAGACCTACAAATTCAAAAAGAAAACTGAAAAAAACCTACTCCGGAAATAAAAATAGAATTTAGAGAGAGTGTAAGTATGAGAGTGTGGGACGAATGTTTTTTTTATAAAACTAGGTGTGAGTGGAAGGGGGAAAAAAGATTGTTGTCGGATGTCTAATACAATAAAGATACATTTCGTGGTGACATACACACACCATGGCCGATCAATTCTTAAAGAAGGAGGAAGAGGTAAGGAAAGAAGTGGTGGGGAAGAAAGATGGGGCGGGTGAAATTAAAATAGAAAGGGACGCTGTGTAATTGAGAAAATTTGACAAAAATAATATCGACTACAGGTTACAAATCAAATATAAACAAAGAATAAATATGACGATTATCTAATCTAGCGAGGAACTATATTTTTATGTTCAAAACGCATGCAAATACACACATACACAATAACTTATACACGTATATACATATACATCGCCGTGTACCTACATACACACATACATATACCCATGTACACATACACATATATCCACATATTCACACATACATATACATACACACACATATACATATATCTGATTCAATATCTTAGCTCTATCTCTGATACTAAGCTCTTTCTAATAATTACCGCACATATGATATACAAATAATTACACATATATATATATACATACATACACACCTCTCTCTCTCTCTCTCTCTCTCTCTCTATATATATATATATATATATATATGTACATATACACATATATATATATATATACATACATATATATACATAGACACACACACATACATAGACACACACATCTACACACATACATACATGTATATACCCACACACATACATACATATATATATATATACACGTGTACATATACATGTACACACACATATACATACATATACATACACACACATATATCCACCTATACCATATACACACATTTTCCACATATACATAAATACATACACATGCACACATATACACGTATATACATGCACACACGCACAAAAAAAACAGATATATATATATATATATATATATATATATATATACATACAAAATGCACACACACACATACCTACATATACATACATCCATACGCATATACTCCTTACACATTTACCCACACATATACATATGAACATGCGCATACGTGCGCATAAACATATATACCTAAAACCTTACATTTCTATACAATTACATACACCCATTTAAACAAATAAACAATGTATCCCTGTATCTATCCGTCTAGCTATACATACATATATACGCACATACACACATATATATACACATACATATATATATACATGTATATGGGTACATATATACCAAAACATACGCACACATACATATATATATATATATATACATATACACATCCCTACATATATATCCATCTACACATACATTAATATATACATATACACACATACACATGCATATACACATACATCCATACATATACCTATATATACACGCAGCCAAGTACATACCTATATACTGACACATACACATATACATGCATATACACACATATATGTATATACACATATACCTACATACATACATATATGTACATATACATACATATAAATTAGAATTTAAGAACTAAATAAGTAAAATTTCAACAATTTGGGGGTAAAAAAAAAAAATACACATAGCGCATCACAAAAACATACACAATGATCTATATAGAGATAAACATAATAGTCATTCTGTTAAAATGTCATGCCCGATGTTTTGAACCAAGATGGAACTGACATAAGTGACAGAAAGTTACAAAACGGTGTTTATGTTTTAAATCGTTTCTTATGTCTACATTTAGAAAATATCTCATTACGAAGATTTAACAATTCATCTTGATTCTTATCTTTGATAATAAAAATTTTTTCCACCATGCACAGATCACACCGATCGCGGAAGTTATTAGGTGTTTTGGCTCTTGATAGGTATCTCCATTTCAAAAGTGGGGTTAACCCTTATCCACCAGATCCCAGTAGTGTTTGGATAAGGAAGTTTGACTTCTGAGGCATCTATATCTAAAAGAGCGTCTATGGTTGTATAGACGCTACTTCCAATCACCGGCGGATATACATATATATCTTTTTTTCTCGTTTATATTTTCCTCGGGAAAGATTGTTGCCTCGTATATTACATTTTTATAGTTACATTTACCCCCGATTGGACAATGATCTTTATTCCTACAATTGTAGGTAGGGTTACTCGATTGAGTTACATTACAATGGTAGTTTCTAAGTATTCTGCAATTATGGGAAGATATGATTTTCTCCATATTTCTAACACATATGAGTAACTAATTTTCAGAGTCTTCCTATTGAAAATTTTACATAATGGATGTTTACTGTGAAAATGTTTATCAATCAATTTCAGAAAAAAACTTCCTATATCAATGTTAGAGAGCTTGCAATATGGTGGGTTGAACCATATTACCTTCCTCTTTCTATTATTATTCTGATTTACAAGTTCTCCGTTATAGTTTAATTCCTGTCTAAAACCACTATTTTTGAGGGCCTGATTGTATATAAATTTATTATCATTAAAGATTTTTTGGCTAGAAGATAGCTTATTTATTCTCGTATTCACAGTTTTGGGGATGTGGTCTATCACATGTTTAGGGTGGTTAGAGTGGACATTGATATATAGGGGTATTTGATCAACTTTATGGAAGGGTTTAAAGGTATCATTCAATAGACTATTTTCAGGTTGGAAGATATTTCAATTTTAAGGCCTAAGTATTTGAAGGCCCTAATTATCTTCTTATGTAAGCTGGAAGTCAAGGGACCATTGCTATTTGGGACAATGATTAGGCCGTCATCTCTATAAATTCCGACTTGGCTAAGGTTAACTACTCTACTCAAGGTGTCGAGAATATATATGCCCACCAGATCTGCAATTTGGGCGGAATCAAAGGCTCCCATAGGTACATCGAAACTACCATTATTCTTCTTCACCCAAGTAGCGTCATTGTATGTAAGTATTGATCTTCTTGACGCTAAAATGATGTTCAGATCATTATCCGTTATTTCGGTATATCCTTTGGTGAAATTAAGGCTGTTAATTAATAGTTCCTCCGAAATAGAAGGGTAAAAATTTCTATTTTTATTTCCGGAGTAGGTTTTTTTCAGTTTTCTTTTTGAATTTGTAGGTCTGATGAATTGGATCGTATTTACGGTTCCAATGGAATAAATTATGACCATGGAATATTAGTGTTTAAGCCTTTTTATTATATCCTTACTCTGTCCTGGACATTGAGTTCTACCTGGATTCTATCCTCTTGGAATTTTTTATTCAAAAAATATACATGTGTGTATATGCACCTGTGGATTTCACATATATATGTATATTTACCACTAATATTATCTATATATATATATATATATATATATATGCACAGACACACACCTATTTATGGTTACAATTTGTACATTTCTTTCAGTTACAATCTCCCATTAAATTTCAATTCCTTGAATTGTTTATGAATTCAGTAAAATGAAAACTTTAATGAATGATATTATTGTATTCTTGCTCTGCAGGCTGCCACAAAATTAATTTAAAATGGATTCAGTTCTTTTGCTTCCAAGGTAGAATAAACTTGTGGAGCAAAAATAGAAATGTCATATTTGGGTTTTCAACCAGTCTAAGGTATTTAAAATATATTCATGTTATTCATTTTTAATTGCCTTGTTTATTTTGTTACTTTTTTGTTGGTGTTTCTTTCTTTCTTTCATTTTAGAAATGAATAATAGAAATGCTCTATGTTCATTTGTTTCTCACCTTCTTTCTGGGTTAGGGTAAAGTATTTGATATTAAAACTCATCTTCCAGTTTCCAATTACACATTTACCTATCTGGTCATAATGCACTTGAAAAAAGCCATGTACCCTAAAACTTTTGTTATGTCATTATGTACATCTGTTTTGAATGAAGAAAAATGATTACTTCTAATTCACAAATATTTTGAATATTATGTTAACTAACAATAATATGTATTCCTGCTAAATAACTAGATTTTTTTTTGGGGGGGGGTGTTTCACTCTGATGGAACTAAATGATCTTGACAATTGTGCGGGTAATGTGCTGTTCTTTCTTTTTTTTCTTTTTTTTTTTTTTTTTTTTTCCCCTGTATTGTATTTGCCTCTTTTTGTGGGGCTGGCTCAGCAGAATGGATTTCATGTGCTTAGTTTGGTTAGAAAAGATTGTGCATTTTTTTTTTCTTTTTCTTCTTTTTTTTTTTTTTTAATAAAAACCAAAGTATTTTACAGGTAAGCAGGCATTTTACCTGGTCTTGACTTGGAGTCATTAAAAAAGGAGTGTGTTGAAAATGTTCTCTTTTCAACAGCATTGTTGAAATTTTATGGAAATTAAAAGTTGAACAACAAATGTTTAAAAACAACTTTCAATCATTTATAAATTTTGTGTTGGTTTCATTCAAACAATATTAATTTGATGTTGATTTGCAACCAAAACTTTGTTTTATTACGAGACATACTCTAATAAAAGTAATAAACACAGCATAGATTTTTCATCTTTACTTTCTATATGACATTAAAAAGCACATGTAAAACTGAAAATTTTTAACAAATGCCATTCTTATTTATGGCTAACAAACAAATGTACAGAGTTTGATATTTAACATTAGTTTTTTTCAATTTATTCATTGTACAGAGAAATGTTAAAAATATTAGTTAATAACTAATCTGTATAAGATGAGGATTAATTAATTTAGTATGCCACACCAAATGAAAATCTGACAATGAACCACCTTTTGAAAAAAATTCCTCAGGTAAAAATACCTACATTGGATAAAGCTGAAGCCTATCAAATCTGTAATGAAAACAGAGATGTTAAACAAACTAAGACAAAATATGGTTTCTGACAACATAAAAAAAAAACTGAAAGTTTTTGTATTACTGCTCTCAAAATCTATAAAGTAAGAAAAACATAATGACTATTATTCTTTTTTATTAAAAGTAAAACTCACATGCATTTATAAAACTTTACAATAGAATTTTGCAGGTCAGCCATAAAACTAACTGTAAAAAACTAACTGACTAGCTTTTTTTTCTTTTTTTTAAATCTCTGTTCTCCCAACAGTCACTTTATTGTATCCATCTTTATTTGCTTTTCATTTGTCTTTAGCCATAGTCAACGCCAAGTCAATCAGTTTGTTTCCATATTCATCCTGGATCTCTATTGCTCTTTATCATCTGCTTACAGTTTCATCCTCCTCAACCACCCTCATTATACTAACTAATATGACTTTTTCACTACAAACTGTTATTAATATCACTATTATACCATAACTATAATTATTTTCTTTTAAGAATGGAAATCTCCAACCCCTTTATGATCACCTCACTAAAATAACATCCAGGTTGTCAATATTAAAATATCACTGAATTATTTGTAAGATAGATTTAGAAAGTCTTTATAATGTTTGCCTATGTTCTACCCTTAAAAAATTTCTTTATTTCTGATTAAAAGTCACACCAATGAGAGTTTCTCAGACATTTTCCCTCCATTTCAAAATGTCATTTCCATTCTACTTCCATTGTAGTTTGTAGAAAAATTAATATTCCAACAATTTATATCTGCCAGTCTGTGATCCCTATTCCCCACTGAAAGCTTACGATCCTCTCTCTCCCCAGAGAGAGATCCCAAAGTCCACTTACTTAAGAACCCCTGGTTTAGTGCTTTAATCAATGAACTGAATCATTCAGTTGTTCCACTTTGTCTTCTCTTTATTAACTGAAACCAAAAATACCAAAACCAAGATTAATATAAAAAACTTTTAAAAGTATGAGGCTACAGTTCTTACATACTGTTGTAACATACCTACAGACGATAATGGGTATGTCCCAATTCACATATTTACAGTAGTAAATACTGTATGTTGGTCTGCAGTTGGAAATTCATTGTGGACTCACTTCTAGCAGTTGACTACTTCTACGTGCCACTGGCAAATCTTATATGTATTGTTCTTTTCCTAAGTATTTTCATTCATTACCAACCTTTGTTTGATTATTCTATTCAGTAACCTTCCCAAGGTTACAAGACATACACAAACTGGAAAATTAATATCAATAACTGTAAAACAATTTATGCAAAGGCATTTTTACTCATTGATAACTTGTCTTATGTTAGTTTGTTACTCTTACAACATTAAAAATATATACTTGGCAATGAAGAAGGTTAAGAACGATTGCTGTAAATATATTTACAGTAATAAGAAATACCTCACTGTGTTTATATATTGATAATGTATATTGAACTTCATCTACATGTTACTCCTTACTGAGATAGCTCAGTATTGTATTATGTCGAAGGATCAAAGAACAAAAAAAATTGGTCCAGGTAAACTCTTCTTTATTTACATAAGATGACCATCAGTTATACTGACAAGAAATCAGTGTTTTTAGGGACTGGTTAGTCGGGGCTTTACGGAGCCCTCCAAAACGGAGCACACTGCTTTTTGCGGGAGCAAAGGAGAAGAGAGCTCATTTTATATTTAATCAGAGTGGAGCATGAGCAGCTCTATTTGGAACAAAAGAGTGGCAGGGTGGGGTTGCTCCATGGTCCTGGCTCCAACATTATTTGAATTTTTTTAAACATTAGTTTGTATTCAATAATAAAAAAGAAAAGGAAGGAAAATCTATGGTAAATGTATGAGTGAGAAAGTGTGTTTGTGTGTGTTACACATGAAAATGGAAACTATTTCAACTTCTGCCCAGGGTTTTGGTAAAGAGGCAAGTGACTTTCACACCTAGGTGTTACCGTTCTGATGTCTGGTGATGACATTTCTTTTAAGTTGCAGGAGATAGTCTGAAAAAAGATGTCTTCAAAAGAGTCAGTTACTCCTAGAAAGTCTGTGATGTCATTTTTTATTAGATATGTATGTGAGTGTCGGGGGGGGGAGTATAAAAGCTGTCTGTAGATATTGGTGTGAGGGAATAAAGGTTTGAACTTTTTTTTTGTTTTTATGACAAATTTTAATTCCTGAATGAATAAATAAACTAATGTTTCCTTTTTAATTTACTGACAATTTACTTTTGTACACAAATTTGCCATTATGATTATTATTATTATCATTATTTAAAGAAAGTTATTAAAAATAAATGAAATCTTTACAGGGTAATAACTTCGTTAGATTTTATCGGCTATTTCCCTCGATATTCGTCCAAATTATGAATAAAATTAGGTAAACTCCATGGGATCACTAAAAAAAGAGTATAGCATGATGAAAAAGATGTCAAACTTGACAAAAACAAAATTTTATGTTATTATTATTAGGAAGAAAGACCAAAGTATTTTTTTTTTTTTAGAACATTCTAAATTCTGCTTAAATAAAACTTGTTTCTTTTTGTATCACTTGAACTAGTAAAATAACATATACAATTTTTAGCACATTCTTTTTTTGTATGACAGACATTAATTTGGAAAATCTTGCAAAAATAAAAATAATTGTTGGATGTTAATGAAACTTTCAGAGACTATTCATAGATGATGGAAATTATTATAAATATGTTTTTTTTTTTTTTTTTATTAAAGTCATGGCAGAAATATTTTTATTACCCCCCCCCCCCAACTAATTTCATGAAAACTCTAGAGAGTCGATCAAATACAGTTTAGTGATTACAATAGTTAAAAGCACAGGGCTTTGAGAAATGCAAATCTTGTTTTTTTGGGTTTATTTTTTTTAAATTGAGCCAGACACCCACCTGAAAATCAGCTCTGAATTGTAACATACAAAACTCAATAAAACAAAGATATTATTTAATTTCAAATGCTTTTAGTTGCTTTTAGTTGTTTTTATGAATATGGACAATATTTTTCAATGAAAAATGAATTTTTAATACAATTATTTATTTCTTTATAATAGATTTTTACATTTAGTTGTTAAAATCTTATAAATTAGTTAAATGCCGCATCCCCTTTCATAAATGTCCTTATGAGAAAGATCTTTTTTAGCACACTGTAAATTGAATTGTTTTGAAGAAATCAGAAGACCTGCAATAATTAAGAAATGTAATTTTGTCTTTATAATCGGGCTGTAACTATAAAGTACGGAAAACCAACCAGAATACAATTAAGTTGCATTATTTGAATTAAGCATTGTTCTCCGCTGTTAAGGCCTTTACTTTTGTGAAACACGTGTGGAGAAGTTAATTTGATTTTTCAATTTCAACAGAGAAGGGTACCTACAAGTATCAGAATCATCTTATGAAATTTATATGATCTTATTTTTATATTAATCTCAGTTATGACATTTTTCCATAAATGAAATATCAAAATTAATAATAAAATGAATGGAAATACAAATAACACAGTAAAATGTACATAAAATTATAGTATTTTATGTACACTTTGATATAATTTCATAAGAAAGGTACCTATAAATTAATTAGATACCTTTCTTATGAAATTTAATCTCACTCTTAACAGTCTTATTTTAATTTATAATATATTTTCCTTAAAACATTGTAAAAATAAAGGTGAAAGCTAAGTACAAAAAAAATTAGAGCGCTGAAAGTTTTCCTTAAAAATAACGAGGTAAATAATTTGTTCACTTAAATCTAAATAATTTCACTTCTTTCCTTCCGTAGAACAAATTATCCTCACATAATCCGTCAATACGTCATTCATCACTTGTCAAGTGACACAAAATATTATGACCTGCTTTGTTTAATTTTCAAACTGCACCATTTCAGCACAGAAACTAAATAATACTGGTTTCAAAATACTTTAATTAAACATTATAATTTCTGATTTTCTTAAAATAAGTTTTGAAAAAAATGATAATTGATTTTTAAAAGAATTTCATACTGAGATTTTCATTTTTTTTTTTTTTAATGGTAAAAATGGCTGACATGATTGATTATCTATTTGCTAAATCAAAAAAAACGATTTTTAACAAAAATTTCGAACGTGCTAGGAACAATTAAAAAAATGTAAAAAAATAAATACCTCAAAGATACTTTGATCTTTCCTCTTAATAATAACATAAACATTTAGACGATAAAATTTTGTTTTCATCAAGTTTGGTGTCTTTTTCATCATGCTACGCTCTTTTTTAGCAATCTCATGGAGGTACCTAAATAAAATTGATTCTTGGTCTGAAATGATACTTTTGGTCCTGAAATAAAATTCTAATTTACTTTTTAATGTATATATATATATTAACCTCCTTTCTGTAAGTACAGCTCTGTTATTGTTGTAGGTTTTTTCTGGACCCCATGATTTTCAGTTATTTAAAAATATAGGAATGAGGATTAGCCCCCCCCCCCTTCCAGAACTGCCCTAAAATCAATTTTTAATGGACTTTTATTCCATAGTTACCGAATTTTCCCACCCATTACTGTTCCATATCCCAGAGAAATAATACAACATATTGCCAACAAATCTTGACAACAGAAGATTTTTGTGTTTCTCTGTCATTCATAGTGTGTAGTATCTTCACAAGTTTCCCTTGCCAACTGGAACACCGATGAGAATAACTTTTCACTCCAAAACTGTAAGTTAACTAAAGTTTTATAATGCATCTATCAAAATCTTTTAAATGCCTATTTGTATAACAAACTACGGTAAAGGTTACTTTCAACACCGTAAAATATTTTCAAGAAAATGAATTTAATTTGGGAATTAGTTGAAAACAACTGATATTTTGTGGTGTGTCTTTTACAATAAATGTATCTGTTTTATTTGTTCTTAGCATTGATTTTAATAAGAAAATTTAATAACCATAATTTAATACTACATTTTAGTTACATTCACTAGATAAGAATAGGCATGTTCACTAATTTGCCAAAATTCTTAGCCTGATGAAAAAGGCCCCAAACTTAATAAAAACAAACTTTTATTGCAAAAATGTTTGTTATTATTAAGAGGGAAGACCAAAGTATTTTTTAATTATTTAAAATAAAATTTAATCTTTACTAGCACATTCTAAATTTTCGGTAAAAATCTTTCTTCTTTTTTTTTTTTTTTTTTTTTTTTTTTTTTTTTTTTTTTTAGGTCAACAGTAAAATAATTTAGCATTAGTTTGTTTTTTTTGTGCATTTTTCAGTTGAAATGATTGTATAATACTTTTTTATGATAAAGTAAGTAATGTTGGTTTCAAATCAGATTAATTTAACTTTAAATTTGCTAATTTTACTCAAATAATGTATCAATATTATTTTTGGAAGATTTTTAAAATCGATAAATGTCCAATGTTTATTTATTTTAACTATGGAACACTGAAAAAGCTCTTTTTTTAATGGAGCAGCTCCTTTTTGAAAACAGAGAGCCAGCTCCAATTTTGGGTATGGGCGTCGGAGCAGCTCCAAAAATAGAGGAGTGCGTAGAGCTCTGTTTAATCAATAGGAACTAAGAGATAAAGGGAGCATTCATTAAGGTATGTATGTAAATCAAAATACTAATACAACAGTAAATAGATTTGTAATTCAATCCTTATAAAAAGATCTTGGCCATTGGACTTGATACCTGATTGGATAAATCTGGGGAAAAACAAGAAAAAAAATTTTTTTCTTTTACCTTTGTTTTTCCAATCTGCTTTTTGAGCTAGTAAATTTTAAATGTTATTCAGGGTTGGTTTTGTACAAAATAGACTTAAGGATCATTCATTGTTGGGTCCCCTTTTCTTTTCTTTTTTACTTTTTTTTTTTTTTTTTTTTTTTTTTTTGTCTACATGATCAACTTAAATATTTTTTTTTAAAGTTGCTGTCTCATAAAACCCAGTTTGGAGATTTGCCATTTTCACAAATATTTTCAGTACCTTCCGTTTGAAAAAAAAAATAAAATAATGTCTAATAAATAAGGCTAGTTAACCTGTAATCATTAGAACAAAAAAAAAAAAAGCTTTCAAAAAGAAACTTTTGTAGGACTCAGGTAAAAAAAGAATAAGTTTTTAGTTTTTTGTGAAGCAACATAAATGCAATCATACTTTTGCTAAACACAAGAATATCTAATGACCAATAAAATATGCCTTGCTATTTGGATGACCATTTCAGCTCTTGTAACCCCCCACCCCCGGGCCATCTTCAGATTCCTGTCATCATATTCAGTAACCATATCAGCATTTTTTAATCAAACATTTTATTCACAAGGGTAGAGTGTTCTCATTTGTTTTCATATCAGTTAATACTCACCAGTCTTATACACTACCAGAAACTTGGATTGAACTCACAACTGCCAGGGAACCAGATATCTTTAAGTCAATGATTTGATCCATTAAGACGTGACTTTTAGGCTTTGAAAATTGTGAGTAGCTTACCAAATCAAATACGAAATACCTGTAGAAGGCTGGAGATTACAATGAGAGAGACATTGTAATCAAACTTTAAAAGTGAAATGTCAGGAATATATATTGGAAATTTCTCAATATCATTTGGTGGAAGTGTTGGAATATACTTGCTATAAATTTAAATTTAATATGAAAAATACCTTCCTTTCTTTAGAGTTGTGAAATGATAAAATGAAATAATTATGCTTATCCAAGAGAAAAAAAATGTTGAGGCAGATGAAGAAATATTTTTCATTAAAAAAAAGTGTCTTTAATGAATTGGAACAAAAGGTTTTTTCAAGAGACTCAATTCTTAAAGTCCTTTTTTCTGCTACATTAAAATATGAGAATGGTTTTCTTTTCAAAGAACCCTGAGAATTTGCGATAATCAAAAATAAAGAATGAATGTAACATCAAGGAAATATTTGATTAATTTTTTGTTTTTGTTTCTTTTAAGTAGTTTTTATTCATATCATCATCATCATCATCATCATCATCAAAGACCCATGCAAAATTTAACCAGTTTTCAACCTCTTAATGCAAACTGGTTATCCCAACAAAGTGGCTATCTTATCATCCGGCATTTTTAATTCATTTCATCATTAAATGTGGATGAGAATTAAAGCTGTACTTTCTATAGATATTTCTGTTGCAATTATTGCTTTTATCATTTAGCCATAGCCATTCAGCTAAATATCCTTAAATTTATAAGAGACAACGATTAAATTATTTAAGTGGTTTGGGTTGATATTCTATTCGTGTCTAAGGGAAACAACTTTACAAAATTATTACAGCAACTGCTGATTAATATTTGATAAATGTGCTTTGTTAAAAATGTCTAAATCTTTTGAGAAAATATTTATTAATTATGACTTATTCAGATCCTTGTTTTCAATGTTGTTTACTTAATTCTTTCATTATATCATAATGTACTTTTTTTTATACATAGGAAATAAGAACTTAACTCTTGCTTTCTCAATCCATTTATTATATATGTCCATTATTTCTCTTCCTCAATTATTCATAGTTAATTTGGTGGATGGGTAAGTATAGAATTTCATAGTTGGTTTTGAATTAGCTCAGGCCAAAATACTAAAACACTAGTTTCTCTTATCAAAAGGGTTTAAGAGACATGAGGAAAGAAGACTTGGAGAACTGAACACTAACAGGGTGCATCAAAGGCAAAAGAAAGCAGCAGGTAACCTATTTGACAAGTTTAATCAGTTTAATAGAGGAATAAGTACCAGAAAAACAAATAGGAAATGAAGATGAAAAGAAAGATTATCCACAGCCTTAATGATATGTAGCAAGATATATAGTAAAATTTCAAACAACTTTTAACAATGGATATGCTTGAATGTAAGTTAAAAGCAAAAAATATATCTGTCAAAATTAGTAATTGTGTTGAAACAGGAGCACCCCCAGTAACCCCTTGTATCTCAGTGGCACTATCGCCTTGTTTGGGGTGAAACATTTATAAAAAAGTTTAGTTTACCCAACTTTTGTCAGATTTATAGAACACTTAATGTTAAATAAACTCCCTAACAATGGCTTGCAAACATATTGACTATCCTTCAATAAATATGTGGTCTAAGGAAATTTATTATTGCAAATTTTTTTTTTTAATTTCACATCCTCTTCACAATTATATAATGTTTGATTATTTTGTAAAAGCTATATATTTAATTGGATCTCTGCAAAACTTGTAAATTTCACATGTTCAAAAATGCTACAGTTTCAGATATAAGCATCAAATACTCTGAAATTGGTGTGTTTATAAACAAGTGTTCTCATTAAGTAATTTTGTCAGAATCAACACTTCAAAATGACCATATAAAATTTGATATTAAATGCTTGGGATCAAAACTGAAAACCTCTTGAAATTCAAATTGATATTTTAAATGACTGTTGGTTTTAAAGGTACAATGCACACACCACAAACTCTACTAATGGTTAGATACACATATATATATATATATATATATATATATATATATATATATATATATATTTGTTTCTGTTGTCAAATGTTTTGTTTTTTTCTTTTTTATACTCTGGTGCCATATGACTGATCTAATATGGGGGGGCTTATGGTCACATCATGTCGAAATACTAGTTCCCGTATGATCACCAAATTTGAGCCTGGTCAGTACCAAGAGGGATCACCACTTGGGAATCCGAGATGCTGTAAGCATGGATGTGTGGATGGTGTAATGGATAATGGTATGAATCCATATCTTTCTCACCAGCTATGGGTTAATTAGTAGGGTTTGTATTAGTAAATCATTATTATCTCCAAAAAAATACTTATAATCCAAAAATATTTTCTGCCTTTCAATAACCTGTAAAGGGTTGATAAGCCATAAAAACAAATTGATCAATCAATCTAATATGGGTTCTGAATTGCTAATATTTTAGAATGACTATTCCAAAATGAGTGATTGTGTTGGTTTAATATGGAGAGAATGCACGGTGGGTTAATGGATAGCAGCTTGGATTGAGGAATTGGAGAGCCGAGTTCGAATTCCAGTCAAATCCATTACATTCACTTACATGCTAATACCCTTGCGAAAGGTGTGAATCCTTTCTTCTCCCTCCAGCTATGGGTAAATAGCAGGACAGACTGGGTTCTATAGCCTTGGATGGCAACTGATCTGGGAGAAGGACAACTCTGAATTCAAAACCTGCAGAGGGTCGTTTGGGGAGCTTGTGGCACGTAGTGCACCAGGTCTCTGTATTCGGCCCTTCAAAAAGTGTGAATGGTCTTACACAAAACCGTCACCACTATAATCAAATCTTGGGCTGTCGGTTTCCTGGGAACTGATCTGCTTTACCCTCATATGTCGAATTCGACAATACATACATATATATAATGTGACAAGGGCGATATCACCCCTGAAATAATAATGATAATAAAGGAGGATATGCTGTAAAACAGAAAACACCTAGTGAAAGAGGTGTTTTTGAATAACCAAATGTTAATATGCTGTAAAGACTTTGAAATGTAAATATTACAGAAAGTTAATTTAGAACACGAAATACAATCTTTTTGTAAGTGTACAAAGGATATCAGATTACTAATAGAAATGGAACAACAATAATTTGGAACTTTTAAATGAAGAAATGGATTTTGACACTATAAGAAAGTTAAAATTAAGGATGTTTTGATCTAGAATTTATTTTAAAACAAGAATCTCTAGTTTACAAAGAGCAGCAGAATAATTTATAGCAAGGTGATAAACAACAGCATGTTGTGAACCTTGGAAACCAATCAATGAAAAAGTAAATTGTTTATTCTCAGAGGAGTGAAGTTGTACTTTGGTAGTATGTTAGTACGTTTGCATGAGAAAAACAGATACGTCACCAGTCTGGGACACATGAGGTCAGTTCTCTTAATAAAGAGGTGAACCAACCGGAAAAGAGAGTTTTGGGTTCGTCTGTCTTTGATTGCAGTGAAACTGAGTGGAGAGATGTCAGAGATTGAAAAATAAGCATCCGCTGTGTGTGGCTGAAGCTGAGGGCAAAGAAGCAAAATATTGCCGCTAACATCTAAGTACTGCTACTACATCAAAGGTTGTAGTAGTTGTGCTAAGAACAGACCAAAAAGGGTTAAAACGAAGACCACATCTCTCCTTTACCGAAATTATCCAAAGAATTTGTATTTGCTTGCTTATTGTTCACATACAAGAAACATTCAACAAAAATTATTTTTTTTGTGTTTGCTTTTATATATATATATATATATAAAAAAAACTTTTGTCCTTTCAAAATCGAATCGACTTGGTTATATTTATTTTTCTGTTAACTCGATTCTTGCCTGAGAAACTCGCAGGTAGACCAATGGAGAGCTTCCAGATTTCTATGATCTGATGACCACTCCAGGATCAAAACAATTACAACGTGGCTGGAGGGTGGCTTCAAATTGACATTGGGAACCAGAGACTTGTTTCTAACCTGTAACACTGGACCATACCAGACCAATGGCCAGTATGAGTATGTGTGCTTTTGTACATAAGAGAATGCCAAGAAATTCTTGACCCAACTAAGAAGGGATTCAAAAATGTTTTTTATTTGGTTAGATTTTTGAAATTGAATAAAACCAAACATTTTTCATTCCACCTCCTTCCTTGTGTTTGTGTTATTATAAGTTCATAAATACATTCCCAAAGAATGCCATGATGCTGACAAAGGAATTCTAACTACAAATACAAATATCACATTGGTTCTTGATAATGACTGCGAAACTCAAAAGTACTTGAACAAAAATAACAAAATAGGCACTTTGGACAGTTTATCCACAACTTCAAGTGCAATACTCAACAACTTATCTGAAAATTGGAAAAACAAAAAAAAATTAAACAGATTGACCTTGTCAGTTCTTTTTAATCAAACTTGTTTGGATAAAAATACATTTACATATATACATACATCAATTTATACATTTATATACATCAATTCATAACAACACATGTACATGTATCAATATATGTTTATATATGTTTGCATTTATAGATAAACTTCTGCACTGAATTTATTTGAAAAAATACAAACTAGCAGGATTTTTTTTAAAATGATTGTCAGAGATCAGAATCAAATGGATTGGAGTCAAAGAAATTAACAAAACTCTCTTTGCTGCCTGAGCAATTATTTTGAGTAAGTAAGAGGAAAGGAGTTCCACAATCAGTAAGTGCAAGAGAAGAAGCTGTTGGAGTAGGAGCTATTTACATTTAACTGTTTCAACAATAATAGGATGGGACCAAGATGGTTAAATTTATGCGGTTGGGGCACCAGTGAAAATAGTTTGTCAGAAGATGCCATGAAAATATTTATAGAAAAGACAGAAGGAACATTGGTGAGAAAGTGACTGGAGTCAAGACCCCAAGTCAGGACCAAACACATTGCATATCCATCTTTGGATGTTGTCAAGAACCTCGAGATGAACAGCGGTGGAACCAGACTATGTATGGCAACAGTATTCCATGCATAGACGAATGGTAAATTTGTAGATGTGAAGGATGGACTCAGACGAGAAAAAAAACCTTCTGGTGCAACACAGAGAACCGACTTTCCTTGCGGTAGAAACAACTATCAATTCAATGTAGTAGTTCCACCTCAGGCTAGTAGAAAACGAGAGACCAAGAAGGTGCAGTGAGGCTCTCTCATGGAGTTGAGCATCAGCCATGCTGACAAGAGTCAGGGACGCTTTTCTATGGTGAGTAAATTACAGCAGTTTTGTTTTGGATCCATTAAAATTCACAAACCATTTCCTGCCCCAATCAACCACAGATTGGAGGTTATTTTTGAGACCAACCGCCAGGTTAACTTAGCAATGCCAGATTTACTATTGAGACAGGAGTAAATGGTAGTGTCGTAGGCGTAAATGCCGACTTGAGAACTGATGACGTCAAGAAGATCATTGATAAAGATCAGAAACAGAGTAGGACCAATGATAAAGCCTTGAGAAACATCAGTGTTGGTATGGAAGAGAGCCTGTTCAGGACAACTTACATTTCATGGTTAGACAGGAATGATTGGATTAAATCAAATAATCGTCCTGTAATACCGTATTCTTGAAGCTTACGTAGAAGACCAGCATGTCAAACCATGTCAAATGCCTTCGATATATCTAGAGCCAACAGCCTGAGCTTTGTTGTTATTAAGAGTTTGGTATACATATTCAGTTATGTCCGTAAGCACATCAGCGGTAGACCGAGCAAAGCGGAAATCATATTGTTTGTCAGAGAGCAGGTTGTGGAGGGGTGAGATGCTTAACTACGTGCGAAGACTTTGTCAAAGAGTGGTAGGAAACTGATAGGATGGTAATTAGGTGGGTCAGAAGAGTCTCCAGGGTTCTTAAAGACCAGGGCGACAAAGGACTTCCAACAGGCTGGAAAGCAAAAATCGCTGAGGCAATAGTTGTGTAGTTTGGAGAGAACTGGAGCCAGCTCAGGGGCAGATTTCTTTAGGACATCGGATGGTATCCCGTCACCACCACTTGCTTTATGAAAGTCTAATTTAGAGATAATGTCTAATACCATCGATGGAGTTATGCACATCTCACTCAGTTCTGGGGTAAAACCGGTGGGGTCACTCTGGATGAATTGTGTGTTGAGTTGGATGAGAATTTCCGAACAAAGCATTCAGCGTTATCAGCTGAGAACTTGAAATTGGTTGAATAGAGGAAGGACCGATGATTTGCTGTAGTTCAGCAAAATCATACAGAGCCGCCAATAATCTTTAGAACCTCTATACGTTGTTTCATTCTATCAGCAAACAGTAACTTGGCTTCATTGAGGACAACGCTTGCACTGATTATGAACAGAGACAAACAGGCGTATTTTGCAATCAGACATGTTGCTCCCGTACAGATGGAAGAAGTGATTCCTATGGACTATAGTAGCAGAGCAAGCAGGTGAGAACCAAAGAGATGAGCACGATTTAACTTTGTATTTTCTTGCTGGGATGAAAGCCACGATGCTGGCTTTTACATAGGAGGAGACCTCAGATGCACATTTTTGTACAAAATGATTACAAACCGCATTCTAAGGGACGTCACGAAGGAAATAACGGAACAAGTCCCTGTCTGTGCGTTGATGACAGAAAAATATTCCGTTAGTAGGGAGCTCATGGCTGAAGGAGATGTGAAGAGTTGACAAGAGGGCAGAGCTGCGTAGCATGACAAGAATCAGCGATGGAGGTAAAACAGAAATTGAGAAGGGAAGTCCAAGTTGTCTGGGAAATGCATAGGGAAGTCAACCACTTGTGTGTGTGAGTGATTGAAAAGTTGAGGGTTTGGATGCCAGCAAGGTCAGTTACAGACTGTTTAAGCTACATGTTGTGGTGGGTGTTAAAGTCACTGAATACAAATATATTTGCAAATGAATGTAGAGATATGCTGTGTCTATATTATCAGAAATGCTATCGATCACACAAGACTTGAGAGGAAAGGGAACGGTAGAGAAAGACGAAATAGCTTACTGAATTGAGGAGAGATAGACAGAGGCACATATACAAATGGTCTAAAGATTCCAAAGGAGAGAACTTCAGCCAGCAGGAGATGATCCATAAACTCACCGGCCATGCATGTGGATTTTAGAGTCCTTTTTAAAGAGAAGTGAGTAGCCAGGAATCGAGAAATCAGAGGAGGGGATTGACGAGTTAAGGTTAGTCTGGCAGAGAGCTAGTATATCAGGAAACTTATCAAAGAGGAACGATTCCACACTGCAGAAGTTGGTACAAATACCACAGATGTTGGAGAAGGAAATGTTAAAGGGTTTAGGCTTTTTTTCTTTTCTTTTTTTTTTTTTTTTTTTTTTTGAGCTGGTTTAGGCTTATATTTTTTGATCATGTTGAGTTAAGTTGGTAAGGAAAAGGCCTAAAGTAATAGAAGCAGTCGGTCATCAAATGTGGCATGAGAAGGTGCATGCAGGGACACCTATCCATACGTGACAACCCCGAATATCATGCAACTGTTGATCAGAGCAGCCTCTCAAGACGCTACGCCAGATTTCGGGCTCCTAACTACCAGTCGTGAACAGCAACCAGAAAACTGCCAACCCAGTAACTTCAGTATGAAGAGATGTTGCTACAAACCGCACACATCACGAGAGATTCACAATAGCACTGAAACTACAGCCAGAGAAAATTAAAGGACCCAAGAACTTTTTCTGTTTCTGAAAATTTGATTTTGTTTCATTCTCACTTGTTCACTCACACACTCTCATATATAAACACACACACACACAAACAATGATTAAGTACAATGTTTCTTGAATTTTGTAACCGTTTGTTGATGATAACTTTTTCATCATTTTAAAACCATTGGCGACTTCCACTAAAGAAGATTATACATGCAAAATTCATTTGTTGTTGAAACAGGAAATATTCGCGATTCTTCTTCTGAAGAAATACTTTTAAAAAAATATATAGTTGCATACTCAAAATGATTATAAATTAGAAACAAATCGCAAATCATTTTTCAACTCGCAAGGTACATCAATTGGCTTTCTATGATCTTATTTAATCTTTCAAACAGGTTGTATAATTCCATTATAGAATAACTCTCTTGGTAGAGTTGCTGATCAGAAAAAACATGTTACCTGGAATGAAACGAGTGAAGGTGACAGGGCTGGAAGAATATGTCAAATAATAGGAATAGCTTCACATATCGTTCAGTTCACACTACTCTCCGATATTTTAAACAGGAATAGGGGTTTATCCCCTTGTTAGGATAGAAAAGGCAATAATCCCCCATTCGTTGAGATAGTGACATGGATCACTAAATGGCTACTTAATGACGTCACTCCATACAGTGACCAAAGTGGTAGTCAATTTAATTTGGTTTACAGTAGCCAAATTGAGCGATTATTATATTTTTAGTCCGGGCTGAGGCTAAATCTGCCTCCTCCAACACATGCTGTAGTTTACAAGTCTGTGGCACCGTTTCCCTTTGTGAATATATCTTTCCAAGACAAAGAAAAAAAAAACTCTAGCTCAACGCCCTCAATTCGCCATTTCTTGTTTGTGGAACATGTCCTTGCCTGAGACATAGATGAATTTGGCCCATTTGAATCTGGAGTCCTAAACATAGCTTCTCCAGAAATACAGAAGAATCTCCATATTATATGTAAGATCCTATCTTTTCGGTATCCTTTCACTCTGCTTACTGTGAAGATATATGTTATATTTTTCTCTGTGTGGGGCACATTTAAATATGTATATATAGCTTTATGTATGTCTTAGTGTTATAAAACTCTCTCTGAGAAAAAAGCATGTTATCATTCCTTTTCCTTTCATCCATGAAATAGGTGTTATTATACCATGGATATAATTATACCCAAAATGGGTAATTTTATATTATGTTGATACAGGTGCGTGTCTGGAGCATGTTAGTAGAGATTAGTAAAAGCAATGAGAACAGAGAGACATAGGTCTTAACGTAACCAAAACTTTATTAACACTGATAATAGTAGTTTCTATTACTGGGATCTACCACGTGGTGGTAGTGGGAGGTAGCAGGTAATTGGGGATAGTGGGAGTACTCACAGTCAAGGGGAAGCAACTCGTGTTTACATACATATAACATCTTCGGTTTTTTTTTTGTTTTGTTTTTGTATTTAATTAATGTCTGTATCTGGCTGGAAGCCTAGTTGTTCTTCCTCTCTTTGTGAAGCTTGTTGTTGTTGTATTCTCCGTGCCTGTTTGTGGTACGACTGGTCTTTGTTGACTATTTTCTTGGTTGAATATGTTTTCATAGTCGTATGTAACTTTGGGTGTTGGGTTTTCATTTGTTTTTAAGAGGTGACGCCTGTTGCGTCTTAGATGTTTTCCTTGTTCTGTTTTTATTAGATACGAACGAGGCTCTTTTAGTTTTTTGACAATTTTGCCTTTCAGTTTCCAATTATCTTGGGAACGAATACGAACAGTATCGTCTTTGTTTAGTGTTGGTAGTTCTTTGAACTTTTTGTCTGCATCATGCCTTTTCATTGATTTATTGTGCAAGATGTTAGGAAGGTTTGTCCTCAGCGTTCTTTTCATTAGTTGTTGGGCTGGTGACGGCGATTTATCTTTTAACGGAGAGGTCCTCAGTGCTAACATTGCTAGGTATGGGTCTTGGTCACTTTCAAAGGACTTTATTAACGTTCTTTTGATAGTCTGTATATTTCTTTCTACTAGTCCATTTGATTGTGGATAGTTCGGACTTGTCTTGATGTGTTTGAAATCCCATTTTTTAGCGAATTGTTTAAATTCTGATGATGCGTATTCGGGTCCATTATCGCTGATCACTATTTGTGGAATACCAAATTTTGCGAAAGTGTTTTTTATTTTATTGATCACTGTGCGTGATTTGCAGTCATCAAGTTTGTGGATATCGAAATATCTCGTTGTGTAGTCTATAATCACTACGTATGCTTTCTTGTTTAAATAAAAAATGTCTGTCGCGACTTTCGTCCAAGGTGTTACTGGTATTTCATGGTGCATTAGGTGTTCAGACGGTTGTTGGTTTCTATGACTTAAGCAGTGTGTACATGTACTTATCATTTCTTTTATCTGACTGTTTATGTTGGGCCAATATACGACTTCTTTTGCTCGTGCAATGCACTTCTCTATCCCTAAGTGTCCAGTATGGATTTTTTGTAGGGCTTCTTTTCGTAGAGAGGTTGGGACTACTATTCGTGTACCTTTCAGTACTAGTCCTTTGACGACAGATATTTCATCTCGAACTGGCATGTATGGCGCTATTGTGGGTGGCACGTCTTTATTTTCTGGCCAAGTTGACGTTGCATATTTCATTAGCGTTTGTAGTGTTGGGTCTTTCCCAGTTTCTTCTCGGTAGACGTCGAGTTTCTGATCGCTCATTGGGTATTGTTTTAAGATGGTATGGATATATTTGTCCATCTCCGTATCCGATATCTCTTGTGAGCTGTCCGATATATATGCACGTGATAATGCGTCAGCAATTACAGATTCTCGACCAGGGATATATATCACTTCAAATTCATATTTTTGGAGTGCCATTAGGAATCTTTGTATTCTTGGAGGGCTTTTAGTAATTGATTTTTTAAAGATTTGCCTTAATGGTTTATGATCATTCTCTATTAGAAAATTTTTTCCATAGATAAATTGATGAAATTTGCTACAGGCGAACACTATGCTAAGTGTTTCCAATTCAATCGGACAATAATTTTGTTCTGCAGGAGTTGTCGACCTTGATGCATAAGATACTGGTAGCCAGGTTTCGTTGTGCTTTTGCTGTAGGACAGCACCTAAGCCGTGTTTACTGGCATCAGTGGTTATCTTTATTTCTTTACAAGGGTCGTAGAATTTCAGGACTGGTAAATTTGTTATTATCTGTTTAAGTTTCTCTACAGCCTCTATTTGGGGTTTATCGAACGACCAAAGAGTTTCATTGTGTAGGAGTTTTCTTAGAGGTGTGGTTATTTCCGAGTATTCTGGGATGAATTTGCACAGATAGTTGGTCATTCCCAAAAATCGTTGTATGTCTTTTTTATTTTCGGGGAGAGGCATGTGTGTAATCGCCTTTACTTTGGAAGGGTCTGGCTTTAGTCCTTCATGGGTGATTAAATGACCTAAGTAAGTCAGTTGTTTTACTGCAAATTCACATTTACTTTTGTTTAATTTCAGACCGGCTTTGCGTAGTCGGCTAAGTACTTTATCCAGTAGTTCCATGTGTTCCTCTAGGGTTTCCGACCATATTATGATATCGTCCTGTGAGTTCTTGGTCCCTTTTATTCCTTCTATTATTTTTGCAACTTGTGCTTGAAAAACTTCAGAGGCACTGTGTATTCCATATGGAAGGCGTGTGAAGGAGTAACGACCAAATGGCGAGTTGAAAGTTAATAGCTTGGAGCTTTCTTTGTCAACGGGAATTTGCCAGTATCCGTTAGACGCATCTAGCTTTGTGAAGTACCTGGGGTTTTTCATTTCCGCAAAAATTTCTTCTGCTGTAGGTAGCTTGTAATGCTCTCTTTTTATCGCCTTGTTTAGATCTCTGGGGTCTAAACATAGTCTTAGTTTGCCATTGTGTTTCTCTACTATTACTAGAGAGTTCACCCAGTCCGTAGGTTCTTCAATGGGTTCTATTATCCCCATTTTCGTCATTCTCTCCAGTTCCTTTTTTAATTTTGGTTTCATACCAAATGGGATATTTCTTGGCGGATTTACGACGGGTTTTATTTCTGGGTTTACTGTTATGTGGTGAGTGACCGGTAATTTTCCAATTTCACCGAAGCAGTCTTTATATTTTCCAATTATAGCTTCTATGTCCGTCTTATTCACTTCATATATTCTTTTTATTAAACCCAATTTTTCCGCTGTGTTTGCGCTAATTACAGAGTTTGCATTTGTATCCGCAACGATGAACTGTGTATTTATTTTCGTGTCTTTGTTTTGTAGACATATCATGCAGCTACCAATTATAGGTATTTTTGTGCAGTTGTATGCTGTTAATGCAATTGAAGTTTTTTCTAATTTTGGTTTAGGCCTGATTGTATTGTATATTTTTATAGGTATAACGTTTACTTCAGCACCCGTATCTATTTTAAAATTTATAAAGGATTCGTTACACGGTAACTTTATCTTCCACTTGTCAGTAACCACGTGTACATTTTTTCTCAATATGGCGTCCAAGTTAAAATGGACTGACTCCTCGTGGTCTGAGCTGTGTTGTCCGACGTTATATAATTTTTTCTTTTTTGTTCGGCACATTCGAGCGTAATGGCCTTTTTTACCGCAGTTTGTACAGTTTTTGTTGTACGCGGGGCAGTTGTTTTTCTGGTGGGCACCAGAGCAGTAGGTGCATTTTTCAATCCAATGCTGTCTGGCGGGCCTTCTATCTTCTTGCTTGAACGTTGCATGGGAAGACGTCTTGTTTTTCATTTTATTTTTCTTCATATCCCGAATAAGGGATATGTTTTCAGTGTCCGACGTGGCCATTATTTTAGAGTGTCGTTTTGTTTCTTCTGCACTGAGGCCTGCTTGGATAGCTTTTTCCAGGTCCAACGACGGTTCTCGCAGCATTCTTTCTCGAAGTATAATGTCGTTTATGCCACATATGAGAATGTCTTTAATAAGTCTCTCTGTGAGCTCTCCAAATTCACATTTATTTGCCTTTTGCCGCAGTTCGGTGACATATTCGTCGAACCTCTGTGTTTCTTTCTGTTTGCATGTAAGGAATTGGTAAGTGAGAAAGGTTAGGTTCTTTCTCGGTTGGCAGTGTGAGTCGAATTTTTCTATCACATTTTCCAAGTCGTATTTCTGCTCTTCGTTTTCGAAATTGAAGGTATTATAGATTTTTCTTCCTTCATTTCCTATACAGGTCAATAGTATCGATGTTTTAACCTTCTCCGGTTTTCTATCTGACTCTGTGGCTTGCAGAAATAGCTGGAATTGGTTTTTCCATGTTTCCCATTCCTGTCCAAGGTTGTCGGATGAACAGTTGAGTTCTTTTGGGTGCGGCAGAAATTCCATTTTTCTTTTTTGTTTTTAAGGCGTTGTGAGTGTTATGGTTCTTAGTTATTTCCTGACACCATTTTATATTATGTTGATACAGGTGCGTGTCTGGAGCATGTTAGTAGAGATTAGTAAAAGCAATGAGAACAGAGAGACATAGGTCTTAACGTAACCAAAACTTTATTAACACTGATAATAGTAGTTTCTATTACTGGGATCTACCACGTGGTGGTAGTGGGAGGTAGCAGGTAATTGGGGATAGTGGGAGTACTCACAGTCAAGGGGAAGCAACTCGTGTTTACATACATATAACAGGTAATATAAAACAGGAGAATAAATCTTTCTTCTAAGCTCTCTCATTACCTTACTGTTTCCTTCGATTAGCTTTCTTGCTCCTACAGTTTTTCATTCTTTTACTCACAATAGCCTCATGTGCCTTCATGGCATCATCACTTTACTTGGTGTGAATTGATTAAAAAATACATACAATAATCCTTATTCTCAGTTCCATGATTATTAGCTGGTTGCATTTGCAACACGATGACAGCTTCATTGAGTTAGTCAGTCTAGACACCAATTTGTCATAAGGAATTCTTACAAGGACATTTTTCTCCAATGGGTTCCATTATGTTATGATGTTAATCACTATTCTTGAGCTAACCATGATTATTTTTTTTTATCTTTTATTCTGCTTAAATGTTGTTTTGTTTCTTTTTTTAAGTTTCAATGCTACAAATATATCTCAGGTTTGTAAACTGTATACTGCAGTTGATAGATTGCAAAAGTAATAAAGAGATAAGGAAATATACTTCTAAGATTTTCCTAACATTGCACAAAATATAACACAAGGAATCTTTGATATAAAAATATATTATTTTGGATGACTTTTCGAAACTATCTCATATCTGTTCATGAAAAATTTCACCATCTAACATTTAGTCAGAATTTTAGAAGTAACTCACTTCCAAAACTCTCATCAAATGTCCAAACATTAGAATTAAAAAAAAAATTTCCGCATACTCGTATATATATATATATATATATATATATATATATATATATAATGTGTGCGTGTACATTGGATGTATCAGAAGGTGTAATTGTGTGAAGGCTTAGAAATGTGCGCGTTCGTTAAGCATTCATCCACAACAAATAAAATAAACAAACATTTGAAGGCAATTCAATTGGAAGAAATCAAAGAGAAACAATGTAGTTATAGATTTCAACAAATAACAACATGCATTTATATACGATTCATATACACAATGTGAATTTAAGTTTGCTTGTTCAATGTGATAATTGAAATAAAATTGTAAGGAATGATCATGCGGTGATTTGGTGTATGAAAGCTTATAGTTAAGGTTTGTCTATGAAATTAAAACAGTTTGCTTTTTGCAAGGTGAAATGTCACTTATGTGGGTTCAAATACTAGTGTGCGGCAATTGTAAATATTGTTTAAAGTCATCAGGAGTTATGTGCCTTTGACTGGTATGGTGTTAGCTGATTAAATACAATTACTACTTCGGTAGTGATAATGTCACTTTTTCTAGTAAATTGTAAGTTGGGTCAATTCGCACAGCAAGACTTTCTGAGTTGTGTTAAGCTGCTGAGAGAGAGTGGCAGTTGTTAAGTCAGTGTGCTGGCGCGCATGGAGTTTGTTGGCATCTCTCAAAGACTTGGTTACTGACTGGTTTAATTCAGGTGAAACGATCCTATTTACTGATTTTTTGGGTTTCAAATCGGCTCCAGATAGTTGAGCGGGAAAGCAGATTTGTCGCAACTTGCTACATTTTTGAGTCCTTTTAACTAGGTACCTCCATGAGATCGCTAAAAAAGAGCATAACATGAGGAAAAAGACGCCAAACTTGACGAAAACAAAATTTTATCGACTAAATGTTCATGTTATTATTAAAAGGAAAGATCAAAGTATTTTTGGGATATTTTTTTTACATTTTTAAATCGTTCCGACCATGTCCAAAATTTTCGTTAAAAATCTTTTTTTTTTGTTTGAGTCAGCAAAATTGACAGATAATCGATTATGGCATCCATTTTTTTTCTATTTTATAAAAAAGATGAAAATCTCACTTTGAAATTCTTTTAAAAATCAATTATCATTTTTTCAAAACTTATTTTAAGAAAATCAGAAATTATAATATTTATTTAAAATATTTTTAACCAAGTTTGACTTAGCTTCTGCACCGAAAAGATGTAATTTGAAAATAAAACAAAGCAGGTCATAACCTTTCGCGTCACTTGACATGTGTTGAATGACATATTGACGGATTTATGTGATCATAATTTGTTCTACGGAAGGCGAAATGTGAAGTTATTTAGATTTAAGTGAACAAATTATTTACCTCGTTATTTTTACCGAAAACTTTCAGTGCTCTAATTTTTTTTTTTTGTACTTAGCTTTCACCTTTACGTTTACGATGCTTTATGGAAAATATATTATAAAGAAATTAAAATAAGACTGTTAAGAGTGAGATTAAATTTCATATTTCATAAGAAAGGTATCTAATTAATTTATAGGTACCTTTCTTATGAATTTTTATCAGAAGTCTACATAAAATACTATAATTTTATGTACATTTATTACATTTTCCTGTGTTATATGTATTTCCATTCATTTTATTATCAATTTTGATATTTCATTTATGAAAAAATGTCATAACTGAGATTAATATAAAAATAAGATCATATAAATTTCATAAGATGATACTGATACTTGTAGGTACCCTTCTCTGTTGAAATTGAAAAATCAAATTAACTTCTTCTACGCGTGTTTCACAAAAGTAAAGGCCTTAACAGCGGAGAACAATGCTTAACTCAAATAACGCAACTTAATTGTATTTTAGTTGGTCTTCCATACTTTATAATTACAACCTGATTATAAACACAAAATTACATTTCTTAATTACTGTAGATCTTCTGATTAGTCAAAATGATACAATTTACAGCGCGCTAAAAAAGATCTATCCCATAAGCACTCTTAGGAAACCCGATGCGGCTTTTAACTAATTTATAATATTTTAACAACTTAAATGTAAAAATCTATTATAATTAAAAATTAACAAATAATTGTATTAAAAATTCATTTTTCATCGAAAAAATTTTTTGCTTTCAGAAAATATTGTCCATATTCATAAAAACAACTAAAAGCAAATATAAGCACTTGAAATTAAATAATATCTTTGTTTTATTGAGTTTTGTATGTTACAATTCAGAGCTGATTTTCAGATAGGGGGGATCCAATTAAAAACAAAAAAAATATGATTTGCATTCCTCAAAACCTTGTGCTTTTATCTATTGTAATCACTAAAACCATTTAAAAGCATTTAGACGATAAAATTTTGTTTTCGTCAAGTTTGGCATCTTTTTCATCATGCTATGCTCTTTTTTTAGCGATTTCGTAGAGGTACCTACTTTTAACCAATGAGAAGTCAAGTTTAGAAAAGTGAAGAAACAATTGGTTATTGTTTTGAATATACGCTCTTTTAGCGCTAGAGGGCGTCGTCAGTGATGTTCTGGAGATGGATCATTGGGCAGTTTCGGGTCTTTCAAACATCATACTGACCTCACCAAATCGACCCCTTCAGAGCTGATCAGACTCTGAAACGCCCTCTAAAAAATGCTCGTAGACACTGACTTCTATAAAATAAATATACCCAGTTATCACACACTTGATTAGAGATTGACCAACAGCACCCGTTTGTTTGTTATATTTTGACCTGCGACGGACCTTTTTTCTCTGCTAACGATTTGTTTCTTTTCAGTGCTTGAGGAACTTTATTACGAACTTCTGAAGATTTTCTGATAAGTTTTACTTTAAGTTTTAATTTTTTTGATTTTATTCTTCCATTTCTTTTTTTGTTTGTTTTATTTTTTGGGCTTCAGCCCTCATAATTTTTTTATTTTAGTCCGGTTTGACAAAGTCTTACCGGACGACTTTTGTTTATTTCTTTTTAGTAGTTTTTGCAAAAAAAAAGACAGCTCAAGTTTTTTGAAAAAAGAAAAAGAAAACTTTGTTTTTTCCTTTTTATTTAGCGACTTCGGTCGCATTCTCTCGTCTTTTTTCTGGTTTAACTAGTTTGTTTTTTCTTTTGCTTTTTTATTTTCTTTAGCGGCTTCGGCCGCAAACCTTTATTTTTTTTCTGGTTGTAAACCAGACTTTTCTTTTTCTTTCTTTTTCTCGTACATTTTCTGGAATTTTTAAAAAGAAGAGAGGAGTTTATATTTTTATTTTTCGCTTTCGGCTGCCTTTGGGTGCCATTTAAATTTTTTTTCCCTTCTGTTTAATTTTTGTTTGTCTTTTTTCCCAATTTATTTATTTTTTGAAAAAAAAAAGTTTATTGTCTTTGTTTTCCTTTTTAATTTACTGGTAAATCCAGGCTTGTTTTTATTTGTTTAATTTCTTTCCCCCCTCCAACCAAACTCCTTTTCTGGCGATAACATTAAAAAAACCCGCAGGTGGTAGTCTCCACGTATTTCAATATGGCCGACGGTGCCAGTTGGGCCAATATAAAAAAGGACCTTTTTGGGACGGCTGCTAAAGCCAACCCCCCCCTGATAATGCTGCAAAGAAGCGGGCTGATGGTAGCCCTAAAAATGACCGAAATAATAGCTCCAAGAAGGGAGAAGCTAGTAGCAAGACTACTGAGGTGCCAAAGGAGGCACAAAGTAAGACAGCCGAGGAATTGCCCTCTTGCTGGAAGTCCCCACCAAGTTGTATTCTGAACATGGCGGATTTCCTGGATAAGGCGAAAGGTTACGCCCATCTTGTAAATAAAGATGGGTTCGTCGATGTTGTCTAGGAGCTCGATGTGTTCAAAAAGAGAATGGTGACCGTTTTGTGGTGGACAAAAAAACCAAAAAGATTTGTCGCTCCACTAAAGACACAGTGATTAAATCACTTTTGTCCCTGGGGATAAAACCCCAAAGAGTAATTAAGAGTACAGGGTTCTTCATGTGGGACATTCTGCTGCCCACACCAGAAGATTGCCTGGCCATGGCAAAGAAAGAATTGATCACGAAAGATCTAATACTAAGAACAGAGTACGAAGGCCGAAGATGGACCAGGGTGGCCGTGTTCGAGGTTCCTCCTCAAATTTCGGGAGAGCTCTTGGCTGCATTTTTTATGCAGTACGGCCAAATTTTAGGGGCTCTCTCCGACAATTTGAACGGGGGATGGACTTTTGATATCATGCTGGATCAAGAGGCCTTCAAGTCCGTCCCCAACTGTTTGGTGTTTGGTGACCGGAAAATGCCGGTCATAGTGACCGGTAGGAGACCAACTTGCTGGAGGTGTGGAGAGACTGGTCACCTTTCCTCCTCCTGCCCAGGGAAGAAGGCCCCTGGAGTTCCGGTCACAGGCGACCAAAATACCCACTTGGCCGACAAAGTAAAATCCGCGGCGCCTGTAGTGGGCCTAGCTGCGGGGCGGACCGTTGGGGAAAATCCCTCGGTTGGGTCCAGACCCACATTACCCCCGAAACCAACGCCTGCCACAAGTGTGGTTAAGGAGAAGGATGAGGGGGAATGGCGCCTCGTGGTTAGGGGCAAGGGGAAGACCCAAACAGCGGTTCCTCAGTCCCAACATGACCCCGGGGACATTGTCACCTACAGCCCCATTCCCTCTACCAGCTCTGAGGGCGACGCCTCGGCGTCTTATGCAGATACAGCTACTGAGTCACAAAAACTGAACGAACCAAGCTGGCAGAAAATCCTGGACCTCAAAAAATTGAGAGAAAAATTGGAGGCTAAGCGGGCTAAAAATAAAAAAATCGCTGGGGGCACCGGGCCCCCTATCCTCTGCCCCGTCTTCCCCTCCATCAAATTTCATAAAACTACCTCCGCCTAAATCTCTGACAAACTCTCCTGCAAAATCTCTTCGTTCCTCCAAACCTTCACCCGTAAAAACACCTTCCGGCATGACACCTTCTACAACACCGAAAGACACACCCATGCAAACTCCGGCACAGTCTCCTCAAAAGAAACGAAATAGAAGCCCCGATACTCTTCCAGTCTCTGATAAGAAAAAAAAATAAAATAAAACCACCATATCTCCCGGGGGAAGACGTCTGCCGCGTATCCCGGGATCAGGCTGACAGGGTCTTCGGGCAGACAAAAAACCCGATGCCCTTAAAAGTTCTATGGAACTTCCGGCACATCAAGGGCGTAGATGTGGAGGTGCCGGAAAATTTTAAGGCCCGGAATCAGCTAACCGTCGTGAGGACTGGCCCGGGTACGCGGGAGATATGGGGCATGATAGAGGAGGCTAAGGCCTCCTTGAAAGTGGTGCCCCCAGCTGTAGTTCTCCTAGAAGAAAAATTAGATGAATCAAAGAAGTGTAAAGGGAGGGTCCCTCTTTATGTTCACCCATCCCTTTATAGGGCTCTTAAGTTAACTTATCCCGCGGACATCGGTAGCTTGTCTCAGAGTGATACTCTCGATACTGAGATGATGTCAGGTTCGATGGGACAAGCTGTCGGTGTCCTCACCCCAGCCATGTTCTATCCTGAAGGACAACCCTAATCGGCTTCACGATGGCTCTCTGGTTAGCTAGTTTAAATGTCCGGGGCCTGAGGTCCGAGTCTCGCAGGGCGAGGCTCACTCGTGACTTTCAGCGCCTCGGGGTGAATGTATGTTGTATACAAGAGACCCGGTTTTCTTCTCATGATCGTGAGGACATACTGTCTAAGGGGTTCGCCCTTTATTCAGCCTGTTTTGATGGTCGTTCGAGGGGTGTCTCTTGGCTAGTGAGCAGGTCTTTGAAGGCTGCTTGTACCCTTGTCTTCGCGGATCCGGCGGGCAGACTTTGCGTGCTGGATGTTACCATAAAGGATAAGGTTCTACGTCTCATTGGGGTTTATGCGCCCAATATCCATTCCGAGCGGCCTGCTTTGTTTCGGCAGATCGCGCCGTTCTTGACGACGTCTCGTCGGGTAGTTTTAGCGGGGGATTGGAATGCCGTCCTTGACCCCGATATAGATCGTATAGGGCATAAACAAGGTACTAACAACCCGGATGTGAAACCATTTCGGGACTTTATCGATCGGTTTGATCTGGTCGATAGGTTCCGGAATGAACACCCTCGGGAGGTAGCATGGACTTGGACAACTAGTGGCAACTCGGCTCCTGGGACGCTTGCGAGCTACCTGGACCGAGTCTTAGTTAGGAGAGTCGATGTAGGGCTCTTAGGGTGTCCAAGTTTCCATTATATAGTTTATACGGATCATAGGCTTGTCCGGGTCCGTGTAAACTTAGATAAGACTAAGGCTAAGTTGGCTGGTTACTGGAAATTGAACTGTTCACTTTTTGGTGATCAGGGTTTCCGGGACCAGCTGTTACTAACTATCCAAAGGGAATTGACGGGAGCGGTTGTGGGAAACGCCTGGTGGGGAAATCTAAAATCTAAAATTCGAACGTTTGCTGCCGATTTTAGTCGTCGACTCAATCTAGATAGATTAGCGGCGCAAACTGCTTTAGAAGATAAAGTCGATCGGGCTGTGAAATCCCGTGTTAGTGGGGACATAGCTTTAGCTAAGGCAGAGTTGTCCTCCTTGCTTATCAAGAAGGATCAAGCTCTGGTAGTTAGGGCTAGGTTAAAAAGAATGTCTTCTGAGGCAACGAATATGGCCGCTGAACTGCGTGCAGAGGAGAATCGAAGCGCGTCTAGGCGACATATTGCATGCGTCACGTTGCCGGATAAGGGGACCGTGTCGGGACTACTTTCAGGATCTTTTCTCCAGGGAGCCCGGTCTGAGCTCTGCTCAGTTCGGCGCCTATTTAGCTGACTTTCCCTGCCTCTCGGCAGCTGAAGCGGCTAGGTGCGAGGGTCCCATAACAGAGTCGGAGATCTGGGAAGCGCTGAAGCAGGTTGGCCTGGATAAGTCTCCGGGACTAGATGTGCTTCCCTACGAAGTTTTCTTGAGGTTGTCGCACGTTTTTGTTCCTTTGCTGGAACTGATTTACAACCACTGGATGAAGCAGGGGTCTTTACCCCAACGCTTCACCAGGGGTGTGATCAAGTTGCTGCGTAAGGACAAGAACGGTGGGAATGGGTTAGGGAACTTTCGCCCTTTAACGATGTTAAATACGGACTTAAAGATTTTGGCGAAGATCTTAGCCAACCGTTTGCAGCTTGTCCTGTCTAGTCTGATTGGCCCTGAACAGACTTGTGCTGTGAAGGGTAGGACTATTCAGGATAACCTTCATATGGTACGCTTGATCTTAGAACAAGTCGACAGTGAAGCCGCGCTGATCAATTTAGATCAGTCCAAGGCCTTCGATAGGGTTGACCATCGATTTTTGGAGGCTGTCCTTTCGGCGGCCGGTATCGGAGTCGACTTTCGCTCCTGGATCCGACTTTTGTATGCGACCCCCGGTGCGCTGGTGGAAGTGAATGGGGTAAGATCGAAGCCTTTCGTATTGTCTCGCTCCATTCGTCAAGGTTGTCCGCTCTCGCCTCTGCTTTACGTTCTTGCGTTGGAACCTTTCCTTCGCAAGTTAAAGGCGATTCCGGTCCTGCGCGGAATTTCCCTGCCTGGGGCTTCCACCTCAGCCAGGTATTCTGCCTATGCTGACGATGTTTCGGTTCTTGTGTCGAGCAGAGCCCAGATTGACGTAGTCAGCAAAGAGATCAGTGGGTATGAGATGGTGACAGGGGCCAAGATCAACCGCGATAAGTCTGTGGGCTTGCGGTTGGGTGCGCGGAAGGGAGTTTCTCTTCCCGGACCTTTCCTCTGGACGGATGGGCCGATCAAGATACTCGGCGTCTGGTTCGGTCCTGATCTCCAGTTGGAAATGAATTGGTCGGAGGTACAAGGGAAGGCCGAGATCGCGGGTAAACTGTGGTCTCGGAGGAGACTTTCCCTGAAGGGAAGGGCAGAGGTATGTGTTTCGCACATATATCCGATCCTCCTTTACTGACTCTCTGTGTTTCCACTCCCGTATTGGTTGGGTTGAAATGTCTCAATAATGATGAGGCATCACTCACCTGGCTGATGATTCGTGGGGCCCTCTGGGTCGGCAAGAGACTTTGGATATTTCTCCAAGCCTGCTGAACAAACTGTCATCGCTGTACGGGGGAAGTCGAGACCATTGGTCACGCATTTTTTCAGTGCAAGACGGTAGTGCCGTTGTGCAGGTTTGTTGAAGGCCTCATGGTTCGCATGATGCAGGGAAAGTTCTTTGTCCTGGAAGCCAGTTCTGTTTGTAGCAATGTGGTGCCGCAATTGACGAAGGCTGAACACTATGTGTTCTGTTGCTTACTAGGGATTATGAGAGTCGTGATTTGGACGACGCGTCAGAAGGGATTCCATGAGGGCGAGAAGTTCACCTCTTCCCAACTGATCTTGTTCTTTAAGCATCAGCTTAAAGTCAAGATTAGGACGGAAAGGCGGCGGCTCCCTTCATCGGAATTCGGCAAAAGGTGGGTGAATCTTGCGCGAACCTGTAGAGTGAAAGGGGCTGACCTAGAGTGGCATTTGGATGTCGGTTAGGTACAGAATTTTGTCCTAACAGGGTTGAACATAGGCAACCCACCCAGATTTTAGGTTAGACTAGGTTTTGTATTTTGAATTTTTAGTTTTTCCCTTTTTTTTTTTCTAGTAAACTTAGCTAGGGTATGCATGCGCATTGGTCCCTTTTATTACTGTCCCTATTTTTTTTCTTTTGTTTAATTCCCCATCCCCTCCCTCGTTAGGTGGTCAGTGATGTCAGATCTCTGGTGGATGCAGGACGACTTTCGTTTCGTGTGTGTGATTTTTCGTATTTGTTGTTGTGTATGAATGTGTGTGTGCCTGCGTGAATGCTTGGAGGTATGAATGCTTTTTTTTCCATTTCTTCATAGTCCCGCATTGATTTCGTCCGGTGGACTGATGTTTTCTGCCACATTCATGGTTTGTGGGGGGTTTTATTACTAACACCGTTTTGTTTAGTTTAGTGTAAATATTTAAAGCACATTGTATATATTCATTTGGGGATCATTTTTTAAAAGTTGTTAATTTTGACCCTCCCCCCCACGAACAATAATTGTACATAAGTTAGGACATCATAGAGAATTTGAGGTATTATGGTGGACGTAGTAAGAAAGGTAGGAGTGAATGTGTTGTTTTGGTGATTGGAATATTGTTGGCGTGTTTGGGTCAGTGTCTGCGACTAGCTAAGTTTAGAATTAAGACAGATGAAGACCGTCCTTCTCCATCCCCCTTTTAGGCCTTGTGCCACATTTTGTATATATCATACAAATAAATATTGAATGCTTACTTAGCAAGAACTCGGACGAAGCTTTGCCGAAGGGCAATGTTTCGTTCGGGGAGGTGGACGGGGCCTGAACCCGTCTAGGCGGGTTCAAAAGGTATATTTTTGGCCGAGCCTACGGGCTCGGAGAGACCCACATTAAACCGGCCTTGTTCCACATTAGGTCCTCGTGGGTGGATTGATAAATACCGAATGCTTACTTAGCAAGATACACGACACAACAATGGCGTCGCCGATAGGATACTCTCTGGTCCTTGAAGACCCAGAATACGTAGATACGTGGATTCGTTGCTTTGCTGCTAATGCAAGATGTAAAAAGCTGAAAGACAACAAATACAGAGGAGGGGAAAATGAAATCACCGACTTGTTTATGGCTACCGCTGGTTGTGAAGCAATTATGAAGGTTGCTACAATGGTTTACACTCGAGAACTAGAAGAAATGACTTGTGGAATACCACAGTATTTCCACCTTCTTTTGACGCGCGCGCGAGTTTTTCCATCCCTTCCTCTCACTTTCAGCTAATAATAGCAGTAAACGTTTTCGCCAGTAAGCGAGCTGCGGATACTTAACAGAATTTGAATTTTTTCCCGCGCGTTTTTCTGACGTCACGGACGACCAGCGTTTCAAAATTTCAGTTGCTCCTCGAATTCTCGAGCTATGAGGACAACTCATTTATTCCGTGCTCTTAACCCATAAACGAGCCGGAATATCTTAATCAAACCTTCAACATGTCATGTGTTCAATACTTTTCTTCGAACAACCAGTTCGAACCTTCCTCCGTTTTTAAACTAGAGAACGTTGAGCCCCGCACACATTTACATTGTTTTTGTTTTTTTTATCTCGTTTTGATGCAAACGTCTCGTCTGACCTTTCCTCTGTTTTCTACTCGAAAATGTCGAGACTACTGCACTGTCGGCGATACATTTTTTCCAAGACTAATTTCTCGACCTAATGTGAACATGTTGAACCTTCCTCCTATATCCGCTAGAAAATGTAGAGACAGATACACTGTCGTTATCATACATTTTTTCCCAAGACTAACTTTTCGTCTTGAAGCGAACAATTTTCGAGCTTTCCTCTACTCACTACCAGAACTCTACAATACGGTCGTCTCACACCTTTTCCGATGACTAATTTCTTGTCCGGAGGCGAACCTCTTGTTCGAGCCTGCCTTTGTACATAACCAGGGAATTTGAAACCTGCGACCACGAAGAATGAGAACTTCTCATATTTCTTTGAACTCTAACCTTTATGAACCTGTACCTTAAAAATATCACATTACACACACATTACAATAATTCGCAGTGAGTATTTCTATTCCTTGTTGCATTCACGTTCATTATGATTCAAGCAGACATCCTTCCAGAACTTTCCTACTGATGAACTCTTTGTCACTGCCTTATCGTTCCTTTTGCAAGTTTCAGTAATTCTACCTATTGTCTCCACTCACGAGACTAAATACTTGTTAAACATAAATAATAAATTTTAAATTTGTGTGTTTTATCAGACTTGCTTCAGTCATTCCTCTTGTCTACCTTTTATCTCATTTTTGTGCACGTGATAAGCGACCTTATTCCTCTTTCCTCACCTAGGAAATTGGGAGTTTTTGAAAGAAAAGATCACGCTATATATGTTTGTATATTTTTCTTTTTTTTTTACTTTGTTTATGGGTCCGGTAGTTGTGTAGTGTCTGGCACAAGGCCATCTTTTCGCAGGCCGGCACTGCATCGTCACAGGACCCGCAACAGACTTTCGAAGAAATAAGTCAGGTTATTAAGGGAAACATGAGGCCAAAGAAAAAGACTGGTGATTGCAGAAAGGACCAAGTTTATGGCAATGAAGCAGGAAGTGGATGAACCGATAGTAAAATATTTACACCGGTTAAGAAGTGTGAGTAAATACTGTGAATTCGAAAAACTAGGAACAGGAGAGCAGACAACGGAAGAAGAATTAATCCAACTAAGATTAATTGAAGGTATGCATAATTCAGCACATAGATATAAGTTAATGGAACAGTTACAACTTACAAACATGCCTTTGAATATGTGTATAGAATTTATACAACAGCAGGAATTAATACATACCTACAACCAAAATAAAAATAAATCCTACGAAGAAATAATGGCTGAAACATATACGGTACAAACAAAAAGAAAAAATTGTGCGTACTGTGGAAAAATTCATGAAATGAAAAAAGAAAAATGCCCAGCCTTTGGAAAAACATGTTCAAAGTGTTTAAAAAAAATCACTTCAAAGAAGTATGTAAAACGAAAAATGTGGAAAGAGTAGAGGATGAAAATAGACAGATTTTTAATGTAAAAAAGGATAATATACAAAATACTGGATCTAAGAACGGAGATACAAAAATAAAAGTGAAAATCAACGACTGTATTGTCGAAATGCAAATCGACACAGGTAGTGAGGTCACGATAGTACCCAGAAATTTGTGGGAAAAAATGAGAAAACCGTTTTAAAAAAAAACCAACGTACAATTATGTCAGTTTGATGGCTCGATTATAGCAATTATGGGTTACTTTGAAGGTTCAATAGAACTAAAATATGAAATAGTACCCATTATAGTTACAAATTGCCGAAAAACGCATGGACTACTGGGGAATGACGTGTTAAAAATAAATTCAACGAAGTTGATTAATGAGATAGAAATGGAAAAAACAGGAAAATTAAAAAATTATGAAGCTAGCCTGAAATTAAAAGAAAATGTTTCCCCCTCCTACTACGAAGCGAGAAAAATACCAGTGCATTTATTACCGTTGGTAATAGCTAAATTGCGAAAGCTAATAAAGGAAGACTTATTAGAACCTGCCCCTCCAGGAGGAAGTAAATGGGCATCACCCATTGTGGTATTGAAAAAAAAAGATTGTGACCTGAGAATTTGTGGAGATTATAAAATAGGGGTGAACCACAAAGTTTGTGCTGACTCGTACCCTATTCCGAATGTGGAAGACGCCCAGGCGTTGTCTCGTAAGGCATTGTATCAATTGTTAGTTAGGGGGTCCGTTCAAGATGATCTGATCGACGAGCTCGATCTTACGAAGCAGGAGGCTCGCTCAATATGGCCTTGGGCGCCTGGGTTGAAATGTCTCAATAATGATGAGGCATCACTCACCTGGCTGATGATTCGTGGGGCCCTCTGGGTCGGCAAGAGACTTTGGATATTTCTCCAAGCCTGCTGAACAAACTGTCATCGCTGTACGGGGGAAGTCGAGACCATTGGTCACGCCTTTTTTCAGTGCAAGACGGTAGTGCCGTTGTGCAGGTTTGTTGAAGGCCTCATGGTTCGCATGCTGCAAAGAAAGTTTTTTGTCCTGGAAGCCAGTTCTGTTTGTAGCAATGTGGTGCCGCAATTGACGAAGGCTGAACACTATGTGTTCTGTTGCTTACTAGGGATTATGAGAGTCGTGATTTGGACGACGCGTCAGAAGGGATTCCATGAGGGCGAGAAGTTCACCTCTTCCCAACTGATCTTGTTCTTTAAGCATCAGCTTAAAGTCAAGATTAGGACGGAAAGGCGGCGGCTCCCTTCATCGGAATTCGGCAAAAGGTGGGTGAATCTTGCGCGAATCTGTAGAGTGAAAGGGGCTGACCTAGAGTGGCATTTGGATGTCGGTTAGGTACAGAATTTTGTCCTAACAGGGTTGAACATAGGCAACCCACCCAGATTTTAGGTTAGACTAGGTTTTGTATTTTGAATTTTTAGTTTTCCCTTTTTTCTAGTAAACTTAGCTAGGGTATGCATGCGCATTGGTCCCTTTTATTTCTGTCCCTATTTTTTCTTTTGTTTAATTCCCCATCCCCTCCCTCGTTAGGGTGTCAGTGATATCAGTTCTCTGGTGGATGCGGGACGCCTTTCGTTTTCGTGTGTGTGGTTTTCGTATTTGTTGTTGTGTATGAATGTGCGTGTGTCTGTGTGAATGCTTGGAGAAATGAATGTTTTTACTTATTTTCTTAGTCCCGCATTGATTTCGTCTAGTTAACTGATGTTTCTGCCACATTTATGGTTTGTGGGGGTTTTTATTACTAACACAGTTTTGTTTTGTTTTATTGTAAATATTCCTGTCATATTGTAAATACTCATTTGGGGATCATTTTAAAAGTTTTTGATTTTTTTTGCCCTCCCTCCACGAACAAAATTGTACATAAGGGGTCTAGTTAGGACATCATCGAGAATTTGAGGTATTATGGTGGACGTAGTAAGAAAGGTAGGAGTGAATGTGTTGTTTTGGTGATTGGTGATTGTTGGCGTGTTTCGGTTAGTGTCTGCGACTAGCTAAGTTTAGATTTAAGACAGATGAAGACCGTCCTTCCCCATCCCCATTTTAGGCCTTGTGCCACATTTTGTATTTATTCAGACAAATAAATATTGAATGTTGAAGAAGATTTACATAAATTTGCTGGAATGAAAGTATTTTCGAAGATAGACCTAAAATCAGCTTACCACCAAATACCGATAAATGAAAATTTTAAAGAAGTGACGACCATAAACACACCTATAGGCCTGTTAAGGTGGAAAAGAATGCCGTATGGCATAAAAACGGCAAGTGCAATTTTTCAAAAAGCTATTGAAAAAGTAATAGGAAATGCTGAAAATACCATCTGTTATCAAGACGATATATGTGTTGGAGATTTAAATGAAGATGATTTAAAGAAAAAAACTGAAAATATACTGAACCGGCTAAGAGACGTTGGTATGACAATAAATACAAAAAAGTGTGTAACCAACAGTAATGAAATATCATTTTTGGGTTACTCAATATCAAAGGAAGGGATCTCTCCAGATAAAGTACTAATAGAGAAAATTCTAAAAGTTGCTACACTGAAAAATAAAAAAGAGTTGGAGTCCTTCTTAAGTTTGGTAAATTTTTATAGAAAATATGTACCAAAATATAATGAGTTGACAGAACCATTTGCGAAGTTAAGAAAAAAAAATGTGGAATTCATTTGGTTAGAACACCAACAGAAAGCCTTTGAAAACTTAAAACAGATTCTGGCAAAAAAGCCAATAGTACAAATTTTTTACCCTAAGAAGGACATAACTCTAACTACTGACGCTAGTGAGCAGTCCATATCTGGCATTTTGTCACAAGATGGGCATCCCATAATGTATTTATCGAGGAGATTAACAATGACTGAACACAATTATTCGAATATAGAAAGGGAGGCACTAGCCATAGTGTGGACAACGGATAGAGCAAGACAGTTCTTGATGGGAAAAAAATTCTTGTTGAAAAGTGATCACAGACCACTGGAATTTATTTTCAACCCAAGAAAAGAGCTACCGAAAGTTACAACGTCCAGAATATTACGTTGGGCGATTAGACTGATGGCGTTCGACTTTGACACTGAATATGTTAAAGGGAATCCGATACCGCACGTTGATGCCTTATCTAGATTGAGGTTTTATAGAGAGGAGAAGGACAAAAACGACGAGGAATTTGAAGACACATTCTTGCACCTTGTAGAAACCGATGTAATATCTGTAGATAAAATGGCTACTGAAACTACAAATGACCCAGTGTTAAATAGAATAATGTCGAGGATAAAACAGAATCGCTGGGGAAATTGTTCAATGGCTGAAAGACCATTCAAAGAAATCAGACATAAAATGACTATAGAAAACGGGATAATATGTAATGGAGACTTGGTAGTTCCCCCAGAAACACAGAGGAAACAGATTATAAAAAGTGTACACGATGACGTACATTGTGGAGTGGCAGCTACGCAAAGAAGATTAAAATTGGAAGCCTGGTGGCCGGGGTACTCAAGAGACGTAGAAGACTACGTAAAAAGATGCAAAAAATGCACAGAACTCAGGAATTTTAAGCAAAAGAAAATACATGTATGGCCCCGAGAAGTAGAACCATGGAGCAGAGTACACATGGACCATGCCTATGTCAATGGGATAGGACTATTATTAATATTAGTAGACGCATATTCAGGTTGGCCTGAAGTGGTGAGAGTACCTGATAAAAAAAGTACCATCGTAAAACAAATATTAAGAGTAATATTTTCGAGGAATGGGACACCGAGAACATTGGTGACTGATAACGCACCAGAATTTGTGGATGCTGATTTGCATGAATGGCTAAGAAAAATAGGATGCAGACCTTACAAGACCCCTCCCTACCACTCTCAAAGTAATGGGACAGCGGAAAGGATGGTCCAGACGGTAAAGAAGGGCATAAAAGCATGCTTGCAACAGAAGGAGGAAGTCGATGCTTTCCTACCAAGACTATTATTAAGTTACAGAACAATTCCACATGCAGGCAGGCCGGAAAGTCCATCTGCCTTAATGGGCAGACAATTAAGGTCCCCTTTGACTATGTCATATGCCACAAATCAAAAGATGTGGTACAAAAGAAATAGGAATATGCAACCCGAGTCAGCCGAATTTATTATGCAGAAAGGACATAATACTGCAATATTAAATAAAGAAAATGGGGGCAGTGTTCTAGCTCATGCTGACCAAATAAGATCCCAAGGAGAAGAATCGGATGAGGAAATGCCTTCAGAGATGCCCATTATTGACGTAACAGAAGAGTTAATGCTGAATGAAACTGCGGAGGAAGAAGTAGAGAGGGATGAGTTAGAAGAGGAAGAGGTAGAATGGGACAAGTTAGAAGAGAAAGACCAAAGTATGCAAGAGGAACAGTTCGATTATAGGGAAAGGCGTGATAGATCTAGATCTCCAAGGGAAAGGAGAGAGATAAGGGAAGATGTTCAGGAGGGCACAAGAAGAAGTACAAGAAGTACTCGCGGCATAAGGCCCCTCCGTTATAGGTAGATGTAGTGATATGCAAATTAGTATAATTTGCATATGAGCAGGGACACCAACTAGAACGGATGTCGAAAGATACACGACACAACAGGGGTAAAAAAAAAAACTATTGGTGAGAAATTCGTGATCAGTCATGCTTTGCATAAACACAGAAGATTTCTAATCAGTAATAAAGGACGAAAATGGGGGAAAAGACTAAAAGACGAAAATGGACATCTTTTGAACGTTACGACGTTATGCGATAATTTCCGATGCTGGGGTAACGGGATAGTAATGGTTATGTGAAAAAAAAAAAAAATTCAACATTTACGCCACGTGAATAAAATAATAATAAAAAAAAAAAGCAAAAAAAGCAAAAAGGTAAGTAAAATAAAATAAAAAAATAAATAAAGAATAGGATATAGAATGAAAACGCTTTCCTTCCCCCTTTCCTTTGAAGGATCGTATGTATTATTTACAATGGCTGACAAACGAAACGTGTAAAAAATAAAATAAAATTAAAATAAAGTAAAGTAAAACGACTGTTTTCGATTATACGTATTTACAAACCGATTACGGCATATCTAGTTAGTTAAAAGTTGTGGCATATCTTTACACTATTTACATTTAATATACAATGATGTATTAAAAAAAAAAAAAAATTACACTCTTACATTAATTTAGGCTTTCCCCAATTTGCTTGACCATACACTTGCCCGTTTTAGCCATAGCCATTTAGCTGTTCTTTCTGCAGTCTCGGTAATGGTTTGGATTGATTTTCGTTTTTTTTGTACCCACTATCCCTATGTCTGTTAAGGCGCTGACCAGTGATCTTGCCACAAAACCCCTTGTGCCTACTTCGATTGGTTTACAGCTTGCCTTCCATCCATTATTCCTACAACTTTCCACTAATTCATCGTATTTTAGTTTTTTCCTTTCACTGGCTTCTTCTGCGTTATCCTCATAACAGACTGTTAGTTCCCACATGATGACTTTCTTTAGTTTATTAGAAAAAAGGACTAGGTCTGGACGCAATCGAGTTTTGGAAATGTGATCGGGAAAATTTAGCCTTTTACCTAAATCCACTCTGAGTTCCCAGTCTGTTGCACATGATAAACAGTTGGGTGCGGTCATTTTCTTAGGGTTCGGTTTCGCACCAGCTTTAATAAAATTTATAAACTTCATGTTTGAATTCGGTTTGTTTGTATGGATGGCTGTGCTAACGACTTCCGCAATTTCTTTTAGTATTTGATCATGGCGCCATCTATACCTACCATCTGCTAGGGCTGATTTGCAGTTACTAAGTATGTGTTTTAAAGAACCTATTTGACCGCATAGTGGGCATGAGGGCGATTCTGATTTAGTCCATAATTGAAGGTTACGGGGCTTGGTAGAAGGTCATAAACAGATCGGATCAAAAAGTTCAAGCCCAATTCGTTACGCCATAGATCTGACCATCCAACTTTCCTAGGTATCATAGTCTCCCATTTTGTCCATGATCCTTGTTGTTTAAACCCGATCATCTTTGCCACTCTCATATCCTCTTCCCCTGTGCGAATTTCGTCCAGTAAGAGTTGGTGCCTTTCCTTACCTACGGCTTTGTCAATTCTAGCAGTAGGAAAGAAACCTAGCCCTGCCCGACCCGTGGCGACACTGCCCAGCACCACTTTTTCGCGAAGACGCTCCTCTGCTACTTTCAACTCCTTTACAGCTTTCCACTTCCTCCCAGTGTAAACCTCAACATTAGCTCCTGTCACTTTTGGGTCCTTGGAGAACTTGTATTGAATTATTGTTCGCACCTTAGCGACTTTATATTCTTCCACGAGGCTTTTAAAGGGTAGTTGAAGAATGTTGGTGTTACCGTAAAGGGCAGCGCTACTTAGACACTTTGGAAGACCTAGCCATCTCCGTAATCGGGAGTTGATGTTTTTTTCTATTTGTTCTACGGTAGAGGTAGTAAACTCATAGATAGACAAAGGCCACAATATTTTGGGAAGGATAACATGTTGGTAAATCCAAGCTTTGTATCGACCGGGTAAGCCAGACTTGTCTACTTTATCTAACCAGGCTTTAAGGTTATCCTTTGTTTCTTGGATTGCGACAGAGTCCTTCAGGGTATTATCAAAACGCTTACCCAAATTCTTGATTGGGTTTTGCTTTATGGTCGGGATATACTCGCCAGTCAATTTAAAGTTTTCCCTTTTTTCACCACTAATGATCTCAATTTGGCGGCGTTGAAACTCATTCTTGCCCATAAAATTAGTTTCTCCAAGCCTTTTAGTAACCACCTCGCACCAATCACAGACGAAGATGTTATAGTCATATCGTCCATGTATGACCTTATTGGCGGTAGCCGATGGCCAGATCTTGTTAACGGACCTCTGCATTCTATTTCCGCCGCTTTTATTAACATGTTCATGGCCAAGGAAAAGAGGGTGGCTGAGATGGTGCAGCCTGTAATAATGCCTTTTTCCAGTGTGTGCCATGCAGATGTTGTATTTCCTGCTGCTGTTCTCATTTTGAAATTGTTATAATAATCTACTATGGTCTCTATAATTTGGGGAGGAACGTGGTGGCGGTTTAACGATCCTTCTACCAATTTGTGTGGGATAGAAAAGCCATATCGCCCTTATGTGCTCTCACGTCTTTTAGCAGCTGCGTGATGACACCTGTATGTTCTATGCACCCCGGTATGCCTGGAACGCCACCTTTTTGAACAGAGGTGTCGATATACTTGTTCTTTAGGAGGAAATCTGTCAAGCGTCGATTCATAACGGTAAAAAATATTTTCCCTTCAACGTTCAATAGGGAGATGTACCTAAATTGGTTTACTGTACTTGCTCCTTCTTTAGGGGTCCATATTCCTTCTGAGCACCTCCATTGTACAGCTATCTTCCCTCTTCTCCAAACAATTTTTAACAACCTCCATAACATGCGGAGCAATGATGGACAACGTTTATAAACTAAGTAAGGGACTCCGTTAGGTCCAGGGGCTGATCCCGATCTGGCTGTTTTTAATATTGTTTGAACTTCTATCAATGTTGGATCTTTTAAGTCAAAAGGGTATGAAGGCAAATTAGGTGTGATTAGAGAGGATTTTACTCCTAGCTGTATATGTTTATTTGGGTCACTCAGAGTCATTTTAAGGAAGTCATTTATTTCGTCAGGGGTAGATGTTAACCTTCCACTACGTTTGTCGCCTAATAATTTCTTAGTGAAGCCGTATGGATTAGAGACGAAAGCTAATCGTTTCCGCGCCCTTTCCTTCCTTCTATTCCTGTACCATTCTGCTCTCCGTAAACGGATTATGTCACGGAGTTCTTGCAGCGCTCCCTTTTCTTCCGTTTTTGCTTTTTTATATTGCTTTCGGATAGCTCTTAATTCCGCTCTGCATTGTTTGATTTTGCTTTCCCTTCGATATTCTGAAGAATTTTCTTTCGTCTTCCTTTCCTCGTATCCGAAACGCTCTGAAGCGTAGCTAAATGTGATTTTCGACATAGTACTTAAACGGGTATCCACCGAGCCTTTTGAAATTGTCTTTAGTATTTCGCTGACGTCTAAATCGAAGTCGTGCCAAGCTTTTTTGTCTACGGCCGCAGGCCATTTGATCTTTTCCGAAATGTCTCAGATGGTAATTCGGGGGATACTTGTGCCTCTGCTTGGAAGAACTGGGCTCTGTGGTGAGCTTCCCGGCCCTGTATTTCCTGCGTCTCATCAGGAGAATTTCCTGTGCGCTGCAACTGGCTAGTTTCCAATTGACATTTCATTTTGGCTTGATGGATTTTTAGGCCGCGTATATTCTTGCATTTTTTCCCGCAAGGGCAAGTCATAATCATTGTCCGTGGGTGTGAGGCTTGGTTCGTCTCCAGTTGATCCGTCCTAATAGGGATCTCTTTCCCCCCCCCCACACTCTCGGGATCCCTTGGGGGTATTTATTCTTATTTGTGTCTGTAGCCAAGTTTTGATCTGCATACCGGGTAGCTAGCTCAGGAATGCTTTAAGTTGTGGTCTCTCCTCACCGTCAATTGACTTTCCAATTTGTCATCTAGTCTATTCTTAGTAGTCATCCGGCCTTTCCCGGACGTCACTGTCTTGACAGGAAAAACTGTTTTGAATATACGCTCTTTTAGCGCTAGAGGGCGTCGTCAGTGATGTTATAGTTGGTTTGGGAGAAAAGTGCATTTTTCCGCAAGGGTGAGTAGCAAATATGGAGGATTCTATTAAGTGTTTCAATGTTCCAAGAAGGAAAAATTATTAGTTCATAGGTACCGCTAGAGATTCGCAATACCTGAGGTTTAAAATGAATTTTTTGAATGAAGCTTTTATTTTAGTTTTAATTTCAAGCTAATATATTGAATTTAATATTTCCAATAAGTAAAATACTTTGCTGGTAAGTAACATCCTACTTTCATACAAAATATCAACGAGAAACCATTGGTCAATCACAGTACATCCAACTTGCTGATTTGTCAGTTCCGACCAATCAAACCGCCTGCACGCAACAAATCTGTTTTATCACGTTTTCCATCTGAGCCAGTCACGTGATATAGGCAGATATATAAACCCAACATGTGTGATATTCTCTCTCTGTTTCTGCTCTTCCTGACTCGAGCCTAACGATCTACGTCACTCGTACATTTCAACACGCTGCTAAAATGTGACCCCTAAAGGAACACTCGTCTCGACTGATCCAGTCAGACGTTAAATGAACAATACTTAATTCATGCAAGTATTATCTCTGAACTCTACCTAACTTGTTCATACAATTCCAAACACTCAATATTACAGTTTAATTAAATATTACTTCCTTTTAATATGAACTCAGGTACAACTAATACCTAATCAAAGTGATACGACTCCTACCTTTTCACTCAGTATTCATGCATGTATACCAAACACTAATAAATTGTTACGTTTGAAACAATATGTTTATGAATCATTATTTCTCCTTTCTTGTCTAACGTCAAGAGTTTTTGATCTTCATAAATTAAATAATAGGGAAAGAGGTCTTATTTGGAAAGTACATCTGAAGGTGGCCTTGTACCAGCTTTATCCCCAGAGAGAGAAATAAACAAAATATGTTCTGCTCCCCCTACAATATAAATATAGTTAATCTTATTTGAACAAATATTATTTACTTTAATTTTAAAATATCACAAAAATGCATTTTTTAATACAACAGTAACTGTTTATTTAAGCTGTTGACGTATTTGACAGCTTGATGACAGATGGATGTTTATCTAATGTTCTATGTGGGCTTTAGCCTTGAAAAATAATAGAATATAAAGTGAGTGCCTTTTTATTTATAATTTTTAAGTACTCAGTTATCTTAAAAATGTAGGAAAATAGTCTCCGTAATGATACTTCCACTTATAGTTATCACTTTTATTATAAAAAATTATAATGCCGTGTATGAACTTCGGAATCTACAAAAATCAGCACATTTATACACATACAAAATCAATTCAAAATTCTTTTTAAAATACTGAGATAGTTCAGAGTGTAATAAGCTTTTCAATTTATGATTAGTAAATATAGTTTTACTTAATATTTGCTAGCCGTTACAACATTGAAACTGAATTTATAAATATTTAAAACTTTATAAATTATTCTTAAAAATGATTCTATTTTTAAAAAAATGAAAACAAATCTTGTATAAATTCATTATTAATCGAAAATGTTTTTTCTTAAGACAATGATGCCCTTAATATATCATGAAAGCAATTAAAAACTTTTCTAATTAAATAATGCCTTAGTTTTATTGTATTTGTTTTATTTTACGGTTCAGAGCAGATTTTTAATAAGATAGGGTCCGATTTTACAAAAAGTAATTGATGATTTAAAGTAAACTCTTCAAAGAGTTCTGCTTTTATAGTCACTAAGTTTTCATAAAATTAATTAATTGTAGCATGTGTTAAAAAAAATTACCAAGATTTTCTGAAAGAAAAACACTTCTAAATAATTTCATTCATTTGTGAATAAGTCCTGAAACCTTAATTAAAATGTGACAATTATTTGATTTTTGCAAGAAAAACAAGAGTTTTAACTAAAATTTGGAATGATCTAAAAAGGATTTAAAAAATATAATTAAATAATTAAAAATACTTTGGTCTTTCCTTTTAATAATAACAAAGATTTTGACAATTAAAACCTAGTTTTTAATCAAGTTTTGGATATTTTTTTCATCATAGTATCATTAGCGATTTTGTAGAGGTATATAAGGTTCAATGAAACTAAGTGAGAAAGATGAAAGCGATTAGAGTTTTCTTTAATATAAAAGTTGTGAACTTTTAGGTAGAACATCCTGTGATCAAAATTTATAGATAAAGAAAGTTAACGTGTGTGTAATCATATGAGTCAAACTTTCTGGCTGTTTTGATGATTGAAGAATTCACCTTTTATTTAAAGAAAGTCCATGACTTGAAAAGCAAAATTTTTTAAACTTGTAACTGATGAAAGACAAATTATTTTTTATATTATATGCATAAATCATATAGAGACAACTTCTTTACAATTGTATTTCTGCTCTTATGTGGGTCACTACAGCTTCAAAGTGGCATGCAAGCGAATTTTACGTGCCAGTTTTTAAATTGTAAATGCTGGTTGTGTTGAAAAGATTGATGTGGCTGCGTGTTGAAGAACTTTCAACATTTATACATTTTTGAATCAAGGAAAAACAATGGAAAACCGATTTTTGTTTCAACGATAAAATATATATTAAAATCAATAAATACAAAACAATTTTTGTAATGCGTGAATATTAAGGAGAAAAATGTAGTTTCCCTTTATCTGTTAACGAGTAAGATAAAATATAATTAAGAAAGTTTCCTGAATAGAATGTTCAAAGTTCTATATTGACATAGAATGTTCTATTCAGAAGAACATACAGTTAATTCAGTTGTGTGTTATTTGTATAACTAACAGCGTTGTGTGTAGCTTGGCTTTTTCACAGAGAACTGATGGTGAATGTAATTCAAGTTCTGTGTCTGTGTGCGCAGTGAGTAGAATGAATAGTCTGTGTAGACGCATCTGAGTTGCTGAGTTCTACTATCTATTTTTGGAACGAAACCTAGCCTTTATTACTACTGGTGGGCTCCGGGAACAAAGGCGGGAGAAATTTTGAAAGAACACAAAAAATATCTGATTGGATGAAAAATTAACCAATCGGTGATTTTATAACAGAAGCATGTTTGTGAATTGACGGTAGGAAAAATTCAGTGTGGTGACTGCGATCAGTAAATTGCCCTGTGATAATTAGTATTTATTATTTAACCAATCACAGTTGAGAAAAATGTAGGCGTGGCAAACGTAGTAGCAGTCACTACAAAATTATCACATCGTGTAAAAGAAACTGAAAACATGTTGTAAGAAAAGTCTGCAGAGACGTTAAAAAATGATTTGAAGATCACTGGCAAAGACATTTTTGTCGCTTTGAATGGCTCTGTTATTGAACTCTCTTAGCAAATATTCCAGCAAACATTGCATGAGGCTGGTTTCCATAGAAGACGATTAATCTGAATCGAAACCAAAAAAAAAATATTAGTTTAAAATATTAACAGAAAATTATTTTTTAATAGGAAGAAGGTGTGTTTTTATGAGGTGTTGACACATTTATTGACAGCCTGATGTTTGGCTAATTTATTATTAGTAGAGATAAATTACGTGACGAATACGACATAAGTGCCGTATATATATATATATATATATATATATATATATATATATATATATATATATATATATATATAAAACGAGCTAGTAATCTTAAATTTTTTAAAAATATTTTAAACATTCTAATATTTTCATTGAATTTTAAGTACTTTGGCTTTATAGGCTTACTTAGAAAGATGCTTGTCAAGGAAATGTTAGAAAATTGCCAAAAAATTTTAAATTTAGCATAATTACAGCTCTTATTTTCTGATAATGTTTTGGGCATTTTTTCATCATGTATACTCATTTTTTTATTGATTCTTTGGATGCAACTACCATATGGGGATGTTTTTTGAACTGTTGTGTCTGGTAGCCTGGTTGACAGGAATAAAAAAAACTGAGCTGGGCTAGATTAGTAAAAACCAAATACATGTCAAATTTGGCTAAGAGCGTAATGCAACAGAGAATTATTGGATGTCGCAGAAGACACGAGTAATGGCAAGCAGAGCTTAATGAAAGTGTAGAGAGCCAATACCCTTTGTTGAAATCTAGTGACGAAATATGAAAAATCATTTACAAGCAGCAATAGCCTTATAAAAGCTTTAAAACAGATTATTAAGATGTGTGTGAATAATTTTGAAAATAGCTTTTGTGAACAAATGGCAAATAATGCTTAATTATAAAATTCCTCATGTATTTGTTTTCATTCTTTTGGGGTTAGATATATGTTGGTTTCATGAAAATATTTTTAAAAATCAAATTTTTCAAGGACATAAGTCATTTCAGGCTTAACTCTACATATGATTATATATAACCTGAACATAAACTGATATATTCACACACACACACACACACACATACATTTATATATATAAGTAAGAGAAATGTCCTCGGTAGTGCCAAGAAGGAGTTTGATTCTGGAACTAAAGTTGAGCCTATGACTAGAAATACTTATGCTCTCATTTTTTCCATCACCTGAAAGTTAAAGACATTGTTGGTATTTTACCCGTTTAAGTTTGTTTGAAAAGATAAGTAATTATCGCTGAAGAAAAAAAAAAGGATAATTCAGTGAAATGATACAGTGTGAGAAAAGAGAATGAAGCCAAACCTTTGAGCTTCAAACCTTTTATAAGTATAACAGAAGAAAATAGAAAGGAAGAAAAGGAGAAAGGAAGGAGGTTTACAATAATGGTGTTGCAAAAAAAATGGTATTTTGTGGACTTGTCTTGTCACAGAAAAGAAACGTTCTGTGAACAGTTTTTATTTTTTTTTGGGGGGGGGGTCTTGTGATTTCTTGTTGTTCTAGTAGTGAGCAGCAATGTCTCAGCGTCCGGACTTCCTGAGGATTGAGAAGATATTTTTTCACATGGAGTAGGTGCTACAATCTCGGGTTCCACAGATCTGTTGGTGAAGTTTTTCCGAGAGCAGTGTTTTTGTACATGTTGGAAGCCAATGTGGGAAAGATAAAGAAAAAATTTAAATAGTGCACGCAAATCGGGACAAACTAGCTCCAGGGTCCTTCTTATTGGTTCCTTTTCAGCCAGCCACAGGGATCGTTGTAACAATACCAAGTTTACTCTGAAATATTCTCAAAAAAAAAACAACAAAAGATTGCAATATGGATTTATTGAAACATAACTTGCCGCACAATTCAAAAGGTTACAAGGAGGAAACTGTTTCTACAAGGGGTGAAGAGTTTTTTGGGTTTTTTTTCAAAAATGGTTCCCAGGATGAAACGCAATAATAAAATCAGAAAAGATCTTTTTTGTTTCAAAAGAGTTCCAATAATAAAAATGAGAAAAGATCACATTTTTTTTTTTTTGCATTATACAAAAAAAATCCAAGAGAGTAAAATAATAATAGAACAAGAAAAGAATCTCAAGGCTGGAAACACTATTTTCTAATTCAAAATTTTAAAACTTTTAAATGTTCATTTTTTTTAATGAACTTAAAGGAGGGACTGCATTTACAGAATATAAGATTTTGTCAAATGTTTAGTATTCTGCAACATATAATTTACAGGTTTATATATGCAAATCAGATGAGTTTTAACTAATGTTTACGTTAGTAGTATACATAAGGATTTCTTTTGCCTTTGATATTTTTAGTCCTTTTCGAACGTTGTGAAATCTGGTTAGAATCTGGAACCTGATTAGATACCTCTGAATTTGAAATATTAATTCCCCCATCAATAGATTCTTCTGAATCATGAATGATTCTATGGGTGGTGAACATGAGTTAATGACAGTTCTAGTGAATATAACAGTTTAATTGAATGAACCTGAAGACAGCCGTTACCTCTTTCGACTTTCACGGAACGAACTTTGTTGTCATCACCAATAATTAATTCCAAAACCCTTACCAGAAGCCATAATGATCTAGTTTCAGCAGGATTTATTTTTTATAAAAACCACATCATCAACACTGGTTTTATTGTGAAAATTAACCTCATGCAAATCTCTACACTGTTCCCTCAGACGCAATAATCTTGATACCAAAGCTCGCTGAATTTAGCTAATATGGCATCACGATTTGATTGCATTAAGTCTTGAAGAAGGTTCAGATTTTCAAACATCTTGATCATCTATTTTCAGCACAAGTCTTGCATTAATATTAAGATGAAGAAAACAACTTGGAGTTATTATTTCGAGGTTCAAGTCTGTAGAACATCTATAAATAGGAGCACTTGAGTTTATGGCATTCTGAATATCCGATATCACGGTGATAAGATCGAAGTTTTTGATTCGGGAACGTTGAATTGTTTTATACAAACAGGATTTAATAATTCTGGTCATGCATTCCCAAGCGGCGTATGAGTATTTTGATGCGTTTTATGTTTTACACTTGAAAGTGTTGATTGAATTCATTGGAAGTGAAAACTTAAGCTCTATGAGATTGCAGCCAGCAATAAAAGATCTGACGTTATCACGGTAATATGAGATGGGATACCATATATATTTGTAAATCTAACTAAAGCCAGAATAAATGAGTGATTGCTTTAACTAATTCTATATGTACTGCATGTAACAATAAGCATATTCATCTTACTAATACCGTGGTTACTTTTCACCCAAACATGTCCAATGTAAACATGTCCCAGTGTGTAGAAATGGTTTAACAAGGTTGACTGTATTTAGAGAGATTCATAACTTTAGGATATTTGAAAGCTAGATTATTGAATTTTTGACATATGATACATTGTGAAATAATGTTTTTGACAGCTTGTCTCGCTTTAGGGATCCAAAACCTTGAAAGTCGGATTTTGTTTAAAGTTGACTCTATACCAAGATGTTTGTATCTTTTGTGATGTTTAATGATCAGTTTAGTTAAAGCATGATCTTTAGCCAACAAAACAGGATTGATAACTTCATAATCATATGTGGTGTTTTTTACATCTTTGGTCTATAAATAAGTTTATTTTTTTTTTTACTAATTTAGGTAGCTTTTTACCTTGGGGGTATGGAAGGTAAGCAATTTCTTCTGCAAAGCTTTTTTTGTTGCATTACCTTAGACAAATAAAGTTTGGCACTTTGACTATGATCTTGGTTCATGTCTTTTAATTAATTTTGGATCTTAAATATATTAGCTTCAGTTTCGACCAATCAAATCACCCCCACGCGACAGATCTATTTTGGCGACAACTCAGTCGGAGACTCCCACGTGATACACGATCTTATATAAACAAAACACGTGTAAGCTTCTGGGTGTTTCTTTTCATTCATCTTTCTCCTTGCTGCCAAGATGTAATCTTCAAGAAACCCGTCTTGACCATGTAGTTGTAGAATATTGGTTAGCTTGCCAGTGGTTTAACACACAAGTAGGCAAGTGTAGCCAAAGCTAAAAATATTTATTGCTGTGAATACAACAAATGTGGCACAAGGCCAAAAAGGGGGTGGGCAAAAGGACGGTCATCACTTGTCTTCAAATAAAACTTAGCTAGCCACAACCACTGACCCTATCATACTAGACAATATTCCTATCACCAAAACAACACATTTATCCATACCTTTCTTACTAAATCCACCAAAATACCTCTTTGTCTCAATGAAAATCCTAAATAATCCCCTTATGTACAAATATTGTCTGTGGGGGGCGGGGCATAAAGACAACAATTTTTAAAAGATCCCCAATGAGTATATACAATTATGACATATAAAATATTTACAAGAAACTAAACAAAAAGTAGTTAGTAATAAAAAAAACCACAACCTTTACATGTGGCAGAAATATCGGTTAACCGGACGAAATCGATGAGGGACTATGTTGAATAAAAGAAACATTCATACCTCCAAAGCATTCACACAGGCACACACACATTCATAGACAACAACAAATACGAAATACACACACGCGAAACGAAAGGCGTCCTGCATCCATCGAAGAACTGACATCACTGACCACCTAAACGAGGGAGGGGATGGGGAGTTAAACTAAAGGAAATAAAGTGGGGACAGAAATAAAAGGGGCCAATGCGCAAACACACCCTAGCTAAATTTACCGAAAAAGGAAAGAAAAACTAAAACATCAAATACAAAAACCTAATCTAGCCTAATCTCGGGATGGGTTGCCCATGTTCAACCCAGGAAAACAATATCCTTATGCCTAACCGGCATCAAAATGCCACTCAAGGTCAGCCCCTTTTACTCGGCACATACGCGCAAGATTCACCCACCTTTTGCCAAATTCTGATGAGGTGAACCGCCGCCTTTCCGTCCTAATCTTGACTTTAAGCTGATGCTTAAAGAACAAGATCAGTTGGGAAGAAGTGAACTTCTCGCCCTCATAGAATTCCTTCTGACGCGTCGTCCAAATCACGACTCTCATAACCCCTAGTAAGCAACAGAACACAGTGTTCAGCCTCCGTCATCTGCGGCACCACATTTCTACAAACAGAACTGGCTTCAAGGACAAAAAACTTTCCCTGCAGCATGCGAACCATGAGGCCTTCAACAAACTTGCACAACGGCACTACCGTCCTGCACTGAAAGAAGGCGTGACCAATGGTCTCGACTTCCCCCGTACAGCGACGACAGTTTGTTCAGCAGGCTTGGAGAAATATCCAAAGTCTCTTGCCGACCCAGAGGGCCCCACGAATCATCAGCCAGTTGAGTGATGCCTCATCATTATTGAGACATTTCAACCCAGGCGCCCAAGGCCATATCGAGCGAGCCTCCTGCTTCGTAAGACCGAGCTCGCCAATCAGATCATCTTGAACTAACTAACACTCGATACAATGCCTTACGAGACAACGCCTGGGCGTTGGAGAGGCCATCCGACGCCCGTAAGAGGTGTTTCAGAGCACGACGACATTCGCGGTAGAAGAAGCACTCGGCTCGGGGTGTACGAACGGCCTCCTCCTTGCACGAGTGCACACTTCTCAGGGATGGGAAATGTTTACGGACGTCTTCTTTCCAGAAGGCGCCGACCTCATCCGATCCGTGACACATTCGGTCTAGAAAGGTAATGCGAAGCATATGTTGACGAATCTCAATGCTAGGCATACCCAGACCGCCCCCAGAGGGATGAAGGCAACAGATCACGCAACATACCATAGGGGCCTTGTCTCTCCACAAGAAAGAGAACAAGACCTGTACTAATAAAATTAGTCTGGCATACGGGAGTGGAAGTACAGAGAGTCGGTACAGAAGAATCGGATATATGTGTGAAACACATACTTCCGCCCTTCCCTTTCAGGGAAAGGCCCCTCCGAGATCACAGATTAACCGCGATCTCGGCCTTCCCTTGTACCTCCGACCAATTCATTTCCAACTGGAGATCAGGACCGAACCAGACGCCGGGTATCTTGATCGGCCAATCCGTCCAGAGCAAAGGTCCGGGAAGAGAAACTCCCTTCCTCGCACCCAACCGCAACCCAACACTTATCGCGGTTGATCTTGGCTCCTGTCACCATCTCATACCCACTGATCTCTTTGCTGACTTCGTCAATCTCGGTTCTGCTCGACACAAGAACCGAAACGTCATCAGCATAGGCAGAATACCTGGCTGAGGTGGAAGCCCTAGGCAGGGAAATTCCGCGCAGGACCGGATTCGCCTTTAACTTGCGAAGGAATGGTTCCAACGCAAGAACGTAAAGCAGAGGCGAGAGCGGACAACCTTGACGAATGGAGCGAGACAATACGAAAGGCTTCGATCTTACCCCATTCACTTCTACCAGCGCCCCGGGGGTTGCATACAAAAGTCGGATCCAGGAGCAAAAGTCGGCTCCGAAACCGGCTGCCGAAAGGACAGCCTCCAGAAACCGATGGACTGATCTAAATTGATCAGCACGGCTTCACTGTCGACTTTTTCTAAGATCAAGCGTACCATATGAAGGTTATCCTGAATAGTCCTACCCTTCACAGCACAAGTCTGTTCGGGGCCAATCAGACTAGACAGGACAAGCTGCAAACGGTTGGCTAAGATCTTCGCTAAAATCTTTAACTCAGTGTTTAACATGGTTAAAGGGCGAAAGTTCCCTAACCCATCCCCACCGTTCTTGTCCTTACGCAGCAACTTGATCACACCACTGGTGAAGCGATGAGGTATAGACCCCTGCTTCATCCAGTGGTCGAAAATCAGTTCCAGCTAAGGAACAAAATCGGGCGACTACCTCAAGTAAACTTCGTAGGGAAGACCATCCAGTCCCGGAGATTTATCCAGGCCAACCTGCTTCAGCGCTTCCCAGATTTCCGACTCAGTAATGGGACCCTCGCACCTAACCGCTTCAGCTGCCTGGAGGCTGGGAAAGTCGGCTAAATAGGCGTCGAACTGAGCAGAGCTCAGACCGGGCTCCCTGGTGAAAAGATCCTGAAAGTAATCACGAAAGGCCTCGCATATGCCCGCATTTGTAGTCACGGTCCACTTATCCGGCAATGTGACGCACGCTATATGTCGCCCAGCCGCGTTCCGATTTTCCTCTGCACGCAGTTCAGCGGGCATATTCGTCGCCTCAGAAGACATTCTTTTTAACCTAGCCCTAACTACCAGAGCTTGATCCTTCTTGATAAGCAAGGAGGCCAACTCTGCCTTAGCTAAGGCTATTTCCCCACTAACACGGGATTTCACTGCCCGATCAACTTTTTCTTCTAAAGCCGTTAATCTATCTAGATTGAGTCGACGACTAAAATCGGCAGCAAACGTTCTAATTTTAGATTTTAACTTATCCCACCAGGCGTTTCCCACAACCGCCCCCATCAATTCCCTCTGAATCATTAGTAGCAGCTGGTCCCGGAAACCCTGCTCACCAAATAATGATGAGTTTAATTTCCAGTAACCAGCCAATCTAACCTTAGGCTTATCTAAGTTTACACGGACCCGGACAAGCCTATGATCCGTATAAACTATATAGTGGAAGCTTGGACACCCTAAGAGCCCTACGTCGACTCTCTTAACTAGGACTCGGTCGAGGTAGCTCGCAAGCGTCCCAGGAGCCGAGTTGCCACTATTTGTCCAAGTCCACGCTACCTCCCGAGGGTGTTCATTCCGGTACTTATCGACAAGATCAAACTCATCGATAAAGCCCCGAAATGGTTTCACGTCCGGGTTGTTAGTACCTTGTTTTTGCCCTATACGATCTATATCGGGGTCATGGACGTCATTCCAATCCCCCGCTAAAACTACTCGACGAGATGTCGTCAAGTACGGCGCGATCTGCCGAAACAAAGCAGGCCGCTCGGCATGGATATTGGGCGCATAAACCCCAATGAGACGTAGAACCTTATCCTTTATGGTAACATCCAGCACGCAAAGTCTGCCCGCCGGATCCGCGAAGACAAGGGACCAGGCAGCCTTCAAAGACTTGTTCACTAGCCAAGAAACACCCTTCGAACGACCATCAAAACATGCTGAATAAAGGGTGAACCCCTTAGACAGTGTGTCCTCACGGTCATGAGAAGAAAAACGGGTCTCTTGCACACAACATACATTCACCCCGAGGCGCTGAAGGTCAAGAGAGAGCCTCGCCCTGCGAGACTCGGACCTCAGGCTCCGGACATTTAGACTAGCCAACCAGAGAGCCATAGTGAAGACCGGTTAGGGCTGAAGTACTGGTTTGAACATGGACGGGGTAAGGATACCGACCGCCTCTCCCATAGACCCATGCCCCATCTCAGTCTTGATGGTACCGTCTTGGGAGATTCCGCCGATATCCCAGGGAAATGTTAATTTCAGGGCTCTATACAGGGAGGGATGAACTAAAACGGGGGCCCTCCCTGCACAAAGTTTTGATAGCTGCTTCAATTGTTGGTTTTGAACAATGGCTATTGGCAAGGCCATTTTGTAAGAACTAATGACCTCGTCTATCATTGTCCAAGCTTGATTGGAGCCAGGTCCTGTTCTTACAACAGTTACTACCCTTTGGGCATTCGGGAAATTTTGTGGAACCTCCACATCCAAATCTGCGTATTGCCTGATTGATAAGAGGTATTTCAGGTTTTTTATTCTATTCCCATAGTCCCGGGTTCTTTCTGCCTGAGCTGTAGAAATTTTACAGACATCTTCGCCCATGTTAAAAATATGTTTCTTTTTCTTCTTTTCAGTTTGTGCTTGAGAGGGACTTCTCTCCCGTTTGGAAGCAGGAGGAGGCATTTCTGTTTTTTTTTTTTTGACGGGGAAATGACTGGGAGTATGCAAAGGTGTATGGGATGATCTTTTTTTTAACAGGGGAAGGGCTGGGAGTGTGAAGGGGGGTGTAAAAAGATCTATGTTTATAGGGACTGGGGTCTCTACTGAGAGGACGGGCTTTTGACGGCGTAGATGGAGGGGAAGGTTTGTTTGGGTGAAGGTGCGGACCGGGCAGAGGACGTGGAGTGGACTGAGATTTTGATTGGTTGTCTAATTTTTTTTCAGCCTTTTTATTTTTTCCGTTTTTTCGTATCCTGGGTCAAATTTTTTCTGCTTCTCTTTAAATTCTAGTTGAGAGGCCGGAGCATCGCCCTTAACGTTGCCAGAGGGAATGGGGCTGTACGTGCCTTTTGTCCTTGGGGCTTCAGGGGGCTGAGGACCCGCTGTATGACGCTTCCCTCTGGCCTTACCAGCCACCAGCCATTCCCCCTCCCCCTTCTCCAAAACTGCACTAGCAGCGGGTGAAGGCTCTTTGGGGAATGTGGTCTTTGATGGTATACCAACCGGAGGATTTACCGAACCGGTCTCGGAAGCTGGTACGCCCATTACAGGCGAGACGGAAATTGGAGACGCGGTCAGAGGGGGATTTTGGTCAACAGAACCTTGACTACCAGAGGCCTTCTTCTTTGGCCAGGAGGAGGAAAGGTGACCAGTCTCTCCACACCTCCAGCATACCGGTCTTCGTCCAGTTACAATGACCGGTAATTTCAAACTCCCGACATCCAGACAGTTGGGGATGGAGCGGAAGGCTTTCTCATCTAACATAATATTGAAGCTCCACACCCCGTTCAGGTTATCACAGGAGGCGCCCAGAATTTCGCCATACTGGGACATGAAAGCGGCGAGGTGTTCGCCGATAACCCTGAGGAGGGACCTCATATACGGCCACGCTGGTCCTTCTGCGGCCTTCATACTCCGTTCTAAGGATTAAATCTTTAGTGATGAGCTCACGGATCGCCGCAGCTACGCAATCTTCTGTCGTAGGTAGCAGTACGTCCCACATAAAGAATTTGGCTCCCTTAACAATTCTAAGAGGCTTAAACCCCAGGGACTCTAGTGACTTCAATACTATGTTTTTCGCCGAGCGACAGATTTTGCGCGAACGCCTGTCGACGACGAAACCTGACACAATTCTTTTTTCAATCTTCTTCAATTCTTGGGGGTCTTCCAAGAGTCCACCTTTTACGACAAGGTGAGCGTAACTCTTAGCACGCTCCAAGAAATCCGCAAGATTGATAATGAATGCATTTCAGTGGGGACGACCAACAAGAGGGCGATTCCCCGGCCTCAGTCTTTTCTTGAGAGCCATTTTTGACTGTAACTGTAAGAAGATTTCAGTTCAGATAAGTCAGCTTTAATTTCTGACAAATATCTTTTCACATTGACAAAGTCCAGGTCATACTTTGGGTTATTATCTAGAAATTGTTTGAAAATTTCGTCAATAATGAAAGATTAAAAAAAAAAATCCCTTTTCAATAAATTTATGGCGGCGACATAATTATCATCATCCAGTGAAAGATGTGATATTAATTGCGACGTGTAGCCGGTTAAAAAAACTTTCAAAAGTGACAGTTTTGCTTTATCAGAATTTATCGAGGCAACACAGTTCTCAAATTGAACTAAGAAATTCGTAAATGAAAATTTACCGACTACACTGCCGCTAAATTTGGCGCACTGTAGTCTGGGCCCAGGCGCTTGAAATTGCATTTGGTCTGCCACATTAGAATTTTGTGGTAATCCCATAGTAGGAGCGGAAGAAACAACCTTTTGTTCTATTTCTGCCATTTTTCTATTACGTTAGAAACAAATTCAGTTTCTAATACTTCGTCTGGTAAAAGGCCACTTTTTTCCAAATTAATATCTGCCTTTTCACAGGCTTTCTTATTTTTGAATTAATAAATTAAAAAATAAGCAAATCGACCTGTACTAACCATGAGAGAAGACCTGTTTATTGGGATAGACGAAAATTCAGGGCCTGCTGCTTGGTGATGAGAGAATATCACTATTTTGGTTTGCAAAGCATTGAATGTGACCAGCCAGTCCCCACACTGAGCTGTTAAAGCTAGATCAGAGGCAAGATCAGCTTCAACAGTCTGGTTATCTAGAATTTTGGAGGTGCAACCATATACCGTTGTATCATCAGTTTATTTTATCATTATTGTATCATCAGATTTACGAAAACAAAATAACCAAAAAGCCATGAAGTAATATAGGAAAGCAAATAAAATTTCATCTTTCAGAAAATATCAATAATTACCAATTTGGTCATTTAAGGGCACTCTTAGGTGTATGAGATTATTTTTTTAATTATTCAGATTTATGAAAAAAGAACAAACCAAAAAATGCTTGAAGTAATATAGGAAAGTAAATACAATTTGAAATTTTAGAAAATATCAATTGTTACCAGATTGTGCCAGTCTAATAAGACACTGGATGAAAGAGATAGACTCAGCCTTCACTTCAAACACTTCAGTAAATATGCACATATTTCTACGATACAAACTACATGGTACAATGTAGGGAACAGACACTATAGAACAGTATGTAATGAGGATAAAAATGTTAATAAAGGACTAGGAGTATCAGAACCCGAATGAGATAGTCAATGACCAGCTTGTCTTTAGCATTAACTCAGACAAGGCATGTAAGAGACTCTTCAACAAAGGCAACTGACACTGAACAAAGTGATACAAATCCTCCAAATATGTGAATATATCAGCAACAACTCAAGATAATGAAAAATGAAGTTGATACAATGTGATCCATAACCTCTCTTGTACTGGTCCGCTTTTTCTCTAATCAATAGCATATGCATCAAAATTACTCACACAAGGTGATAAATATGCAGAGATTGAGAAAGAACTTTTTGCCATCCTGTTTAGGAACAAAAGATTCCACCACTACATATATGGCTGCAACGTCACCATAGAGTCTGACCACAAGTCCTAATTGCCAATCTTCAAAAAATCTCTTCATTCTGCTCCTCCTCAGTTACAGAGGATGTTGCTCTAGCTAGGCAACTACAACCTAGAGATCATACATGTCCCAGGAAACAAGATACCTATAGCTGATACACTATCAAGAAACTTTCTGCCAAAGAAATAGAGAAATACATACACGGCCTAATGAAGTAACTACAGTCTCTAATAAAAAAAAATAGAGGCTATCAAAATTGCTACCCAATGTGACCTTGGACTCCAAGCCCTCATTAAGTTTATCCAAGATGGGTGGCTTGAGCAAAGGAAATCATGCTACCCCAGGCCATAGAATACTCACCACGACAAATTAACCTACATAGAAGGCCTAATACTGAAAGGTCAGAAAATCCTGACTCTGAAAGCAATTCAGACTCAGATATTAGTGTGCTGACACATAGGACATACTGGTATTGAGAATAACCTAAAAGAGCTTGCTCTATACTATTTTAGGCTGGGATCTCTGCTGGAATACATAATTTTGTATTAAAGTGCCTTGACTGTATGGCTCTTTTGAATTCCAACCCAAGAGAAACCCTACAATCACACCCAGCAATAGACACTGATCTATTTGAGTGGTGAGTTATAAATTTTTTAAAGTGCACACGAACTTTATGGACACCCTATATATATATATATATATATATATATATATATATATATATATATATATATATATATATATATACAGGGTGTCCATAAAGTTCGTGTGCACTTTAAAAAATTTATAACTTTATTTATATTTGCGATAGAAATAATTTGTAAAAAGGATTAGAAAGAAGTAAATCTATATTTTTTTTAGGTTTTATTAAAATTTTATTTAAGTTCCTACATGTCCTCGATCATTAGCAATATAAAGAGTAATACGATTTTGCAGTTCGCGGAAAACATTTGCCAACTGATTTACAGTAATGCCTGAAATCACATTAGTTATTTTAACTTTCAAATCTTCTAATGGACTAGGTTTGGAAGCATACACAAATGTTTTCACATGTCCCCATAAAAAAAATCTAATGGAGTCAAATCCGGTGAACGTGGAGGCCAATAAAATAGTCCACTCCTTCCGATCCGATCTGTTAGGAAATTCCTAATTTAGAAACTCTCTAACATGCAGAGCAAAGTGACAAGGAGCTCCATCTTATTGAAACACTATTTTCTTTCAAGTTTAATTGTTCAAGCTGCAAGATAAAGTAATTCTGCCGCATATCTAAATAGCTGTCACTGTTAATAACACGATATTGAAAAAAATATGGCCCTATGATCCGATTTTTTTTCCAAAGCACACCACACATTAACTTTAAGAGAGTCCCTTTCATGTTCAACAGTTTCATTTGGGTTTTCAGTTCCCCAAATTCGGCAATTATGCCTGTTGACCTTGCCACTAAAGTGAACTGTTGCTTCATCAGAGAACAGTAAACTACTCACTAATGCATCATCATTGCCAAATTTTTCATTGAACTGATGACAGAAAATTAGCCGTGCATAATAATCCTCTTCTAACAACTGTTGATGTAATTGAATTTTCTAAGCTTTCATGTGAAGTTTTTCCCGCAGAATCTTATGCACACTAGATCTTGGGAGCCTGAGCTCTAATGATGCACGTCTTACAGGCTTTCTTGGACTTGCTGTAAAGGATTTTTCTATGGATGCAACACTTTCGTCACTGATACATGGCCTTCCAGTCCGAGGCTTATCATGGACGGAGCCTGTCTCTTTGAATTTTTTCATCCATTTAGCAATAGTGTTCCTATGAGGTGGTTCTTTATTGTATTCAATTCTAAACTTTCTTTGTACAGCAATAGTAGATTTCAGTTCAGCCAACCAAAGGATACAGTTTACTTTTTCCTCGGTTGAAGCCATGGATCAAATAAAGTTATAAATTTTTTAAAGTGCAGAACTTTATGGACACCCTGTATATATCAACAATGGTTGAAACTAGTATAAAGCATATACACCCTTTAAAATCTATTATCGGATACATCCCATGTCAAGGATATATAAGACTCACCACACCCAATCCCCTCAACTTCTCTTGAGAAGAGAGATATTGTATTATTAAGTTGGTCCCCTTTATCTAGCTGTCTCCTTTTTCTGTTTTATACATTCACTCCATTAGGAAACTGTATCTGAAGAATTATCCATGCTATTATACCCGGCTCATGAATAAATCTCTCTCATTCCCTTACACATGACATTCTAGTTGTTTGTAAGTATTTCATCTGAAGTTAGTAGCCAATGCTTAGCATAACAATCAGGAGGATAGATTCCAACTGACCGTTGACTTGAAGAGGTTAAGATTGTTGAACAAATTATGCCATGGACACTACAAAGTCAAAGTTCTTGGCAATAAAGCTCTGCGTGTGGAACATGGAGGAAATGAGTGTTTCAACTCCTTGGACATAGCATGGCCTATGTCTTAGATGTCTGAACTGGTCTTTCTCTACAAAGCATGAAAACAATTTTGAATTCATTCAAGCCTGAAAAATGAGGATTGAGCAGTTCCAACCCAGATATGGAAACAATTCTCCATTTTAATTTTAATTTGACTCTTCTAAAGGTAAACCCTGGCAGAAATAAGGTATATTTTGGGAGTGACAAAAATGATTACTTTCCAACATCTTTAGTAATGGATCTTATGTGTTCCACTTGAGGTCTGGAATGAACTTGAGATCCATTAAGCTTAACTTAATCTGACACAAAGCCATAAGTATGAGGTACCTTTATTTGTATTTTGTTGATTGCATTACATATGTTGTTATATTTTCGTAAAAAAAAAAAAAGAATAAAAAAAGGAAACTAGCTTTCTTGTCCACGTGACTTTTCATACGTTCCCTTTCCTCTTTAAAAGCTGCGTTCTCCTTCCTTTTCATTCTGAATTCTTTCCTTTATTGATTACTGACTGCTGTGAATTAAGTTCAGTAAAGCCTTAAGAAAAGGTTATTCTATCCTTGCTTTCTTCTCTTTACTACGTAACAATTCTATTCTAGCTTTCTTCTCTGTACTACGTAACAATTTACTGAACTTAATTCCTCATGGACAAGATTATTCGTATGGACAAGTTTGATATATCTTCTGCAGACCCTCAGGCTAGCAAGCTCTGGAGACTATGGTACTGTAATTTTAATTATTACTTATCAACTATTGCTTCTTTAAACCCGGACAAACTCGAAGTCCTTTATTTAAACATCGGTGCTACCGTTGCTGATGTTATCGAGGGTTGTTCTGGATTTGAACATGCTGTTGAATTGCTGAAAAGTGTTTATGACAAGTCTCCAAGTGTTATTCATGCTAGACATTTGTTGTCTACACATCTGCAGCAGGAAAATGAGTCTGTAGACCAATACCTTCAGGCCTTGAATCGACTTGCTGTTGACTGTTGCTTCCAAGATGTTACTGCTACTACTTACAGGGATGAATCGGTCAGTGATGCATTTATACGTGGTCTCCGGTCCCCCGTAATACGTGCCAGACTGTTTGAAAATGATACGCTGACTCTCAAGGAGGCTACACAATGTGCTAGAGCCTTAGAACAGGCTCACTTTCGTGCTGAATCATACGCTTCTCAGATTGGATCAGCCGCTGCTATTACCACTAGGACTAAAAATGTGTTTACTGATTCGGCCGAGGAGGCCACTTCCACTACTATTACTAAAAATATGCTTTCTGACTTAACTGATTCTCGTACGGAGTGTGACTCTGTACAATTGTCTGCTGCCCTTGCTCGTGGCAAGTGCTACACCTGTGGAGGGAAACGTCACTTTAAGGATAATCGTCGCTATTGTCCTGCCTGTGATAAGATATGTCGAAACTGTGGCAAACTCGGTCATTTTTCTAAAGTTTGCCGTTCTACCATGCCGGCACCTTCACGTTCTACCTCAGCTATTATAGTAGCCCGTGCTAAAGACGATGATAGGTCTCCTCCAGTTACTAAAACTTTAGAATTAAAAGGAAAAAAGATTAACTGCCCTCATAGACACCGGTAGTTCTGATAACTTTATCAGTGCCCGTATTGTTAAAACAATGAAACTGTCTACTTCTAAACGGAATTCCGTAATTTCCATGGCATTGTAGGAATCCTTCTACTCGGTTTTTCGTTGTATATTAAAATATGGATTGTCGGGATTCAATACATTAATAAAATATCGTTACAGGGTCGCTCGTAATTTGGCCGTCTAAAATAATCAAACGCTTTTCATTGAAGGAATAAAATTCAGTAGAGAAAGCCGACGTAGTTTCAACAAATAAACATTGATTTAATATAACGATAGGAATACAAACAGTTGATAATAGATTCGAAAGTAATGTCTTTTGTTTGGGTTGATAAAGTTTCTGAAAAAAAATATAAACTGTTTTTGTGTACGTGTGTGAGAAACAATAAAATGTTGTGATATGTGTGTTTGTATGAAAAAGTCAACATGTGTGTGCGTGATTCATAGTAAAAACGGATACGAGAGATACGAATTGTTTCTTACTGTTGGCGGTGATGCCGTGGTCTGGAGTTTGTCAACGCTGTCGTTTTTGACATGAGGTCATGAAGGTCATCGGCGAGAGGTGTGTGTAGCTTGCTGGCAGCCGTGTGTATATTGTTTCGGGAACGGATTTCGTATGTTTTTATACACTTTTTCCGAACAATATCAGCTCCAGAATTAAATTATTTATTTATTCCTAATTGGCCCTAAGAAGTCACGTGGTATGTCTTCTACTATGTCCGTACGATATTTGGTCGGTATCTACCTAAAAATAATGATGACTAATACAACAAACATTCTGATTTGTAATCTATGATTTTATTGGTGTGTTTTAAGATGTAAGTGTTTTCTTGAGTGTGATTGGTTTATAAATATTGTAGTTGATATTTTAGTGGACACGACAGCATCGTCTGCCATTTCCCTCAAACTATCTGAATATTGTACTGAGGACATTATCTTCAATGGTTACAAATATAAACAAATTGACTTTACAGTACTTCCTGATTCCTGTGTGGATATTATACTCGGAGTGCCCTTCTTAAAACTACACCAGAGTATCACTATTTCGTTTGGTGGATCTCAGGATATTCTAAAAATCTGCGCTTTAACCAAGCTCAGTTGTGCTCCTGTTAAGTTGTTCCGAAACTTGACCCTTGACCCTTGACTGCAAACCTATTGCTACTAAATCCTGAAATTACCGTGCGGAGGATGCTCGGTTCATTGAAAAAGAAATTCTACAACTGCTTGAGGATGATATAATTGAAACAAGTTACTCTCCGTGGCGTGCTCAAATTGTTGTAACTTCGTCACCTAATAAAATGAAACGATTGGTAGTCGATTTCTCCCAGACTATTAATCGGTTCACCTTACTTGATGCCTACCCCTTGCCTCGAATTGAAGATCTCGTAAACCAAATAGCCCAATATCGTATCTATAGTATAATTGTCTTGTCCAAAGCGTACTATCAGATTGAAATTTGCCCCGAAGATCGCCTCTATACGGCCTTTCAAGCTGGAAATCGTCTGTACCAAATTAAACGAATACCCATGGGTGTTACTAATGGGGTTTCTGCCTTTCAGCGATTTATGAATTCTTTCATTTCTGATAACAAATTATCTGGAACCTTTTCGTTTATAGATGATATAACTGTTTGCGGTAAAACCCAGGAGGAGCACGACGTCAATTTGGAATGTTTCTTAAAGGCTGTCTCGACATACAACCTCGAAATAAACCGGGAAAAATTCGTTCTATTAACGTGCTTGGATATCAAATTTGTAGCGGAAATATCCAACCCGATCTTGAGCGTTTGAAGCCACTTTTGCAAATGCCTCCTCCTTCCGACTCAAATTCGTTAAAAAGGTGTCTTGGTATGTTTGCTTACTATGCGAAATGGATACCTAAATATTCACACAAAATTCGTCCACTAGTCGAGAATAAACAATTCTCTATGCCTCCTATAGTTATAAATTATTTCGAAAAACTTAAGAAAGACATTGCCGAGTCATCTGTAAAAGTTATTGATGAATTGCAATTTACTATTGAAACCGATGCCTCAGAAAAGGCTATTGGAGGCACTCTTTTACAAGCTAAGAAATTAAGTAGACATTCTTTTCTCGGTCGCTAAACCCCTCTGAAATACGACTTCATATAGTCGAAAAAGAAGCATATGCCATAGTCGAATGCGTTCGTAAATGGAGAGACCTCCTTGCTGGGAAACATTTTACTATTATTACTGATCAACAAGCCGTATCTTTTATGTTTAAACCTGCTAATCGCGGAAAAATTAAAAACGATAAAATTATACGGTGGAAAATGGAACTTCTTCCCTTTTCATACGACATAAAACACCGTCCTGGAAATGAAAACACAGTGGTGCTTCTACTTCTCCCTTGAAGGAACTTAAATCGATACACGATTCCTTAATACATCCTGGGGTACAGCGTTTTTGGCATTTTGTAAGGTCTCAGAATATGCCGTATTCGCTTGATAAAGTCCGACGTGTGACTTCTGAATGTATGACCTGTGCCAAAATAAAACCCCAATTCTTCGATTCTGCTAGTAATGTTCTGATCCGTTCTACTGCGCCATTTCAGCATCTTTCCATAGACTACAAAGAGCCAGATCAGACTAAAAATGGAGTATTGCTGCCATATCTGGGCTGGAACTGCCCAGTCCTCACTTTCCAGCCTTAATAAAAGTTAAAAACATGTTTGAATACTTGTGGGTGATGAATTATTTTCCACTCTACAACCCCTTTCCCACAGATGAAATGTTATGAGCCTCTTCTTGCTCTATCACTATTTCCATGGCATGCATTCTGACAAGCTATTTTCTATAATCTCACCAGCCATGACCTTTATAACTGGGATCAGCCATATCATGTGAATAATCCCCATTCACTTTGTATTCCATTAATAATAAGGAAGTTCCATTTGGACTTCTTCCCAAAAACTGCTACTTTGTAGAACAGACACCCAACAAAATATATTCCCAGTCCCTACAATCATAACCTGTTCAAGTCTAGGGTTAACTGTTACCTTTTCCTACATAACTTCATAAACTTCTTACCCCCTCTTTTTATGCTTATACATCATTCAGTAACCCTCTACCTTGAGTAGCCCTTGGGCCTTATATTGAGTGAATATTAGTAAAAATAAAAAAAAAGAATTGATGCCTCATTTTCAGACCCACACTTAACAAGTGTGAGTAGTGTGACCTTCAGCATATGTTTTCATTTCAAATTTTATCACAACTGGCTGTAGAAAGGTGTCCATGATAATGTATGACAGAAATGTTCCATTACCTTCCAGGCACTTCTATGTGGTTCATAACCTCTTCCGTACTGGCCCACGTTTTCTCTAATGTAAAAACTGGACACTTTCTAACAGAACTTATTGAGCTACGTCATATTCCTCAGTTGATTGAACTATACTGTTTTCTGATCACATTAATTTATAGTTGGACCCCATGCCTTTAAATTAATTATTGACAGTTAGTAGGATGTTGCGCCAACTAACATTCCAGTTGGGAGAGATTCCATCATCCATTGGTGTGACTCTAATTTCATAATGTACAAAAACAGAGTTAAAACATCTAAGTAGTTGTATTCATCATCTAATCATACATCTTCTAACAAATTCAAATCCAGCCGCTATCCTCCTAATATTTTATCCTGGAACCTTCACTAAGCTGCACTTAAATGACCACAAATGGCACAGATATAAACATATGAATACCATGTAAGAAAAAAACATTCTGTTTTATCAGAGGGAATACATCCAAGTTATTTAAGTTCAGAACCTAGATGAATGCAGTAAATCATATAAAAAAAAGCAAAAATCTGATAAAATCATTAGAAGTCTATCAAAGCAAATATACCAAATGTAGAATAAGTTACCACAGCCTTTATTGTTACTGTTCAGCCAACATATTCCTTTTGACTCTGGTGACTGTAATTTATAGAATTTTCATGATCACTCATGATTAACAGCAATTGATTGCTTTATTCCTTACACCATTTTCCTTTAATGAAAATTTTCATGCATATATACCAAATTAGCAAAAAGACTTTTATTTATTCATTCCCTTTTGACAAAGACATTTTTATTTCAGAAGTAGGCCAAAACAAACTGAACCTTTGTTTTTGTGTAGGCATTTGTTATAATATAAAATTTGTTTCATCATTTTGAAATATATGGTTTTGATATTTCTTTTCTGAAAGTATTTTCTTTTTACTGCTTGAAGTCTCAGAATAAGCTGAATGTAAGAATGCCTCTGATACAGTCATCAAACATTGCATGACAATTACTGATCAGCAAATACCGTACACTCCAAATTTTTTGCTTTGTTTTATGTAATTACCATTGTAAGGCAGTAAATAATTATATTTGAGGGGTCAAGGATTTTTTTTTTATCAGGAACTCTTAATATAAAGAATAATCAGGAAAATATTGACACCAAAAACTGAATTACAACAAAGACAGAGTTCTTAATAAAAAGGCCAAAGTTTTATTATTGGTAAACAATTAACAACTTAATTACAAATATGTACATTTGTCAATTTGTAAGGATTGAAAGGAGTCATCACCTGGTAAGGGATGAAATATTAAAAACACACAAAAATGTTCCAAAGTGTAAGTGTGTGAATATGCAAATGTAGTTAAATTAGTAGTCCAGAACAAGGAGCATGGTAACTACATGCAAGTCTTTGGAATGTTCATGTGTTATGGTTCTTGATGAAAGGAGAAGTTGAACTCAAAAGAAATCACTTGAATGAAGTGACAAGGGAATACAAAAATGGTAGTGTGCTGAAAAAGATGCCGCACATGGCATGTTGTGATGTAAATCCAGAAATTTGGCAGGAAACCAAATCAAGATGCCATGATGTTAGGTTGAATTCAAAATGTCAATATGCCCATGAAAAAGGCACCAAATTGGTGTAGTTAATAGGAATCAAAACATGATAACATAGACCGTCATGGCAGTGTTTCTGTGAATAAACATTAAGAGAATTAACATGCAAAAACAATGAATAAAGGAACAAAAAAGAATTCAAACAAAGTATGGTCTGATTTAACTGTCCAAATCTGGAACAGATATATATATATATATATATATATAAGATTGTTATGGCATCATAACTTGGCTTGTCTTTCCTATTTTTTTGCCTAAGAAATTAAGTAGACATTTAGAAAATGTCTTTTCTTTAAGCAAAGGTTCCTATGGATCAGAATGATAAGATAAAGAATAAGTAAAGTGTATACATCATTTTTGTATGTTTTTTTTTTTTATATACATGTGTGTAATGAGTGTTCAGATAATTTAGTTGTAAAATTCAAGAAGTGTCTGGGGTTTTCTAACCTCAAATTTTTGTTAAGTGCTAAGAGATAAATATTACTAATATGGCCTGAAAAAGGAAAAGGAGCCAAAATTTTTGTTGACACACGTGTCGACAGTCTGTCCATGTTGACTGCCTGTCCGGTAGTGAGTATGTCCCATTTGTGTGTGTAGAGGAAAAAAGTGGGTCAGTTCTCATTGGTTTAGAATGAGTGAATTAATGATAATTATAATTGTTATAATTATTTTATTATAATTATTTTTGACACTATAATTTTTATTTTTTTATGGATGTAACACCATTAATGATCCTCTGAATTCATACCTTACTCTCTTATTCCACTAATTTCCATCCATATTTACTCTGTTGATAGAATTGGTTGCATGTAATAGCTTTTGGGACCTATCATCATCAGATACAGGTAAAACTCTTTAACCAGGGATGACTGAATATAATATGTTGTGACATCATCACTGCACCCATGCTGCAATTTGCACAAGGGTTACATATCAATACCCAAAGTACCAGAAAGTAATCCTACATAACTTTATCTGAGTTTTTTCATAAGAGCAGCAACTTGGAGCACTGATCATTCAAGGTTGGTAGATATTAATTCAGTAAAGTACATATTCATTAAGGAGAACTTCTCTCAATATTCATTGTGGAGATGATCTTTTAATAGCAGATGCAGTTCAATGGCATGCAACAAGATGATAGGTCCCAAAAATTCTTATGAAGAAGTCATTATCTTGACATGAATCCTATTGAATATGTCAGCCGTTTAAGGTATTTAAAATTTCTGGTAAAAGACGTGGTCCAAACAATGTTGAAACAGAAACATTCACACTAATTACAGGTCTCACTGAACCTGTTATTCAATCTACCCCCAGGGATTGAGTAAAGAGTCTGGTTCAAACTTCCATTAAAGTTACCAGGTTCAACGAGCAGTATCTGAAGAAGGATAGAAGGTATCAGCTGAAATGTTTATCATCTCAGAAATATAGAGAGATAAAACAAAATCATTCTAGGAAAGTTTCAAAACCTTTAAAGATGGTTCTTTGTCTGATCTGGGTGTGCAATGTTTACAAAAGTTTTTAAAAACTATATTTTCAAAAATATGAGCATGCTTTCTCTCCATGTCGTAAAGAATGAGACTCAGAAATAAGCATTAAAATGTTAATAACAAACCTTTTCCTTTATTGTATGGAAAAGGATGAAACAAAAAATAACCATTAGCAAGTACAGTCAGAAGGAATCTTTAGTTTTCCACAGTCAATTGAATAATAAAAATGAGTTTCATATTCACTGGGTTGATTATCATTTCTTGTAATATATCCCGCTATGTACACAAATGCCGTTTTTATTTCATCAGAAAGAGATGGTTTTAAATTTTGCAGATTGTCAAATATTTCTGAACCTTCCTCACAAACTTTATAATCACAAGATGTACACTGGTGACCTGGCTTAACATCAAAAGCATCAATATTTACATTTTGATTTAAAAGTAAAGATGTCTGCTTAATATGCAGCTTTTCAATACACTGTTGGACATTTATAAAATAAGTGCCACCTGATCCTTGACAAAGTTTACTAAATTCTTTTTCTAATGGATGAGTTGTGAATTGTTCAAGTAGGTAAATGATATTCTGAATTTTAACTTCAAATTCAAGGCCAATAACACTGGCCTAACTCAAACTGAAACTAAAATACCCAATATTCAAAACTGGCCTCCAGTTCTTTTGTGTTCTGTTCATTATGACTTGGTCTCTAATAGAGAACACTATACAGAGCGATTCAGAAACAAATTGTATCAGTGTCCAGTTATGCCATTAGTGATAAAGAATGGTAACCTTTAATCAGGCACAGATGAAAAAAAAATTGTTTTCTCTGTTTTTAAGAGTGCGTTAGGCAGTTTTAGAGATTTGAAGCTAGAAATGCCAAGTGGAAGGGGCGAACTAAATTTAAATTTATTCTTTATTTTTTTCTAATTTCATGTATACAGACATAGGTCTATGTATATATTTCTTTTGCTAACATAATAATTTAAATAAATACTTTCAAAACATTCCAATTATATTCACAATTATTTAGTTAACTTTAAATTTATATTTTTAATAATCTGGCATTTGGTCATATCTACTAAAAGAAAAATAACAAAAGAAAATTCAATATACTATGGACAGAAAAATATTTTGTAATTGAAGCATGCAGTAATATTATCTCCCTTATGTGTCATGATAAAATTGCTGTATGCAAGGAATTATGCTGTCAAGCATGAGTTTGAATATAATAAATTAAACAAAGAAAGAAGAAAAATGAAAATAAATGAATTAAAGAAGCAGTTTTAGTTCTCAAGAAAGCATTCTCAGAAAATCTGTTGTTAAAATTGATACATGTACAAAAGTTAGCTATTCAATAGTTGAAAAGTTGGCTCAGAAGGGCAAGCCACTGATAGATGGTGAATTAATAAAAGAATGTATTGTAATTGCTTTCAATGAATACTGTCCTGAGAAAGTGAACTTATTCAAAGAAATGAGTTTCTCATATCAGACAATTCGTAGAAGAATTGATGACATAGCTGATGGTATTGTGAATACATTACAGACCCAATTATCTAAATGTGTTTATTACAGTTTAGCTTTGGATGAAAGTACTGATCAAAGTGACATTGCACAATGTTTATTTTCATCAGAGGAATTGATGTCAATTTTAATATAATTGAAGGAACGTTGACCACTTTGCCAGATGAAGGGTACAACAACTGGCAGGGACATACTTGAGCATGTTAATTTATCAATTGAAAATTTCAATATTGATAGAAATAAAATTTATTCGATTACAACTGATGGTGCTCCTGCATTAATTGGTAAAACTAATGGATTTATTATTTTAGTCAAAAAAGCAGTTGATCATGATATACTCAACTACCATTGCTTCATCAACAACAATTATGTGCTCAAAAGTTAAATATGAATCAGTTGATAACAGATATTGTGAAAGTTGTAAATTTTATCAAGTCTTGGGCCTTGAAATATTGTGAGTTAAAAAAATACTTGGAAGAAGATGGCAGTAAGTATTAAGACATTTATATGTATATATGTGTGCATGTGATTATATATTAGAGAAAGTTTATCCATATCTGTTTCTTACAGAATGGAGGTATAGTAGGTCAATGGAAGAAATTTAAAAAAGGCAGAATAATAATGACAGTAATAATATTTATTGTATATTATTAGGGCAATAGACAAAATAGAAGCATGATGTGAAAAATGTTAACATTTTTTAGACATGACTGTGTTCTTTCTCAATGAAAAATATAATGATGTTGGACTCTATATGGGAAAAATATTGTTTAAAAAAATTTATTGTGTAGATTTGTGGAGTTTATGACCATTATTGGATGGTTGATCCTTGAATAGAGGATATAACAACTACATCACTAAATATCAAACCTACAGATGATCATTGTTACTTAAATTTTAGCAGATGGCATCCTACCAACAAAACTAAAAACAATAATCTGTAACCAATGTTTACTCATTAAACATATCTGTTCTGACCCTGGAGCTTGCAAAAAACATATAGAACTTCCTCACTAGAAAATATCTTCTTTCCTCAATAGAAACTATCCTCTAAAAACAAAAGAATTAATCATTAAGGCTTCCAAACATAATAGTGATACTCTTCTAACCTACAAAACAAATAAAACAAATTCCAGAATTCTCATAGCTTCTTTTATTTTTTACAGGTTTCATAACTATCTCATCTTTTACAAAATGATTTCCAGTACCTAAAACTTGATTCCACAATTAATAAGATATATAGTGAAATCCCATTTAATGTCAAGCAACAAATTTCCAATCAATCCTTACATTGTCTAGATTACCTAAACTTCTCACTTATCAAACATGTAATAAACTCCAATGCCATGTTTGTAAACGTAACTTCCCACAATCACTGCAAAAAGTTCTAGAAAATGGCAAATGCAGTTACCTATAAGCAGTTCAGACCAAAGTTGAAAAGAAACAAATTAGATCCCATGAATTTTGGAAGATCACCAACCAAATCATGAACAGTGGTAAAGCAGCTGTGCCCACAATTATAAATGGCCCTGATGTCATATATTCCTCGATAGATAAGGCAAGCCACTTCACCTCTATCTTTGACCATTCCCTCCTTGTTCCCATGTCTCACTGAGTATAATCTCAGTAATATTACCATTACAGCACAAGAAGTCTTATCAAAGGTCTTGACCTTAAGAAAGCCACTGGCTCAAATAAAATTCCAGTGTTTGTCCTTAAGAATATCAACCAAGACTGTTGGGCTCACATCCAACCTCAAGTGAAACTCATACATACAATCCATTGCTAAGGATACAGATAAAATGATCGGCTCTCTGTACTGATCCAGTAAATACCTGACTCTTCCTGTTATCCTCTACCTGTACAAGAGCCAGGTCAAGCCAAAAATGGAGTAATGTTGTCATATTTGGGTAGGAGTTGTCCAGACTTCACTGTTCAGCCTTGATAGAGCCTAAAAGCCTCTCTGAGCCATTGTGCGTGATGAATTATTCTCCACCTTTCAAGCTCTCTCCCACAGGTAGGATGTGGCAAGTCTTTTGCTGCTCTTACCACTACTTCCCCAGAAAGTGTTCGGATGAACTAGTTCTTGGTACCACCAAATCAAACCTTCACAGCAAGAACATACTATGCCACTTACATAGTAGCAAACCACCCACATTCCCTCCATCGGTGAGAAGTAAGTGCCACTCAAGCAGCTTCTAACCGCAAACTACTGTTTCCACATGTTTCCCTGATCACTACAATCTTAACCTATTCAAGGTCAGGGTTAACTGTTATCTTCCACTTCTATACACACAAATGGCCCCCAAATATAACCCTCTACCTCAAGTGGCCCCCAGGCCTTGTAAAGGGGGAACCTTACTGTAAAAAAAATATTATCATTGATAGAATTTTTATCCTACCTGGTATATATATAGTAATCCAATCTCCTCCCTTGACTTGTGACAGTTCAAATATATCTAATTTGCTGCAATAAATGTAAGAGAGATAATTACATTGATGAAACTAGTACAGAATTCCATCTTTAGTTTAATAACCACAAGAAAATTATCAGAGATAATGACATGAATTTCACTGTAGCTGAATTTCAACCAACTAGACCAGAGTAATTTTAATGCGAGATGCAACCTTTTTGCTTCTTTCCAACAAAATTGCAATAAATCAGATTTAAAATTCATTTTTAAAATAAATTCCCATATTCTTGATTGAAATATAAATTTAGTCATACACAGTGAACATAAAATCTACAAAAGGCTGACTACAAAACCCTCACAATCCTAATTGTGTCAGAAATAACAGACAACTACCCCAAAAAGTACAAGATGTAATCAATAAAATAAATCATTCACAGATATGCACACTATCATACATGCATTCAGACACATTAATAGAAAAAGCACAGTGGTGGGAAAGTGCCAAGATACCAGGTCAGGACCAATAACATTGCAAATTCTTTGTATTTTATCTAGAATTGATAAATGCATAGCAGAAGTACCAGATGTGACAGAAATGTTCAATAAATGGTAGACTTATAAATGCATAAGACAGATTAATATCTAAACTGTTTGCAGTCTGAAAGTTAATTATTTAATAATGAATGTCATAAAACAAATATCTAAAGTATCTTTTGTAATTATGTAAAAATTTGATATTTTATACACATAAATGCAGAACTTAGTGATACTTTTTCTGAACAATTTCAACACTTATCATTATAATAATTGTTATAACAAGCATTTGGTTGCAAAGAAAAGGAACCATGTGTATTCGCCAAATTTGAAATATATATATATATATATATACATGATTGAAATTTGGCAAAAATTGTTCATGTGTGGTTCTTCAGTTTTGTTTGACCTATTTCTTGGTTTGGGTGATCAAGGTCACATTTGGGGTCAGAAGATAGGTCTGGAGTGGATCAGCCATTGGTGGGGTTTGATGTATTCACTTCTTTATGCTTGTAAAAGATACTGTGGAGGTGTTTGATGGGGTGGTGGTTTTGTGATGCCAAGATGTTGAAGCTGAACTGTCTGGTAAGGTGGGTTGGTTGGTCGAGGTCATAGTGGTGGTTTGATTCGTTGTGAGTCGCATTGCTGAGGTTACGGTGATAATGATGAGGCAGGCCTGGAGTGGATAGTCAAGGTTGATTGAATGGAATGACTCTGTTGGATTTTAGTTGAATATAGTATCACCGTGACAGAGTGGTAATGACGAGGATGGCCTGGAGCTGGATAGTGAAGATGTTGAGGTGTTAGAAATCATGGTGGTGGCATCAGAATCCCGGTGTTGAAGCTGGCTCATCATGTGGTGAATCAGGTGAGATTAGTGAATCTTGGGTGACAGTGCGCCTGTGCATTGACAGGAGGCCTTTCAGCCTGCTGCTGTGTCAGTTGTTACAAGGAGCTTTCTTTTAAGCAAATCTAGTGATCCCCAGGATTTCTTTTTTCACCACGAAAATGTTCATAATAGGCTATTGTATTTTATTGTGGGGATTTGTGGACTGGATGTGATGCTTGGAGCCCCTGTTCAGAAAACAGCTTTTTATTTTGTGTTTTGCTTTCTTAGCATTCACATCCAGCCAACATGTAGAGTGAATCAGAAAGAGATCTAAATGCAGTGGAGTATAACATCTGATGATCTTTTGTTGTTAATGTCAGAACATTTATTTTATATAAGTGCTTACTATCATTTAAATTTTAGAGAGTAGCCTTATAAGATATTTACAAATATCCTCTTTATTTTCACACAAATATATAAATTTGAAAGATGGAATACATGAAAACCCATTGGATGTTTAAATTTTTTATTTCCTTCTTGATATTTCATCCCTTTCAACTGAGCATTATCAAATGAGTGAAACATCAACAAGGAAATGAAAAAAATTAAACAAACAACTGGTTTTCATGGATTTCATCTTACTTTGTTCAGATATTTTATATCAGTCATTCATCAAATATATACATGTATGTGCATGCATTTATGTATATATGTAAATGCATTAGCATATTTCTGTGAGTGGATTTTGGGATTCACTAATTCAGATTCCAAGAACCTCTAGAGAAATGGAAATGAGTCAACCAAACAAAATAGAGACCAAAGCAACATAGGGTTCGGTAAGACAGGAGTCAAGAACTATATGACAGCCACATGTGAGTGTGACAAAATGGCAACATGATAAAAACTCTTCAGAAAAAATAATATAGTTTTTAAGTCAGTTTTTATTTTTCTTGTTATTTGTTACATATTTATTAATTCTTTAAGATGTAAAATTTACATTCATTAACCTTTTCAATTTGACTTTTGCACAAACTTTTTTTTAGTAATTATTTCTGTATTAATGAGTTCATGATATCTATGAATGTTAACAAGGTTGCATGTTTGTGGGTATTTTAGGTGAAGATGTGTGTTCAATATGCAAACAAAGAAAATAGAAGCATACAAATATTTTAGTTTCTGCTATGGATATTTATTCTTTTTATGGTGATTGTAGTGAAACAAAGTTCTCAATGTCTCTTGGATATGTCAGTTTTCTTTCTTTTTTGTTCAGAAGTCAGTTAGAATATCAATGGTTACAATGGTTGAGCTCAAGTTGGCTTTGTGTTGAGTTAGAACAACTAATTCACTTCATGAGTAGGGCTCTATTCCTTATTTTCATCATCCTGATATCATCAATTCACAACTTGGTATCTATTTGCTCTTGTCTTAATAGTAAGTCTGATAGGTTCAATAAAATCAAATTGGTAGCTGATCTTGAAAATACCTGATAATTTGTTGTTAATTTTAACACCTCCAAAATGAATAGGCTCTCTATAATCATCTTAAACAGCCATTTTTTGCCATCATGGCTAATGCTAACCTCCAGGAGAGCATTCTTGGTCTTATGACATGATGTGGAACAATTATATCAAATCAACTGCTAGGTCTGATGCTAGGAAAGATTTTTTTTTGCTAGAATTGATCTTGTACTTTTATAAGTATACAATTCATCTTTATATTGAGTATTGCTGTGTTATCTGGTCTGAGACCTCTGCTACATATCTAGAGATTCTTGACAAAATCCAAAGAAGATACTGCAATATTATTGGTCCTGACCTGGCATTTCTGCTTCAGTGACTTCCCCACCACTGTAATAGCTTCCTTTTGTATTTTCTATAAATATTTTCATGGCAATTGTTCTGATGAGCTTTCCTCTTTGGTACTTCAACTTCAAGAATTTAAGTGCAGCTAGGTCTCATAATTTCACTTTTGAAATTGCTAGTTGTAAGTTCTATGCTAATAGTTTCTTCTCTTGCATTTCTTATTTGTGGAACTCTCTTCTGGCTCCTTGCTTTCCTGTCAATTACAATCTTCAAAAATTTAAATGCAATGTCAGTAATAAGCTTCTGTCTCTTTGAATCCTGTTCTTTTATTGTACCTTCTGTTTTTTCACTCTCCGTAACCCCTTGTGGCTTTTACTGTCTTGTTTTGGGTGAAAAGATTAGAAAAAAAAAGAAAAGAAAATATTCACTGAAATAACTAAACCAATATACATCCAACACATTAAGGATGTAAGAATACAGAAGGCAATTATCTCACTTTGGTAGAGATAAGTCATGTGGGCCACATGACATCCACTTAGTGACATCACTTCATGCAGTGATAAAAGAAGCAGTAGCCAAATTCAGTTTGTTTACAGTAGCCACCAATGTAAGGTTGCTTTTTTAGTCTGTGCCAAAGGGCCCAGGATGAGGGTAAATCTGCCTCCCCATCAGCTTATAAGTTCAAGTTGCTGTTTCCCTTTTGGAATGTATCTGTCCCAGATATAGAAAGAAACTCCAGTCCCCAATTTGGGAAAACCTAAGACTTGCTGTTTCCGTTTGTAGAATATGTCCTCACTTGGAACATAGAAGAATCCCTCCTTTTGAATCTGTAGTCCTAAACATGGCTTCTCCAGACACAGGAGTATTTCCATATTACATGTAAGACCCTTCCTTTTGTTTCTCCTTACACTTTGCTTTGCTGTGTAGATATATGTGACATATTATTCTCAGCGTGAGACACTTGTATATATGTATATATAGTTTAGTGATATAAAAGTCTCTCTGAGAATAAAGCATGTTTGCTATTCATTTTCCTTTCAGCCATTCCATTCTGGCCTTGAAATACGGGGTCGTTATATCACAGGATAATGCTAAAGCCTGTAACAGGGGAAAATACAAATGGTAGAATGAATCTTTCTTCCATAAGTCTCTCTCCTGTTACAAGGATATTTTCTTTTTAGCTAAGAAAATAGTTGATATTAAACAAATAAAAGGAAACATTAATCTGTTCTTAATTTTACATACAAACAAAATATGAATTTAAACCTCTCTTTCTTAGAAGCCTTTATCAACTTTAACTTTTTAATTCAGAGAGGCTACAAAATTTTGCGTCTGCCACCACCATGTGGGTTAAGTAAGGTTCTGTTTGTAAGCATGGTGATGATGTTTGTGTTTTCTTATAACAACAACTGCAGCAGTGTTATTAACGATTATGATTAAGTTATGAATAAGTTAATGGTAATATTAGCTGTTATATTATTATTGATATATTTATAATAATTGATATAGTTAAGATGGCTGTAATGGTAATGTTACCAATAATAATAATAATAGTGATAACAATACTAAAAAATAGAATATAAAATAATAAAGAAATAATAGCAATGATAATAATGGTGATGATAATAATAATAATAATAATAACAATAACAATATATATATATATATATATATATATATATGAATTGGGATTAAATACAGATTAAATATTGAAATTTTAACAAATTTAAAAAAATCAGAAAAATTTAGGGAAAGTTTGACATGATTGAAATATATATATATATATATATATATATATATATATATATATATATATATAGGGAGAGAGAGAGGAGGAGGAGGAGACATAGTTAGATTTGTAATATTGACAGTTTAATTAAATTACACATTCATTTTGACTAAGTTTTGCACAATATCACATTTAATAGACTTGGTGCATGCATAATAAAAGCTATCTTTTTGAAATAAAGCAAAAACTAAGTATTTCTTTTTATAACCATTTTACCTCCAAGCATGGCAATAAAGCCACTAAGATGCAAAATGTTACTGAGAGTGAAAGAATATGAGAAAAAAAAAAAACATTATTAAGGATTGAGAACAATAAAAGAACAAGAATAGAGGGTAAACAATTAACACTGTATTTAAATTTTTAAAAAGCAAGAAGATGAAAGAGAGTTCCACAAGCAAAAAGTGCATAAAATACACTCCTATATATACATATATATATATACAAACACACATACAAATACGTATATCATTTTGGATATTTTTTTAACATAGCTTATCATTATTAAATTTATAATTGTATCTATTGATGTGCACATAATTGTATATAAAAATGTTATTTATAATTATAAAACTGCACTCATATTCTGCCTGATTTTGAGATAAATTTTTAATCAGTTGTCATTATATTTTAGACTATTCTCATTTTTCTTGTGTCTGTGTGTTTGTTTATGGTGAATGAAACTGAGTCTTATTGACTATATATCCAAGCTGTGGGTTCTCTCCCTTTGTCTTGATACTTTTTGCTTATTCATTGAATTCTAAAAACTGTCAAGATATTTTCAATAGGCGTTGGTACCTTCTAGTTCATTTTTTTTTTATTTGGACGTTCATGTCTACCATTATAAACGAGTTCTGGACTACGTAAGGCTATTTGTTTATTCTTGTGGTCTGTCTAAAACATCACTTGGAGATATGACAGATAGGTGCTTCTGAATTATATCCCCTGGATTTGATTTGACTAATTTCTCAGGTTTTTAAAAAGGGACTTTTATTTTATTTTTTAGCTTTATATATTTTTATATTATTAGTAGTATCTCCAGTATGGTATTAATAAAAACAGTGGACCAGATAATATTTACGATATAATCAAATATACTTATTCATTCGGTTCAGTGATATTCTATATCAGTTATTAGGATTTTATTTCAGAGATTATAGATCTGTTTCCTTACCATATAAATACCTTGTGAAACCTGATTTTGTGATATCTCCATATACACTGGAAGTGAATGAATTAGTAAAAAAATACCATAACAATATACATAGTTGATCAGATAATGACTGATGACAAATAATCTGCATAATAAAGTGCAGAGAATAAATCATCCTAAATGCCAGAAAAAAAATAATGATAAAGATATTTAAAATAAAAATCATTAAATATTAATTTATACTAAACTGTAAAGAAAGCATCATTTATTCAGATTATATTCCAACAATCAAAGATGAAAATGTATTTTCCTTATGAATTTTAACAAAGTTTTGACAGAATGTTTTTTCTACAATGGAAAAAACAACAAAAATAATAATAATCAAACTGTAAAACTTAATAAAGTAAGTCCATTCATTTCACTAATTTTTCAGTTTCTCTAATTTCAAAGTCATGTCAATTTAATCATTTTGTCAAGAAATCTACAGTCAAGTACAATAATGTCTTGAGATACAAGTTTAATTTCATTTCAAGACTGAGCTCGTAACTCAAAAGACTCATATCTCAAATCAATTTTCCCGACTGATATTAATGAGAATATTTCCAATCTATCAATTCTAGGCCCCTAAAAATCACCATTATTTTCCTAAAACTCACACCTATTTTTTTTATTTGTTGGTTTCTTACAAGTAAAAATATGCAATAAACGAGAAATGTAGTTTACAAACAATAAAATAAGAAAAAAAAACAAATTGTAAAGAAATAAACTGTACTAAACCATGAAATTCAGACACATCATGGGTCAACTAGCGGAGAGAGAGAGAGAGAGAGAGAGAGAGAGAGAGAAACAGCTTACCTAGCAACTGTCTACCTAGCCTAGCAATGGTTAGGCTACAATACTGAAGATTAACTTCTTAATTTTAAAATTTTTTAAGACATTTACATTTTATCCATTATTGTAACTAAATTTTTTTAAATTTTATAATTTTTTATTTATTGTTGACGTAGAATGCATATACTGTATCACCAAATCCATTACTTATACGTCTTCCTCATGCTTTTTATAATTTCCCACTTTACCTCAAGTGAAATCATTTGCTTTGACATTTCATCACTAATTTTTACATTTACTTTCTTCGGACACATGTTGTCACTAAAAGAATTTGGCAAAATAATGGCAAAAGAAATACAACACAACACAGACTCTTCCAGAGTGGGGTGAACATGTGTACTGCAAGTGGAAATACACTTGGTGCTCGCTAAACCAACTAGCAGATGCTTAACTGAACATCGCTCGTATCTTAAGGTAAAAAAATTGGCCAAACACCAGCCCGTGTCTCAAAAAACTGATATGTTGGTACGCTTGTATCTCAAGTTAGTACTGTATTTATTTACTCAGCTTTGCTTAGAGGATCTGATATTTCTAAGTGATCACCCATCTAATTACTGAGCATGCTCATCACTGCTTAACTTTTTTAATATGGTGTTTTCAGTGTGACCTGACTATAAGCCCAATGTAAATATCAATCTAATTACATTCACTCATAATTCCATCACCTTTGATCATAAATAGACATTCTGCAGTAATTAGCCCTTAACAGACAAATTGTTATTGATTAATGAATTTATACTTCTATTTAAAGAATGCAATTTTAATTAAAAGAGAAAGTAATTTATTAAGGTGAAAATGTATATAAAGTGCACTAATTTCTGAGTCTTCCATGGTAAATTTACTTCCAGGATCATACAACATATCACATTTCCTGAAAAACCTATCAAATTTTGTACAAAAATCTTCATTTAATACCAAGAGTATGTAAAAAATGTTTCTGTAGAAGAGAACGACACCTTACTTACCTTACACTGTTTTGGAGCTATGAGAATTCGCGAGAATATGCAAGCATTGAGGACAGCATTCGTTTTTGGAACACTGCGCTCTTTTTTCAGTTGGCAGAGACTTGGATATTTAGAAAGCAATTACTTGGATCAGTTTCACAAAAGCTATTTTGGCAAAAATGATGATTGGGGAAGTTTGACATAAAACTTATTTCCAAGTTTGACGGTTCTGCGTCTGGACCATCTGTTGTCGAATGAATTGAGAAGGCTGAGTTGATCTGTAAGATGTGCCAGGTGAAACGTCCAGTAGTCCCTTTAAGGCTAATGAGTGGTGTGTTTGCTGTCTACTAGCAGCTGAGTGAGGAAGAAAAGGAAGATTTCAGTCAGATAAAATCTGCACTGTACACAGCTTTTGCCACAGACGGTTTTCTGGCTTATGAGCAATTTTCTGAGTGATGGCTCCATCCTAGAGAATTGGTGGATGCCTAGCTTGTGGAGTTATGAAAACTTTCCATCCTGTTCAGTGGAATCAGCGACCATGGACTGCCATGTGTGTTCATGTGAGGATTACCAGATCGAGTTAAACACCTTCTTTGTGCTTCAACCTAGATGGACGAGTTGTCTATCAGCCAGCTACTGACTCAATTGCGAGCAAATATGAAAGATGAAGTACTGGAAGAGGGACTGACAGTCACAGTAGTATGAACAACACAGGATGTGGCAAGGAAGCTTCCCACTGTAGATCCACATGGCTCCATAACATATGCTATTGTTGTAACGGCCGCAACCATTTCACAAAGGATTGCAAGGAATCACATACCAAAAGGCAGACACCACCAGATGCGATGTTACAAGTGCAACGTGGTAGGACATGTAGTCCGCAATTGCACATAGGGGAATAGGACTCAGTTCTGGTCCACTCCTCAAGCTTCATACAAAGAGGCTGCTATCTGCAATTGCTGTATGCTTCACTAGAATCAGGAGTTCTGCCTTGTTAGACACAGGCTGTTCTCGATTGCTTGTAAGCAGACTGCTCTGTCACACTTGGAAAAGAAAGGAAGTGGATGTGCTCACTGTTGGTGAAAGGAACCTCAAGTGCTCTGTGTTAGGACTTATTCAACTTGACGTGAGCAACAGGCCCCCTATCAATGTTGAGGTTCTGGTTGTGGACGATAAATTGCTAGGTTTCAACCTACTGCCTGATTGTGACATTATTAAGTTGGGAGGAGCATGTATGTCTAGCGATGGGATTGTGAGCTTTCCTTAACTTGACTGACTTTTGTGAACAGCCATCACCATCGAACCTGACTTCCATGTGGAGTATGACCAGAACAAGAAGATCTGGGTTGTGTCTTGGAAGTGCTCTGGTGATCAGACATCATGCACGTTGAAGAACCAGACAGCCGAGTATCCAGTACCAAAGCTGCTCAGAGAGGAGTATACTCATATCTGGATGGATAATGGTTGACTACTTCTGTATCCCGAGAAAGAAATTGGGCCCTCCAAGGGCCTGATCCATCTAATGGATGTGCTGCAGAAAAACCATCAGAAGTCCTGCCCAGTCATGGATTATTGGGAGCTCAATCAGTATGTGGATGTGCACACTGCGGATGCAGATGTTTGTGCACAAAAATTGAGGGAGTGGCGACAGGAAGGATTGGATGTTGCTGTGCTGGATTTATGCCATGCCTATTTGCAAATCCACGTCGACAAATCGTTATGGCCAGATAGATGTTGCAAAGATATTGCTTCACCCGTTTTGGCTTTAGGCTTAATGTGGCACTGCTGATCATGTGATCAATTGTGAATGCTGCGGTAACATAGGACAAAATCATCCAGAGGGCCATATCTTCATGCATCGATGACATATTTATCAATGAAAGTATATACATTGCGGCATGTCTATCGGTGCATCATCAACAATTTGGACTGACAAGTAAGAATCAAGAGCATTTAGAGAATGGTACCTGTGTGTTGGGATTATGTGTCCAGGAGGAGTTGGGCAAATTGCAATGAAGTTGCAGGAGTGAACTCCTACCACTACCTAACAGGCTTACTCATCAGAGCATCTTCTCTGTGTGTGGGAAGTTGACTGGACATTTGCCAGTATGTGGCTGGCTCTACATCACAACTGCATTTATAAAACAACATGCAAACTTGGTGACGACTGGATGGAATGATGAGGTGCAAGATTCACCTCTGATTCGGATGCTGACAGACATCATTACCAGATTGGCACAGAAGGATCTGGTGTAAGATGATTGGTGTGCTGATGGGCACAAAGTTAGTGTGTAGGTTGATGCAAGCTCCTTGGCCATTGGCATAACTGTGGAAAGAAGTGAATCCCTAGTTGAAGATGCCTGTTGGGTGCAATCAGAATGTGAAGACAAACATATCAACCTGGCAGAGCTTGACACAATCTTGAAAGGTATCAACATGGCACTGCAATGGAGAGTGACTGTGGTGCGCCTGAAGACTGACTCAACGTGGGTTTCTGATATGCTGTTTGGAAAGTCTCAGGTGTGCACAAATGCGGCGACAGAAATGTTGATAAGATGTCGGCTCAGCACAATCAAGAAACAAGGTGGAGGAATATAAATTGACTGTTGACATAGAGCTTGTCAGATCCCATGCAGACTGAGCCGATCAACTCACGAAAGTGCCTCAATGTTGGCTGGGCGCAGTTTGGAAAGAAATGAAACCAGTGTGCACCACATCTATGGAAGAGCAGGAATCAACCCACATTCAAGCCATCCATTGACTTTGTATGACGAATCCACTCTGAGGTCTCAAAGGCAGCTGTTTGATATATGAGGATATGGCCCTCTGGATGAATATTTGGGCAGTGGTTGGAGAGTGTGAAGTGTGCCAATCCATTGACCTAGTGCCAGTGCATTGGAAAGCTGGATGGTTGGATGTATGCAAGAGTTGGAGGCTGGGTTGGGATGGACATAACCCATTACCTGACTCTGATTGACTGCGGACCTAGTCAGTTTTCTATCAGTGGCTGTTACCACATCAGGATGTTGCCAGCATCATCCGACAGCTGGAGTTACTATTTTGCGAGAGGGCCACTTGGCCGAGTTGCTCATCAACAATGGCATGGCATTCTGCGAGGAGGTATTCGCGAGGTTTGCTGAGAACTGGGGCATCTGAGATTTCAGCATGCCTATCAACCATCAGGGAAGGCATTGTGGAGAAATGCAATCACACCATCAAGTGTATTGTTGCTTGATTGGAATATTCCATTATGGCGGTGATATATTGGTATATGATGCCAAAAGATGACGTAACAGCTTCATCGGCACCAGCCAACACTATATACATCTATCAAGCCCACATAAAAGGTGTTGATGTCACACCACCAATTGATCTTACAGTCTACAGAGAAGGAGATGTGGTTTGGGTAAAGACTCCACATGGTTGATGTTTGATGCACTTCAAAAAAGGAACAGTAACACAGGTCTACAGCCTGCATTCAGTTCTCATCAATGGAACGCAACTCCATATCAGAGATCTCCGCCTGCGCCAGAGATCTGCTTTGTCGGAAGTTGATGGCAGTGATATGTCATCTGAAAGCGACTCAGATTTGCCACTGTTTTTCAATGCAGGGCCAGATTATTTACCTATGGAACCAGATGCTGCAGACAACGATGAGACCAAGTGGGCACAAATTCAGAAGAGACAGGTGAAGCCCATCCACCTTTATGTAGAAGTATTTGATGAAGGCAACCATCATCTCTGTGTCATTAATGTGATCAGGAGATCAGGGAGGAGTGTAGAAGAGAATGTCACCTTAATTTAAGAAAGACACTGTCTTGGAGCTACGAGAACTTGCATGAGTACACAAGCGATAAGGACAGCATTTGTTTTTGGAACGCTGTGCTCTTTTTTCAGTTGGGAGAGACTTGGACAGTTAGAAAGCAATTACTTGGATCAGTTTTACACAGTTTTTGTCAAGCTCAATGTGTTAAAGTGAAAAATCTTATATATAGAGCATTGTGGTCTCTTCATATTGTGTATATCCACTGAAGAAAATTTTTTATCATCTCTAATTATTGTTTCAAATAAGCTCACAAAGTTTGATTGGTTATAAAATTTCTAGTTGCATTTTTGTATCTCTAAATTGTGTGTTGGCAAGCCTCTTCCAGGTGCTGTGAATTAATCTATTTTTAAACTTGACAAAAATGGTTGCTTCTGAGACTAATGAAAATTGAAGGTACAACCTTGTTTTATTCTTGTTGGTTTTCCGTTTTCATAAACAGGTAACAACAAAATCTTCATGTGTTTTCAGGAAGTTTCTGCTAAGTTTATTTTGAAAATAAATAATTTTCATTGAATAAAATTGACTAACAGCTGTTTATGCCAAGGTTAAATTTTGACAACAGGATTAAATTTAAATTTACTAAAATCTCTTATATGCTATAAAAATTATGTTTAATAAAAAATATAATATTAAATTGTATGAGAAAAAATAATTAAAATATTGAAATTGTGTAAAAATTAATATAAAAATTATTTATAATAAGAAAGATAATATTAAATTATATAAAAAACAGGTTGAATGTGTAAAAATGAATATGAAATGATTTTTAATAAAACTGATAATCTTAAATTGTATGAAAAACTAATTAAGAAAATTAGAATATTACTAACATGATTTCTTTGAAAAAGTAACCACCAAAATGAATCCAGATAGTTATAAAAAAGTAAAATTGTTGTGTAAAGATTTTGAAAAAAAAAGAAAAAAGAATCTTCAAATAGATGTTATAAAAGTACATCAAAATGAAGCAAGATGGTTTAAACATTTTTTTGGCAAAAAGTTACAAAACATAGTGATATTGTCAAAAATTAGCCAAATTTAATTTGCAAATGGCTGTAGTTTGAATGGATAGTGATTCTCAAGTTTTGATCTGGTTGGATTCACTTGTTTTCTATATATGAGGGAAAATTTTGACTGCAGACCACACCTGGGTGAGAAAGATGTGAGTTGGGATGATAGAAAACTGCTTCTGCTGCTACTACTATTGTTGTAGAAAAAGAAGAAGAAAATTAAGAAGAAGAAGAAAGAAAGAAAGAAGAACTTTTAAAAACTATAAAATTCTCTTTTCTAAGAACATCTTTTTTTAAACTTGCATGAGTTTATCTAATATTTGAGTATGTCTGTTCTGAATCTCTGAATATTTTGTCTAAAGTACCCAGAGAACCAGCATTGCCCGAGGTAGGTCAACCCTTTCTCAGCCCTCTGACTTTCAACCTTTGACATTTTAAATTATGAACTTTTTGAGGTAAGTAAATTTCTTTTGTTGATAAGAAATTAATTTATATTAACTGTTGCTCTAAAAGAAAGTTGTTAAAATTCCTTTGTTGTTTAAGAAAAGATATGTTTTTTTTTTTAACTGTTGTTAGCTAAGAGAAAATAGATTTGTATTAAAGAACTGTTAACTTGCTTTGATGGTTTATGGGGCACAAGGGAAATTTTGTGCCAGACCTATATTGTAATTTGCATAATTTGTATATTATAAAAAAATTTCACAAGGTAGTATTCATATAAAATAAAAATTTATTTTTATGTACAGTAATGGATCCTATGCAATATAAGGGAACAATTCAATTAGAAAGATTGAAAATAAATACAATGCATCTAAATACAAATTAGAGACCTGTCATAATAGATCATTCCATCTACTAAAATAAATCAACAATGTTTTGCGGTAATTTTTTGACATCAACTTGAGATTTTTCTTGTTAAAAAGTTGAATAATTTTAGCACATTCTACATTATGGATAAAAATAGTGAATTTTATATAATGTTTTTTTGAGACTAAGCATGAGTAAAAAACAAATTCACAGATTTACCCCCTCCACCCACAAAAATACAGAATGATGTCAAAATCCACAACATTTTTCATCCTTTAATACTAGTCAGTTGTGCTTAGTTTAATTTATAACATATTTAAATGTTGGTAGAAAAAAACAAAAACAAATGAGGTTAAGATAGTGAGAGATACAGAGCACTGCCCAGGGACCCCAATCAAGCTTTCCCCACCGTTCGGAGGGTAGTACACACCATTCCTAATAATAACTAACACTTGTACTAGGAGTAGACACAATAACAAATATTAAATAATAATAAAATTAAAAGTCAATCCCCAATATACCCGCTCTTCCCTACCGTCCTTAATGCCAGTAGACTGAACTATGGAAAATCGGGTCATGGCCTCATCATGATAGGTATTAGTGCAGCAGAAATCAATATTCCAACACCTAATAATTCAGTTCTAGTCTTAGGTCCAACTTATAACAAGACAATTGTAATTTTTATAATTGTAAAACAGATTATATAGAACCTACAATTATCTCTTGCAATTTGTAAAATTTTTAGCAGATTTTGTAATTATTTCAATTTATTAATGGCTTCTGAGAGAAATAAAAATGGGTAGCTGAATGATAAAATAGAAAAGCAGTCATGCATTTTGTTCTTCGAAAAAGAGAAGAAATATCCAAAACATTCTATACATAAGATTCTTTAACACATCGAGCTTGGTTACAAGAAATTCCTTCTTTAAGACTATTCATTTCAATTAATAGTCACTCATTACAAGGCAGAACAATATGTGTCACAAGGAGAACTCGGAAAATCTGATACTCACAGGACAGATAGAGAGCAAAAGGGACAGAGGAAAACAACACATAAACATACTTAATGACCTTGAGTAAATGGATTGCAAAACAGGGATTAGGAGAAATAACAGAAAGACAAAGTTTATTAAGAGTTACAAAGGACAGGAAGTTGTGGAGAGCCATGATCCCTACCTTTCTTCGATGTCCACTTAGTAGTAAATCACAGTCATTGGTTCATCTGCCACCAGTGTCTTTTATAAGTAGAAGATTTATATACTGCTACAACAAAGCAATTAAAAATTAAGACCACCAGCAACTTTTTAAATGAAACGCGTGTATTTTTACTTTTGTAATATATTAGCAATACCCCAGAGCTTCATCAATGAGTTGACATTGAAAATGGCCACCTACCCACTTGAGTGTAGATTCATGGTTTCACTAGATGTCAATAGCTGCTATTGACATGTAAACACGTTGTTGACCCAAGTGCACATGTAAGCCAACTGATGACAGGAAGATATATAAGCATTCACCCATGCAAAAAAAGAAGAATCTAGATTTGGGAGAAATCTCAATGCCACACACACATTCATCGTTATTAACAGATGAAATTTGGCGGGTGAATAAGTAATAATTTTAGATATGAGAGATTTATTCTTGTTCTTTTTAATCTGTACAATGATAACATTACACTTCAGGACATAGGTGATCATAGCCCTCCACCTCCTTCTGTCCTTTGTAGCTCTTAATAAGTTTTGTCTTTTAGTTATTTCTCCCAGACCCTGTTCTGCCATCCCCTTGCTCAAGCCCATTAAGTATGTCATATATTGCTTTCTCCTGTACCTCTTTCCTTCCTGTGAGTATCAGATTTTCTAAGTCTTCCTTCCTCATTATGTGTCCCAGAAATTTCAACTGCTGTTCCTGATGTTAAGTATAAGTTTCCTCTTTGTTTCCATTCTCCCAAAACTGCATTGTTGCTCATATGTTTGGCTTATGGTATCCTTAGCCTATTTCTGTAGAACCATATTTCTGTTGCTTCAAGTCTTCTTCGTACAGGAGGACAAATATCACGTAACAGTTCAGTACTCTTTTGTTTCCAACAAAACTTTTCTGTCTCTTAGTACTCTGCTTAGCTTTTGGTATGCATTTTTGGCCATCTTTGGATCTCAGTATCAAACTTTTTGTCCCTTGCTAGAACACTTCCTAGATATTTAAATTTCTGTACCTGCTTTCTTTTAGTATACATGATCTACAAATTGCATTTTGGGCTTATCTTTTTTGCTGATGACCATGTATTCTGTCTTCTTGTAGTTTATGCTCAGTTCCTTCTTTTTGCTCTCCTTTGCTAGCTTCAGTAGGAGGTTTTGTAGTTTCCTTTCTGTGTTTGCTACCAACAATATATCTTATATTGTTAAGATTGTGGCCACCATTGATGAATCTTGGTAGAGTTTCTAGTTCTCTCAGAATTGCCTCACTGTATAAGTTGAATAAGTCTGGTAAGAAGACACATCCTTGTCTTACAACCCTTTCTATTTTTGTATATCTGCTGAACTCATTTCTTATTCATATGAATGCAGTTTACTGCCAGTAGAGATTTTTGATTCTAATATCTTTCCCAAATAAGTCAAGGTTGCTGAGCAGCTCTAACACATCTTTGTGATGTATTTTATTGAACACTTTTGTGTAGTCTATAAAACACATGTACATGTTGTTCTGCATTTGTATTGCTTTTTCTGATACCATTCTGAACATAAATATTGCATTCCTTGTTCTGGTGTCTTTAACGAACCTGCACTGTTCTTGTCCTATCTCTGGCCTGATTCTGCTGTGCACTCTATTCATCAGAATTTGGATGATGAGTTTTGTTATGTGGCTCATTAGGATGATTGTTTGGCAGAGTTCACATTCATTTACACCTGATTTCTTAGGCAGTGTTATGAAAATAGATCTGCTTAGGTCTTCCAGTTATAAATTTAATTTATTATTTCTGTAATCTTGTCTATGCCGAAATCATCTAAGGCTGTCAGCACCTCTATTACAATTCTGTCTCGCCCTGCCACTTTGTTTCTGTTCAATTTGGCCAGTACAGATTCTACTTTGGTTTTTAGTATTTCCAGCCTGTAAGTATTTCTGTGTATTGCTGGTTGTTCTCTTTTGTCATGGAAAAGATCTCCAATATAGTCGTTCCAGCGCTGAAGAATTTTTCTTTCTCTAATATGAGCATTACATCCTTGGATTTTCCTTGGGCATGTCTTTAGTACTGTTCCTTTATTTATTATGACTATCTCCTTTATCTATAATACTCATTCTGCACATTTTTCATTGAGCGATTCATCTTTAGCCTGCCTGCATTTGTTACTTATTTCATTGTGTAGTTTTCTGTATTCCATTCCATGTCTTGACATTGTTTTTTGTCTCCTTTGTAGCATGTTGAGAATCTCATCTGTGATCCGTTCTTTTTTTTCTTCTTTGTCCATTCTCCTTTGGGATGATGTTAGTTGCTGATATCACTAAAGCTTCTAAGATTATACTTTACTGTAGTCATTAATGGCAAACTGCATAACTTGAAATTATATATGCCTATATGGTTGAACTATTTCACTGAGAAAAATGTAATTTCATTCCTAGCTCAAGTTTTTATTTTTATTTACTTATTATTTAAAAAATAGTTATGATTGTTTTTAGCTTCAATTCAGTTTATACAGGGGGTGATAGGTAAATTGTTGCCATTTTATATTTTTAATTTTGTGCATACTTGTTGTTTGTTTTTTTGATTGCACAGTATAGTAGGGTCAGTCGGACACTGTCTGTGAGAAAAAGAGCACCATAACGCAATTCACTCTGCCAGAAATTTGGAAACAGCATGCTGTACTGCTTGGCATTCATGCTGGAAGCTCCAACATGAATATTTAAGAGTGTTTAGGTGTCAATCTGTGGACAGTGCAGAGGATTCAGAAAGAGTTGGATAAGTTTAATGGTGATTACGAAGGTGTTTGGAGTGATCACTGGTGATGGTGACATTATGCCCCCATTCATCTTCCGATAGGGCCTCAGACTCAAAACAGAGGCCAACATCAAGTGGCCTGAGGAGGTAGTGCAGTCCCTGGCCAAAGCAAGCCATTATAAGTTTATTATTCTTCGATCATTCTCTTGAAAGAGTAATAATTATCAGATACTTCAATGAGTGAAACAAAGAGTTTCATTTGAAAATCTTTGAACATTGACCAGATAATATCCAGCAAATGAAAACTGGAGAATTAGCAATTTAAACATAATGAAGAAGTCTTTGGTCTTAAATCAACAATTTCAATGTTTTCTTTCTTTTTTACTTTCTACATTATTTGTTCATGTACTGCTGTTTTTATCTGATTGGCTATAATTTAGCTTTTCTTTTGCACAAACATTAATAGAAAACTCTCTCACATACATACTTATTTTTCTATATATGATACATGATATATACATGATCCCTTCATATGTATAATATTAGGTTGGTGCAAAAATGATGATGTAATAATGTCGTTTTTTGACGTTAAAAAATACGTCAAAAAACAACATTATTTTTGAACCAACCTAATAATATTGGGTTTCTTTGATTCAACAACTAGTAGGTGTCCCCAACAAAAAAAATATGGAGAATAGGGTGTGAGTAGGGTATAGGCACAGATTAACATTTATTTAACATAACCAAGAAAATGTTAGAAATCAACAAAATATATAAACAATATATACAAAGTGATATATTGAGTGTTGAATGTATTTACACTCATGATGCATTAATTTCTTTCTCATGTCAGCTGCTGATATTCTTTTGTGCTTGTCTAACACTTTCACTCCGACCCCTCAACCTCCGGCATCTTACTCTCTGGGTTGAGGTGTCTACTCAGTCCTAACTGAACTTAAGGGAGTGGCCATAGGTCCCCTGAGCATCCGTAGATTATTCGACCGGTCCACTGGTTTAATCCTGCTTCCTGCCCACGTTGTGTTTGTTTTGATCCAGAAAGCAGAAGTGATGTCCGTCCATTCACGGTTGACTGAAGATGTAGACATGGCTGGGGTAACTGCGCTAAGAAATTTAGAATGCAGCAAAAAAAAATTAATACCTGCAGAAACCTGGACAAACATTGATTCAATGGTTAAATTTGTAATGTCTTTTATATAGCAGAAAAGAATAGTAGAGAAGAGAAAAAGGTCACAGAAAAGAATAGTAGAGAAGAGAAAAAGGTCACAGAAAAGAATAGTAGAGAAGAGAAAAAGGTCACAGAAAAGAAAAGTAAAAAAAACTCATACACTGGATTCTAGACAGAGAGAGAGAGAGAGTGTGTATATGTGATTATCTTGTTGTCAGAACGATATATGACTCTTGCGATGGAGGGATAAACATTTCTGTGCGGGGCTTAAAGTTATAGTGGCGTTCCTCCTCCCAACGTCCACCCAGGCCAATTCTCTTCTTCAAGAATTTTCTCCCGTCTGTCTTTTTCAGCATAACTATGTGTTTATATAGATGGTATTTATCAATCCACCCACGGGGATCGAATGTGGCACAAGGCCTTTTTAATGTGGGTATCTCCGAGCCCGAAAGCCCAGCCCAAAATAAATAACCATCCAAACCCGCCGAGGCGGGCCAGTTCCGTCAACTTCCCCCAACGAAACCCCACCCTTCGGCGGAGCTTCGTCAGGGTTCCTCTCTGCAACCAGAGAGTTCGACAGACACCCGACCCAGCAGCTCACAAAGTGCAGATACTACACTTTGATCCTAGCCACCGGGCCGAGCGGGTATTCTTTTTATGGATGTGTTTATATAGATAAACCTGGCTGGTTACAACTGAACCTTGGCCCTACTACTTCGCACGTGATTATCATGGGGTTCTGGCTGCTTCAACCAGATTCAATGGGCACAACTTCTGCCCTAGATCAGATTTCCCCATCAGTAAACAAAATGCTCTGATTTAATTTTGCTATTAAAATCTTCTCCAATTTCACTAAAAAAAAAATATACATGTGTGTGTGTGTTTCCCAGATTCTCTCTCTGTCACACTTGTACACTAACTTTATCAATCTAACTTTGCTGTTGGTGTTGTATTCTTAGAAATAATATCAAACATTTGAGCAATGTAAATGAATGAAGTGGTAAAATGCAGTTTTAGCATGCTCTGTGTGTGAACATGCGTAAGAAACTGTCATTTTTATTGGTTTTTCATGTGCCATATCCCTTCAAGATGTTGAAACTTCCACTCTTTTGTTGATCTAATTTTTATACCTTCTTTCTTTGTTTATCCATATAAAAACTCAAGTAGATTACTCTCCGTTTCTCCTGTTTTTCTTGCCTTCAATGTCCTGTGAGCATTAAATTTTTTGGGCTTTCTTTCTTCATTATGTGTGCCTGAAATTTCAACTGCCTCTGATTTTAAGTTTCCATGTAGTAACTATTTTCCTTAAAATCATCTTGTTACTCACATATTCTATTGACATTATTCTCAGTAAAACCACATCTCTGTAATTGCTTTAGGTCTTTCTTTATCTGTGAAGAGATTGTCCTATATTCACTGTCATATAAGAGATTAGATACTAAATATCAAGTCAGATTTTCTGTGTTTCTAATAAAATTTTCTTATCTCTTTGCTTAGTTTCTGGAATGCATCATTTACCATTCTGATTTGATGCCAGGTTTCTGTTACATTTTCCATTGTCTTTTACCAACTCAGCTAGTTAAATTTTTGTATTGGCTTGATTTTAATATCCCCAATATGTAGCTCACATCATTGGTTATCTTTTTTGTTGATAACCATGTATTCTGTCTTCTTATAGTTAATAGTTAGTCGTTTCTTTAAGCTTTCCTTTACTATCTAACTCAGTTTTACTTATGAATCTGCCATTAACACAGTCATTCACATAACTTATGTTGTCTTCTGGAAGAAATGAAAATCATATTCAAAGTATAAAAATAAGGAAAGATAAATAATACAGATTCAGTTGTGATTACCGAATTAATGAATGAGGAAAGAACAACTGATTATGTGAGTGACCACAATGAACTGTATTTGTTTCATTAAGTCCACCCACAAATAAGCGTACACTTGCTCATCATTTAACAATATTGTGTTAGTGTTATGTTAGTGCTTTTTTTTTTTTGCAGAAGGCTAACCTTTTATATTCAGTAAATTTCAATGACATTGATTTAATCAAACAACCAAATGTTGACTTTTTTGACTCTGCTAAAAAAACAAAACAAAAAAAAACAGAAAAAAAATTTAATTGTAACATTTTTTCAAATTTCATTATGACTGAGAGGGCTTTTCCACAAAGTGAACCGAATACAATTTCCGTGTCAAAACAATTCAATTTTTAATCACTTGATCTTTGATCGTTAAACAAAGTTTTTGTCTGAGCAAATTGTCATTATCTCAATTTTTGTGATGAGGAATTATCATTATTTACATTTGACTAATGTCCTCATCTTTGTTGTCATTTAATTTTTTTTTATAACGGTAACGTAAAGGTAAAGTAAAAAAAAGTTTTTATTCACTAAATGTAAAAATTAACTTAGTTTTTGTTTCTCATTGACATCACACTTTACAATTAAAGTCAACAAAATTTAAATGACTTACTTTTACTTTTACTTTAAATTTAAACTAAAGTGACTTAGTTTTACTTTTACTTTTTAGTTTTTTTTAGCTTATGCGACACTGACAACATGGAAAATGAAAAAAAAATGATTAAGAATAACTTTCCTCAAGCAATACTTTTTCTTTAAAAAAAAAACAAATAAATAAAAAAAAATAAAACTAAAAGAGAATAAGAAATAAAATAAAAAGTTTTTCATTTTCTGTTAAAAAAATATTTTTAACGTCAATTATTCGTTGAACTTCTTTACTTTTTTTGTTATCCATTTATTTTACTCACACTCTGCTTTTTTAAAAAAAATATTAACAAAATTTAGAAAAATAACCCGAATTAATAATTCGGGTTATTAATTTTTTCTGTTTTTTAATAAATTTTCTTTTTTTTTTTTTTTTTAAATGAAGTTAGAGCTTGTGATGGATGCCTACAATTAGCATTTTTAATTTTAATTTTCAAAAATATTTCGTATTTATTTATATCTCTTCCTTTATGAAGAAACTGGAAACCCTTACGACCCACCAAAAAATCTTTTTTGTGTTTGTGGGGGTGATATCAGTCAATATACTCAATATACTCAATACTCGTAGCTTTGCTTTCAGTGGTCCAGAAGACCGAACTAAAATAAAACATCAAAATGACTTGGTTGTTGGAATAGAAAAGGAGTCTAAAATAAATTTCTCCTTCTCCTCACACTTCATAATTTGTAATTTTTATTTTAAGTTTCTAGAATAATGACATTTTTTCTGTTCTCTGTGAAACAAAAAACAGTTTTCAAAACAAGCAAACAAAAATAAAGAAAGATAAAGAAGTTAATATTCTCTTTGTACAGTTCGTTCAGTTTGAATTTTGAAATCATTCAAAAATACTTTCATTTCTTACTCACAACTTTGGAAAAATGAGTTCATCGAGTAAAAATATACTGATTTGAGATAACAAATAGCTTAAAATTTGATTTATTATTTTGTTCCAATCTATTTTTCCTTCACACTCACATTTCTTTTACACACATCTAGATAGCGGGCACCCTCCATTCCAAAACTAAGACAATAAAAGTAAAGTAGATTAATTTTCAAAAAAAGGAGTCATTTATACTAGTATTATTCATCACTGAATTGTCCAAAGAAAAAATGCCATGAATATTTTTATTTTTTTCAGAATAGCTGTAGTAGTGTAATTGTATAAAAATAGAATAAAAATAACAAATTACAAAAAGCCTCATCTATTCTCTCTCTTTGAAAACTTAACTAAATAATTAACTAACTAGACATCAGTGTTAGTTAGGGAAATGTTTTTAAGTTTCTCAAATATAAAAACCAGACACATTATTTTTGTTTGTTCGAAAACGACTCTTGTACAGTCAACGGTTGTTAATAATATTGTTATCATCATTATTTTTTTTGTTTGTACTTTTTTTTACTAATGAGTGCAATTCATAGTGGAGTTAAAAGTAAAACAAATTGGACAATGTTTCTTGTGATTATGAAGCTAACTTAACGGTTTTATTTATTTCCTAAAATAATGTTCGATCTTGAACGAACCAAAGAAAGGAGGGAAATAAATGATCGATTCTTCCAAGAAATCAATTATTTCGGGCAAGACTTGCTTGCTTCCAATAATTGCCAGTCTGTTTGATCAATTCTTTTAAGTGTAAAAGAAGACGAATAGAATTGACTGATTTTTTTTTGTAGAAGCATGAAGATAATAAAATAAAATGCCTTATTTATTTATTTTTATTCCCAATTACAATTATTAACTTACGAATAATAGGGTTGCTTGTTTTTTGGTTTGGTAATAAGGGGGCAACCATTTTTGGAATGTTGACTTAAAAAGGACAAGGTTATTTTCCTCTTTCGATATTGTGATCAGCTTCTGCTTCATGTGTGTACTGTAGTAGTGGATATGATTCACAAAACTCTTACTGATTAATAATAATAATAATACACTACAACACAGTAAATGTTATATTCCACAGTAATCATCATCATCTCCGACACCACACGTTCATTTGTTGCCATTAGTTTTTTTTTACCTACCACAACAGCGCTGACGACAACGATCCCGGCTGGTGCATCTGCCGTTGTTATAATAGTTTAGTTAGTTCCGCACCCAAATCGAAATTGAAACTACTTGTCGCCGTCGTCGTCATCCTCCCCCTTCTTCCTTCGTCGTGATTCTTGATTCTCTAAATCTATTTCTCTTTTTCTTTTTCTTCTTCCTCCTCCTCCTTCTCCTCCACCTTTTTGGCGCACGCGCTGTTTGTTCGTAGAGTCATTTTTTTTTCAAAATGCACGCGTATCGTGTGCGGCAGTCATTTAATTTATCCGTCCGTTAAAGTTTGGCAGAATGTTAACAAAATGTATTTGTATAATACAAAAGGGATATAAAAACTAAAAACAAACATATTTTCAACAAAGAACAAGGTGCATGTGTGTGTGAGTACATTACATTAAAAAAATAATTAAACAAAAACAGTAAAAACACCCTCTGCCCCTAAAGCCCAAAGATTTGAATCTGTTTATTTACTTGACATTCCAAATGAAAGTATAACACATGAAATAAACCAGGGAAAGGAAGAAAATTCTACGACAGTTTGTACAGCCGCTGTTTACAGTACTTGATTTATTTATACTTTTTGTTTTGTATATTTTTGTATGCGACTATCATATATTTTTTTTAAATTAATTTCATATGCCTTAGGCTTTGCTTTTTAATTAGTGTTTTAAAAATATTGGTTCAAAGACGAAGGAAATATGTATAATATTCAATAAGTGTACTGTAAAGAAGGAAAAGAATTGATTAAATTTTGTTCGTTTGATGATATTCACGGGTACAGATTTTGTTATGATATATTTTTGAATTTATGATGTGGGAAGACTGTATAGCTGACAAATCACGTTAACAACAACAGTGAAGAAGACTGAAAAGACTGAAGGAAGAGAAATGTTCGGTTTAAAAAAAACAGGAGAGGAAAAATATAGACTTTAAAATTTTTTATCTAATGAAAACTTTAACAGTTACTGACATTTTATTTTAAAAATTTGTCCTGTTTTCTGTAGCTAATGACATCAGAGAAAATCCGTAAAAAACATGTATTTTTAATAGAATACTGGTGTTTTAAAAAAACGTATTTGAAGTCAGTTTTTTACATTCACAGTTTTTTTTTTTTAATTTACGTTACAAACCATGCAATTAATTAAAAAAATGATTTTAAACATGTGTCAGTGTAGCTATCTGCTATATAGTTGCAAATCACGTGTCGTAGTTAATGCGATTCTCACTGAGTGTCCCATACTTAGGAGGTTCTTTTTGTGCTTAAAAGTTAATTAAATTAGTTAGTACGATAGGATTTATGCACTTTCAAATCGCCGTTTAAAATGAATTAAAGAAGGTGAAGGGAATATTGTTGCTTGTAATCACGATTATTATTATTAATTTTAAATTTATTTTAATTTAACCCGACTTTAATTTCCGTCTTTTGTTTCATAAATTTTAGAATTAAAAAAAAATATTCATTAACTAAAAGTTTTTTTTATTTAAAATCCTAAAAAAAAATGGAAAATGAAAATAGCCTTCCTTTTTAATTTCACTGTGATGAACTTTCAAACTGAATGTTCTTTAAACCAACAAACAACATTTACCAGTTAAAAAATGCTTGAAGAAACTACACAATAAAACCAAGAACGCATGATGAGGCTGAGAAAGGACGTTTTTACACGTCTTTACAGAGAATAATGGCCCATCAATCCTCTGCCTTTATATAGTCAGTGTCTTTACAATACATTCATATTAAACATCCAGCTATATCTAAAAAAGTCTTTTGTTATGGAATGTTTTTAATACTTCAATCTTTTAAAAATTATCCTGAATTATGTCACAACAGTAGCCACCCATCCGCATTCTGTACAGATAGTGAATGTAAAAGTAAAAGAGAACTACTCTATTCCATTTGATATTATTGTGAGTCATGATGAACAACAAGCTATTGTAATAGGTACACTACAGGCAATACAACCCATTGTGTTTAAATAGTAATAAAATCAGTAAGAACACGAGAGAAAGAGAGGGAGAGCGATAGAAATAGATCGATTAGAGAGCGAGATAAAGTGAAAGAAAAACAAAAAACTGTTTACCTTTTTATTTAAAAGTCTCAAAAATTGTTGAGAAAAAGAAAAAAGTGGGACTCACTCATATTTTTTGTAATCTTGAGCTTTCACAAAATAATTGTAGCTATAAAAAAAGCGAAGATAGTCAAACCAACCCACGCCGAAATAAGATCAATCGACCTGGGTTATCTTTTTTTAATTTTTTTATCTCAACTAAGCCAATAATTGGTGTTTTGTTGAGGCACCAAACAAGAATCATTTTGATCTCAGGTATATTTTATTATTAATTATTCGCATCACCCATGAAAAATGAACATCCCAACCTTGATTGTCGGCGTCGTCTTTTTATGATGATCAAACAACAACAAAAGAAAACTGTCTTTTTTTAATCCTCTTTTTGTGCAAAATGTCCATTTCATCGAGTTTAAATCTCCTAAGGATTAAGTTTTAGAACAGAAAGTACTTTAATTTTTGTTTTCCATATAAAAAAAAAAGCGCAAAAAAAAAAAAAAAAATTCTATATCTTGCCGATTCGTTTCTCTTGTTTTTATCTTTATTATTTTTTTTTACCTGCTTATTTTTCTCACCCACCTTTTTTTTTTTTTTCGTTTCCTTGTTTTTTTTTTATCAGGCCCTGAATAATTCATTCATCCATTCTACTCATCTTTTTGACTTTTACAAACAAAAACACTAACAGCAACCAGTTGAATCTGACTGAAAGAATGTTTCTGCTCTACAAATTTATATTTTTCTTTCTTTGGTGATTAAAAAAAAATCACTTGAAATTTCAAACAAAAAAGATAAAATAAGCAAATAAATATGCAAAAAAAACATTATATACAGATGTTGTTAAAAAAGAAATCATTATTATTTGGTTTAAAAACTAATATTCTTATACGTACAAGAAAAAAAGGCAGATGAATAAAAAAAATAAAAAATAAAAAAGCGAGTGGAAAATCATACGATTTTGCATTAAAAAATAATTTCTGATCCGTGGGTCAGGTTACAGATTTCATCATTATAATTTTATGAATAGCCAAGTGTGATTGTTACGGAGCTAGAGGAGACTGCATGGCTAGGTAATGAAACATAGAAAACCTACAAATAGCAAAATCATCAACATTTTCCGACATTTATCAGTCCTATTTCTTATTTTCTTCTCTATTGGTAATTCTAATTAACTTGGAATTATTTTTGCACCTTTTTAGTAAATACTATCAATAATATTTATCATTATTATTATTTTATTATTATTATTTGTAGTGCCGCATTGGTTATTTCAAGCCAAGAAGAGGGGGTGGAGGTTTTACTGCACTCACTGCTTAAACACGCGTATCTTGCAGCTGTTCTTGTGCTTCGTTCAGAGAAAAACCACATTTATAAAACTCGGCCTGCCACTCTCCAGTGTCTAGTAGTAGTGTCTAGTGAATTTAGTTTTAACTTAAATGCTGCATTTCTGACCGATAAAGCGACCTTCAAGGCGACAAAAATGGATCAAATTCTGACTTGGTGACCTCTAAACACGCCAGGAAGTATGCGATAATCGTCTAACAAGAGAGAAAAGGAAAAATGACATTATTTACTTGTTTCATTCACTTGTCTTCATTTTAGACATTTCACATGAACTGTGGAGTTTACATATCAGAGAATGTGTCAAAAATCGACTGGTTAAACGATCACCATTGTATGTATAAATGATTTCTCTTTAACAGTGAAAGATCATTTTTATTATTTAATTGAAACAGAAACTTATTTTGGTAGGCATCATCAAACACACACGTAAAAATCACACGTAAAAAAAAACAAAATTATTTTCTACAAAGACAACAAAGTGAACTAAAAAAATGTATTTTGTTTTGATTAATTATTAATAATGCCTTTTTATTTCATTTTAAATTAATTAGTGTCTTTGCAATCTGTGGTGTTTAAAATCTATCAGTTGTAGTCATTAAATTTGTACTCAACCGAGTATTTAATCAGAACATAATATCGTTTTGTGTGGTGCTACTGTGAGTGTGCATTTTTGTGTGAGGGTAAAAGTTACGAAACTGAAAGTAAAAAGAAAAACAATAAACGAAGAGAGCAAATAAACAAGGATTTAATGAAAAAAAAAAAAAAAGACGGATAAAAAGAATGAGGGAAAGTAATTAAAAATGGAAAGAAAGAATATTTGAAGAATCAGAAATAAAAATAGAGAGAAAGAAAAATCAAGGTAAATTGAGGAGGAAGGCACGGCAAGAGACCACGTGTTTCATTCAAAGGCGTTCTGTTATAGAGAAAGACAGACTGACACACAAGAAAGAATCGCTTGATTCACTCATTCATTCTGGCGCGATTTTTGGTCTGTCGTGCTTTTTAAACTCATCGTTCGTCATTGTTTATGATTCTCTGCAGAAAGAACACCACTTCTTAAAATTTATTAATCTTTTCATCAAGCAGGTTAAAAAAGAAATCCATTGGAGTTGGACTCTCTACCTTTTTTTGATTGTTTTGTTTCTGTTTTTAAATGAAGGGCTTTTTTAGCCTAGGATGAGTTACAAATTTTTTAAATTACCTTCTTTTGTATTTACTACCGTTTATCCGGGTTTCAAAAACTATGAATGCACAAATCACAAAATAAAAAAAGGCTTTAGAAATGAAATTTCAACAATTAAATCGTTATAAATCCTTTTTTAATCAACAAAACATTGACTTTTTGTTTCCTAAGCGCCTTTCGATAAGTAAAAAAATTAATTCTTCATATGGGTGTATTTTATGATTTTAAATGTTAATTTAGCGTTATTGAATTTTTAATATCAATAAAATACGAGCAGTATTAATAATAATTACTGGCTCGTTTTCTAACCATTTTAAAATCCAACCAAATGCTGTCCTTGTTTTGTTGTCAGATCAGAGTCGGGATAGATGACGTGACGGTAGGGCTCTGGTTTGGAGCTCCGGACAATAGATAGAAAATGCCTGTCTCTCAGGCTAACTATTTGCATATAGATGATATATATTTGGACGAGTGAAAGAAAGAAGAAAGAAGTGGTGAGAGAGAGAAAGGGAGAGAAGGAAAGGCTGCGTGAGTGTGAGTGCATGGGGAGCGAGTGAGAGAGAGAGAAAGTTAGGTATGGTGATTTATTATGAAGAGATGAGAATTACTCCCGGCCGAAGAAAAAAGAGATGACTGTTTGTGTTTATTATTATTATTATTATTATTGTACTGTGACAACTATGATGATGATAACGAAAAAACTCCAGAGATGACTATAATTGTGGCACGGGACGTTTTGTGAGGATTTTAACAAAACGTTCGCTGCCCGAATTGAACTCTTCTACTTCACTGCCACACGGCCAATGTGCTTCCGCTTTCCAAGTTAGGTGTTTTCTAAAAAGGGAAAATTCTACCTACCTGGAAAACCGGATAAAAATATAAAAATAAATTAATTAAAAAAAAAAACCCAAAGAAATGAAATTCTACATAACAAATATGAAATTGAAACAGTCCATCATTTTTAATTGTCAGTATCAATCTCCTTACATTGATGGTGAACTTGCCCGAAATAAATTAAACACAGAAGGAAGATTACTTATCTAGACATGATTTTTATAAATGAAAAATAACAATATCAAATTCAAATCTATAAAGCAACAGCTGAATGTGGGCATTTTTAAATAGCACCAAATTGGAGGAAAAAAAATCTTTTTGAACTTAAACCTAGGAATTGATTTTTGGGCTATTTTTTTTTCTTCACTAACAACATCCCCAAAAGGAACAGGTCAACAACGAACAGGAAGAAACACGCATTTAGGAATTGTTTCTCTTAAACCGTAAGGATAAGAACGGAAAGGATTTTTTCGTTTCGCCGTCGGGCGAAACACGGCAACAAATTGGCTAAAACATCGTCGGCCTCCACGTCCGAGCCGAAAATGCACGTCCACTTTGAACAGAACAATTCAACGCGGTGTGATTGTACCGTACAATGTTTGTCGTGGATGGGCAAGGTCCCAGATGGGATCCCGGACTCGGATTGTTGGAAATTGAACCGGGCCGAATATTACATGGAAGGTTGGTTAGCCTCGGGGAACGCAAGCGCTGTGGTCGGAGTTACCTTCACGACCAGTCATTGTAGGAAGTACGAAGCTCCTGCACGTTCTAACTTCAACCTTAGAGGACACCGAAATGAGGTACGTAACTTATAAATAAATTTTATTATAAAGAAAAAGGTTTCACACACACACACACACACACACATTTCAGTTTTATTTATACGTTGTCTGCTATTTGAAAGTGAAAGTGAAAGAATGAATTTTTTTCTTAGGAATTTTTCTTTTAATTTAAAAGCATTGCATATTTACATTGCTTTGCGTGTAGAACCAAATATTTAAAAAAATGTTGACAATAGCACACGACTGACTTTATTTGATTTTTTTTTCATGTAAAGAAACTTGAACTTCTCTATCAGGCCTTGCTAAAGTCCAGATATAACAAAAATAACTGATTTCTAAACTTAGCTCTTCTTGTGTTATGTTACTTTATTTCTCTCCCTCTCTCTCGTGTTCCGTTTGAAGTTTCAGCGAATATCGCATTTGACTTTTTATTCAATAGTGTTGAACTTTCCACCTTCCCACCCCTGATCCTATGAAGCCTGATCTGCAAACTCAACAAGTAAATCATGGGGGCCGCATATGGTAGTGACGAATATCGTTGAATGTTAAATAAACAGAAGTATTTTAAATCCCCAATTTTTTTTTACCAAAAGCCCTGCTTCCTATTGTAATTAGTAATCGGCACTGTGATGGTTTGGTATGTATTGTGTGATTAGGTCAGTGTTTATGTTAATGCTAAAATAAATATGCAGAAATCACTTATAAATAAGAAGACTCAAATATTTGCTTATGTATGTTTGTAAAAACTAAGATATACAAACAAAAGAGGAATTTATATATTCAAATATTTTTGTTTTATATGCACATACATTTTGTCTCTGTCATTCTATTTATATGTACACGCATTAAGATTGCATTCATTATATATATATATATATATATATATATATATATATATATATATATATATACAGGTGAATAATTTACAAATGTGTATTGGTATATAAGCATTTATTATCTTTTCTTATAAAATAACCAAATGAAGTACAAATTTTAATATTTCTTAAATCCTTTCAGAATAACACCATTTTTCATATGTGAAACAAAAAAATTGTAATATTTTTAATTTAATTTTTTTCTCTAAAATTATATTAAATATTAAAATAAAAAAATATATTAAAATAAATATTTAACTCATGTTATGTATATTGATGCATCCTAAATTAAATAAATATATTTTTATAATGTTGAATTTTTTTTAAATAAAAAAGAAAAAAAAGAATTTATATATAGATAATTTTTGAAATCATGACAAAAGATTTAACAATCTTTTTGGGGTTGTAGAATAACTTAAGGTGAAGAAAACAGTTTTGGACTTGGTCATATTGAGTCCATATTGATGCAAGGTCAATTGACCTAAATTGCCTTCCCTTATTGTAAGTAAATGTTATAAAAAATAGCTATGAAATAATTTTCTGTTCCTTTTGTTTTGTATGTGTGAGTGTGTGAGGCTATTTATGAGTGTTTTATACACTTCTGCATGAAAACTTAAGTCATATGCAAGCTGGGTGTTGAAAAATTCTTAGTTCCATCCACTTCCAAAAATCTGACCCAATGACTAAAACATCAGAATTTCTTTTGGAATGGATTCTTGGGCTGAGAAACTTTCAGCACCCCCTCCCTCATACAAATAATGACTTAGAATCTAAACTGACATGTTGATCTTAGCTGTGTGAACAATGGAATTAATCATTTTTTTTGTGATTTGTCATCTGTCATTAAATTAATAGTTATATATATATATATATATCATGCTTTACTAAAACATTATATATTAAATGTAATATCTAAGAAGGTGTGGCATCTGCAAGATAGAATGGCAATTTATATGAGTCATGTTGAGGAGATTCCTTGTAAAGAGATGAGTGACTTTTTTGGTTATGTTTTAATCTTCACAAACCTTGGATAATTCTGATGTCAACTTTTTTTTTTGGAAGACTGGGGAATAAGGGTAGAATGAATTCATTGTACTTTCATTTATTGTTGATTTACCAAAATAAAAAAATTCTAAAGAGAGTTACATTTTTTTCTTTTTAAAAAGGAAGAAAAATTAATATACTTTTCTCTTCAAGTTTCAGAAGATCTGTAAGACTTCATGTTCTGAATTTTTCAAATCTATATTTATGTCAAGAAACAAACACGCATAACTAATATATATATATATATATATATATATATATATATATAATACAACATAATATATATTTATATAAACTATATTTTATTAATGATAGGAAATTTTGATAACCTTGTAAATGTTAAAAGACTGGCTGAGTTTACATTTATAGACCATTAATAAATGCTATATATATATATATGCACCATATTGACTTTTGAGAGTCTT
>OZ010588.1:65136777-65184277 GCA_963932145.1 Acanthosepion lycidas | reverse complement strand
CTTTGTTCTGAATTTTGGATTTAATCAAAAAGGACTTAGACTGTTTGGAAAGTGATATTCAAGAGTTGATTAGATGAAAATTTTCCTCTTCTTTCTTAACATTCTGCATAAATTTCAAATATTTATATATTATTTATTTATTCTATTCTTTTATTTTGTCATTTTTTTTTCTTTAGCTGTAATTGTTTTTTTTTCTTTCCTTATTGTCTATTTTCTTTCTTGTGTGGAAGAATGTTTTATTTTACTATTTCTATCAAAACTTCTATATTTAACATAGGTTTAATATAAACTTTTTGCTATCATTTTGATGATGTTAACCACATTTGCTTTTATATTATCTTTATATAGGCTTAGATTGTAATAGTATTATGCAAAAAAAAAAAAAATAAAAAAAAAACAAGTCAGCACATGAATGATTTTTGTTTATTTTACATAATGACAAATGAATTGAATTTCATAAATGAAATGCCCCAATAAATGATTAATATTGTTTTTGCATATTATTAGGTTGGTGCAAAAATAATGTCGTTTTCTCACATATGTTACTATGTGAGAAAACGACATTATTTTTGCACCAACCTAATATATCATCATATACAGTTGACGTTATAAAATAGAAGATATTTAAAATGGACATTAAAATAAAGAAATCTGAGATATTGAATTATAAAATCTAATAAAAGTTTTATATGTATATTTAAATGTTTACTAAATTCAAAGTATATATATATATATATATATATATATATATATATATATATATATATATATATATATATATATATACACATACGAGAAAAGATTATATACATATATATATATATATATATATATATAAAAGAAAGATTGTATTTTTGCAAAGAAAGAAAAGGTTAAGCAGAGTATTTAAAGCAAACATTCTTTGTAATTAAAGTTCTCAATATTAAGAAATTGACCATAAATAACAATAAAAGTTGAAAGTTATCTTCTTGACTCAAAGTTTCAGAGTTTGAGTTCAGTTTTAGTATCTGATTGCTTAACAAGTGGATACCATTTCTGTGAAACTGAGTCAGGAAGTTGAAAATTTAATTCTGATATATATAAATATATATATATATATATATATATATATATATATATAATTTGTGCACACACAAGAGAGGGTGCTAAAAACTTCTGACTAAATATCAAACATTTTTCCCATAGCCACTCCCTTATACAGCTGTTAACTAAATAAAGAACTTTTGATATTCTTTGATTATAACTTGTTAATTTAGAAGACTGTTTTACTTTTAAAGATAGAACATTTTACTGGAATTTTTGAGTATATTTTCTCTTAGTATTAGGAAGTTTCTAATTTATCAATTATATTTTGACTTGCAAATGATGTGTTAAGCATCAATATGTGATTTAACTTGTGATGACTTGTGTTTCATGAGGCGAAGTCATATGAGGTGAAAAGAAGTGAAAGGATTTGAAAAGAGTCCTTATCTTGCCCATTCGAACCATTTCAACTGCACTTGATTCTGCTTCATTCAAACTTTGTGGCCTTGTATCACTTGTCTATGAACAATTAAATTTATTTTTCTCAGCATGTGCAACACACAAGTACTGAGATAGCATGTAAGCTATCTCAGTACTTGTGTGTGTGTGTGTGTATATATATAAGCAGTTAATGGACTTTTTAATCTCATTATTTTTATTACTATAAATGTTATATTTCATACATGCGTTTGAGTAGAAATCTGTTTTTTGTTTTAGATATTAATTCCATTAAGAAAAAACAGATATCTACATGTGTAGCCATTAAATTTGTTTATCATACAAAAAATAGTGACTGTCGGTTTCACATTTCAATTTATATTAAAGATAACAATGAAATGTAAAATAACAGCCATCATGCAGTGTTGATTCCTGTGTCCATGCTGTATGTATATATATATATATATATATATATATATATATATATATATATATATATAATAATTGTAGCAATAGTAAAAATGTTTATTTGTTTAAAATTCTTGAAAATTTTATATCCAGTGTATATATTAGTTGAATTCTAAAATAAATATTTTGATTTTTGCTGGATGCCAAAAACAGTTTCAAATTTATCTCTAGTGCTTAATGTTTAGTATCTGTACCATATAAAAGCTTGAATTTGAAATATACATTTTCAAAGTAACTAGTCTTTCCACACTGAGAAGACCAATACAACACAAGCCTCATATTCCATTAGTATACTTTTAAAATCTGCAGTAGTTTTTAGTATAAACATTGGTTTAAATGTCTTATGATTATAACTATGTTTAAAAATGAAAGCTTCAAGTTGACATTTTTATCAGATGTTGGTATGATTCAGCATTTAATATGTTCTGATGTCTTTATTCCTGGTTGCTGTGTTTGGTAAGGATTACTTACAATAATGGAAATTAGAATATAGTGGTGATTTAGTTTAAATGACCAGCTTTCACTATCCAGCCCACACAACTTACCAGCTGCTAATCATATTCCCTTTCACTTATTTTTCAAGATAACAATGGACTTTACGAAATGAGAAAGCTGGGAAATGCAAACTATTGTTTAAGATTTATTAACTGCATTTGAAGAATAAAACAATCTCATTTACACCTGTTTTTTTTTCTATTTTTGTTTGCAAAATTCTGTTTCTTTTAAGACAATATATAGCAATTATAATGAAAATTTTCATTTTTTTTATCATAATTAGAAATATGTATCAACTATATTATTTCTGAAAAATTGTTTACTTTCAAAAGTAGTAATGTAAATATTTCAATAAAGTTTCTAGTGAACTTATGTTTTTGTTGCTATTTAACTAGAAAAACATGCATTTGGAAATATTTTTTCTCCTTTGCAAGGTGCAATGGAAGATGCTAAATTATCTTTACAAAATTTGTAAAAAAAACTTAATTGAATAATATTTTTTATGTTTTGCTTTCTGGTATGATTATAAATTACTACCTGACAGTAGTAATTTACAACCATAGCAGAAAGCAAAAAAAAATATTAGTTTTTTTTTTTTACAAATTTTGTGATAGAAAGGTCATTTTGAAAGTAATGCTTTGTATTTTATTATATATGTAATATAGAAATAGAGGTTGAATCTTTTTGCCAATAACCCATAATTTTTGCATTGTTATAGATAGCAGTTGAGCAGTAGTCTGGCAAAATGTCATTTGACATGAAAGTGCATAAAAAGCAAAAGTGTTTCACTGAAATCCTTCATACCGAAAAAATTTCACCTATTTACATTTATTAATATTTGCTGAAAGACTATAGAGACCAGACAGTGGATGCGAGCACAGGTAGTGAGTATGGATGGTGAGGACATAAGTTCAGGTACTGTCTGGTGAATGTTGGCTTACAATATACAAATTTCTTGAACCCATAATATGTGCAAGATATTAGCATATCCCAAAAGACTAGTTTTCCTTCCTCCTTTTCCATTGTCAACTGTACTGGAGCTTTTATTGAGTTCACATTGTCCAGCGGTACTTGTACATCTTTCTGTTGAGGCCAGGGTATGAGATTTTTGCCTACATATCTCTTCCATGTAGTTGACGTTAGGGCTATTGTTTGTAAAGCTATTTTCTCAAAGTATGCTAAGTATGTTTGCAATCACTGGTTATAATGATGAATCCATAACCAAACCATATTCTTGCTAACATGTCAGAACCCAATTAGAAACTAGAAAGAATTAACTGATTTGAGATATCCTCAAACATGGACAACAGAATAAGAACATGAATCAAATAAGTTGTTTGTTTGAAATTCCTAGAAAGTTATCAACTATAGCAGACATCTAAAGTAGGCAAGAAAGTACATTGACTGAAATATGATGATAGCAACTAAAATCAGGTATTTAGTCCAAGTAAATTATGTTGGAATTTTTATAATGAGGAAGATTGTTATACTAACAATGTTTCAGTCATTGTACTCTCCAGCCATCTTCATTGTCTTTGTACTCAGTAAACTTCACAGAATTTAGTCTATTGGATTAAAGCATTGGTTAAAGCATATATGGTTCTTTGCAAGTTGTGAGTTCAATTTCTGGGTCTGGTAGTACTGAAAAAGTCATATACACTGGTTAAATGGAAGAAATAGACAAGCAATACAAAGGTAAATATGACTGAGGTGTATGAACTGAATTGAAATATTCTCAAAGTATAGAAAGCAAGATGAGAACAATCTAACCCTGTGGATTGAATAAAGGGTTCATTTTGAAATTCCAAGGTTACTAAATATGAAGATAGACACCTGAAGAAAACTAAAGATGATAACAGCCGAAACATTCTGAGCATAAAAATCAAGATGTGACTAGTTAGTTTGAATAGCATGGTATATTAATAGTGCAAATAAATGACTATCATATTACTATTTCTTCATTTAAAACAAACAGAAAATTTATATTTTTGTTGATGTACCTACCATCATGTTTACCTTATGAATGCTTTTGCTATTTAATGAGGTTTTCTCTGTAGTTTGAATAAAAAAGAAATATTTTTCCTAAAATATCTAGTTAACTTTAATACTACATTCTATGTACTGTATATTTACAATCACCAATACTTTTCCTTGCAACCCTTGTGCTTTTCTTTTACCTTTTTTTAACACACTGTTTCTTCTTTTTTTTCCAATTAATTATTTTCTTTGGCATTCACTTCACATTAATATATTTAAATAACATTTATTACATTGGCACATCTTATAATGTAGATATTAGAAAATCCAAATTTCAAAATATTTGGTAGAAAAGGATTATTTCAATTTTATATATCTGGTAGGATGGAATCATAACTCATATTGCAAAACAGATCTCTAACTATAGACCTGATGAAAACTCCAAGCAGCTAAACTTGTACAATCTTGACTACTTAAATAATCTTGATTGTTTTATATTAGAAAATATTTTAAAAAAATGATCTGTTTTTAATCCATTTTATTTCTCGTTGATTTTCCTCAAAGATCCAACAATATTTTTTTTCTCAGTACTTGTTAATTTCTTATAGTTTTCCATTCATGTTCTAAGGGTGCTCAGCACAGCTGAAATTCTTTATTGTCAGTTATATTCTTAGCATAGGATTTTTGTCTCTGATGATAGAATGTTTTTAATTTATTCATCATTGACTTTTGCTAATCTCTTCATTAGTTATTCACATGTCAAAGTATATCATTGGGGAATGGATGACCATTATGAAATTATTGAAAGAACTCACTTTCTTGAGAAATGGTGTCTTATGGTAGTAGTTTTTGCATTGTTATGATTTCATCTTTTTACCTTGAGAGAATTGGACAATGAAGAGAGATTTAATTTTAATGAAAGAATAAAGTCTAAACTACTTCTAGATAATTATTTACAAGTCATATTAGGTCCAACTTTGACAGCATCAATTGAGAACTGCTATATATGGCTTAACTAAGAGAAAAGTGAAACCTTTTAGCCACTAAATTTATATATAAAACTGATTTTCATTATTTATTTAGCTGCTTTGATCATTGAAAATTAGACAAAGATTATAAAAGTCACTACATCAAATTCACTTATGGGTATTACAGTTATCACAAGTAAAAAATTGAGGTTAGGAGGTCATTGTTTATTTATTTTCTTGACAAGAAATATTGAATAATCTGTGATATTATAATTCCAATGATGAAATTAATCAATAACATGAAACAATATCCTCTCATTCTCATTTCATTATACCTGTTTTTTTGCAAACATTTTTTAAGGTTGTTTACATCATTTGTCAATTTTATTCTAAGTGAATGACAGGATGAAAAAATCTTATTAGTGATATGTTTCATTTGAAAAAGGAACTTCTTCAGACAAATAAGTTTTGTTGATAAATATGTTGTCATATTATTGGTTTGGCCAAAGGTTTGTAGCATTTTTCAATAGGGGTATAATAATACATAATTTGGTTTTCACATGTGACTGAAATTTATGATATACATATTCGGAGAGGTGATATTTCAATTTGTCTTTCTACATGATTTGTCTGTGGATTGTGAATTTTAAATGTTTTTACGTTAAAAGTGAAAATCGAGGAAAATGAGGTCTGTTTTTGTCATTTCATGCTCTTTTATTTCCAGGAAAGAAAACAACACACAAAAAATTGCTGAAAAGACAGCAAAAAAGATATGTCATTTATGGAGATGGTTCCATAGCTGAAAATACTGTTTGTAAGTAGTTCGTTAAATCCAGAAGTGAAAATATATTTGGAAGACATAGCAGTCTTGGCAGGCCTGCAGTTGTTGATGATGACCTAATTGAAATGTTGATTAAAAATAATCCATATGACAATACTGGATATTGCAGAGACACTCCATATATATTGGAAGGAATTTGAAAATAGGTGAATTGCTATGATAATAGGGTGCCACATGATTTAATGTAAAAACATAATTTCTACACAAGATTCTTTGCTCAAGCACAATAAAAACAATCTACATTTGAAAAGAATGATTACAAGAAATTAAAAATGGATTGTTTACAACAATGTGGTGTAAAAGGTCCTGGGGAAAATGAAATGAACCACCATTAGCCACTATACTGAAGGTGATGATGCTGCTGTGTATCTGGTGGGATTGGAAGGTTAAGCTCCTTCTGCAAAATCAGACATTGAACTCAGACAAGTACCAGTCTCATTTGGCCTAATTAAAGGCAGCAACTGATGAAAAGTACCCACAATTGGCTAGTCAGAAAAAGGAAGATGTTTGATGTTTATTCCTAGTGTCATTGGGAGTTTCAGGTCCTCTAAAAAGAAAACATCAGACCCCTCCCTTTCCCAGTTGTCCCAACCAGCAATGATCATCTCTTGGTCTACAGCTTAAAATAATTCAAAGAAATGTTAATCATGTAGTAATTCTTAGTTTTATTGAATTTTTATTCAAAGTTCAGATCAAATTGATATATTTAATATAGTATTTGGAACAAACCTGTTGTAATTTTCTGACTGAATTATAGAAGTGGATGATAGGTCTTGATGAGAATGACTTTGAAATAAATTTCAAGATTTATTTATTTAATGACATTTTTAAAAAGTATCTCTAAAAATTAGGACAATTTTTTAAATCTTAAAAGAAAACATGACATTGTTAAAATTGAATTATACGAATTAATAATATCTATATATTGATTAGGCAATGATAACATTTAAAATAATACATACAAAATATTTACCTGTAGAAAAATGTTTTGGGCAAAAAAGGATGTAATTCTTGTAGAAAATATGAGCCACTATTTTTTATCTGATATAAAAGGAAAATAAAAATGATCAGTATATAAAAAAAGCTGGTGTTTTGTGTTGTCAGAAAAATAAAATGAGGAAGGGAAAAAAGCTGTTAATCTTAAAATGTTTATAGCTTCCTAATATGCCAGCAGCATTGTTAATCTCATTTCATGCCCTTCCCTAATGTCTTCAAAAGGTGTTTGTTGAATGGTGATTTTCTGCTTGCTTGTCTTTGAGTATTTTAAGCAATGATTCCACTTCAGGCTGATTTAAAACTGAAAGATATTCCTCAATTTGTTATTGCTGATACTGCTATTTAGTGATGTATCATTAGATTCAATCCATTCTGAGATTGTGCTTTTTATATTAATAATGTATGTTATCTAATGAATAAATGATGGCAGTTATGGATAACTACAGAATTAATTATAATATAGATAGACGTATAAGCAGTGATACTCATAATGGAAAGAATGTCATACAAATAATTAAGCATAACTTGAATATATCACTTGATTCTGTTTTTTCATAAAGTCAATAGAAGGTTAAATTTCTTCAATATTTGTAAATTGAGATCTCATAAAACAATAACATTTTAGACTTTTTGAAAAATTAGGAAACAAATGAAAGCAAACCCTTGTAAGCATCATTAATCTTATAAAAAAGAACAGTAAAAAAAAAGTAAATTAGTTGAATAATATTGATCCACTGAATCTATATGTTAATACATTTTTTGTATCTATCACTGTATCTACAATGTACATTACATTTTTAATATTCCCATATTCTTCTTAAAATATTGCCAGATGTTACCTTACTACTCACAGATCTATTAATGATTCTGTCCAAATGGAAAAACTGTATACCATTTAATGACAATAAAGAAGCTTCAGGATTAAACTTTTACCATGCTGGGAACATGCTTGCTGTATCTTGTATTTAGCCGCCAATAACTTTGCTTTCATTCCCCGCTCCAGAATATTGCAAACTGTAAAATTTCATATAAGAATCAATCTGCCAAGAATGACAAGACAAGGAATATTTTTCATATTAAATAATTTCTGTTGTAAAGTTCTTGAAAATCAAGAATAATAATGTACTATAAAATTATACATTTATAAACAAATTATTCCTTACTTAAAAGAATAAATAATGAATTTCTTCACAGTTACTTTCTGTTCTATTCTTAAATTGCAATGATGCATTGAAAAAATTTGACAAGTTCTGTTTGTTTGAAAAAGCTGTGTGCTGATATTTTGTGAAGTGATTTCTCATCAGTTCACTGATTAGAGCACAACAAAGTGCCAACTTGACTAAACCCAATGGGTATGAACAGCAACATTACTGGCCCCAATGAGGATGAACCTTGTTTACTATGAAATTTCTACTTGATTCACAATTGATCTGTGATGCATGGATGTTGTTAATACATCCTTTTTCTTTTATTCAACATGCCTTTCTCTTCAATTATTTGTTTTTTTTTTGTTTTTGTTTTTATCTTGGACTGATCTTCTGTTTTACATTTAAATCAGGCACAAAGTTAAAACTCTAAAAGAAACAAAAACCCTGTTTGTAATCAATAAAAATAATTGATTTGCAAAAATAAAGCTAAACTAAATTAACATTCTACTTTTATCTTGTCAAAACTTGACATAAAGCTTCATTTAGCATTTTTTTACCCATTTTTTTAAGCTAATAAAAAAGGAAAAGAGGTAAATTTATCTTTATTTTTTTTGTTACAAAATGTTTAACTTTTCTTGTTCAAGAAATTACAATCAACTTTCAGTAATTTGTTATTTGAGAATTTTTGTTTAATTATAATGAGTTTTTCAAATTTAATATTTTTATCTTCAGTTCAGTATTCAATTTCTTTGGTATTTATATTCATCTGGATATCATTTTTTTGTAACTGATGCTACCTTTTATTCACTATATATATATATATATATATAGTTTCCATGGTCATCATTTCAATTTTTGATGACGTTTCAGGAGGTGATACCTAATATAGAGAAATAGAAAACCTGAAAATTTTATCATCATTTAGCCCATAATTCACAAGTTATGGTCTCTTGAAATTTGCTTGGATTTTCATGTCAAAATAAATATATATTACAGTATTTACGTTAGTCGGACTATTGTCCTCATCTTTGTCGCCATATTTGTCACAATGTTTCGGCCGTTGTACGCTCCGGCCTTCTTCAGGTGGTTGGAATTTCGAACTGAACCCTTTATTTCAATCACTGGGGTAGACTGTTCTAGTTCCACGTGCCATGTTTGATGGATGTCAGTTATCAGTTATCTCCTGCTAATTTTCCCTCTGAAAGTTCTCCACTGCCTTAACCGGGTATTGAACTCACATTCTTTTCTCTGGCACTCCTTATTACTGGTTCCCATATGTGGTCAGAAAAATCAGGCGTGGCTGACCACATATGGAGAGAGAGGGGGAGATCACCGTCCCCTGTGGGATCATCTTGAGATCATAGACAGGGAACACCATTGGAAAATTTGTAAACTTAAGGAATCAGCACATATGCTAGGCCACAAAAATCTCCTGAGCTGACCAAGCATAGAAATAAATACAATATGGGAACCAGTAATAAGGAGTGCCAGAGAAAAGCAATTATAACAAAGTTGCAATATGAGCTCTGGTAAAAACATGAAATGATAACAGCAAAATTGCAATATGAGCACTGGTAAAAAATGGTTGCTGAAAAAATTAGGTTTATAATACCCAGAAATTCATACCCAGAGGATACCTCAAGGACACATGGCACAGTGGATAAAGGCATTGGTTAGATCCAGTGACAGACCCGAAGAGTGTGAGTTCAATACCCGGTTAAGGCAGTGGAGAACTTTCAGAGGGAAAATTAGCAGGAGATAACTGATAACTGACATCCATCAAACATGGCACGTGGAACTAGAACAGTCTACCCCAGTGATTGAAATAAAGGATTCAGTTCGAAATTCCAACCACCTGAAGAAGGCCGGAGCGTACAACGGCCGAAACGTTGTGACAAATATGGCGACAATAGTCCGACTAATGTAAATACTGTACATAATACCTCATCTCAGAAATATAGACAAATATATATTATTTTGTCATTTTTTTTTCATTTAAATTATGATTACATATAATCATATCTATTTTTTAATATGAAACAAAAGAAAACCTGAATGATTGCAATTAACATTTTTTTTTAAATTTTGTTTTTATTTATATTTAAAGTGTTTTACTTATTTTATTTCTATATTTACAAAGGTATTTATAGAAATTTATCTATCATTTTTATTCGTTATCTTATTTAAAATTTTAAAAATGTTTGGGGAATGACAGAAAATAAAGAAATTGTTGTCTCTTTGAAGATTATTTCTGTATATACACAGACACACACAATATTCAGGAAACTAAGGTCTGGTATGTCTCTTTTTTCCAAAATAAAATTATCAAAAGGCAATTTGGGATTTCCAAAGATAGCAGAGTTTAGTTTATAAGAAGACCAGAGATGTTGATTTCTGTTTTATAACCTATTTTGCTGGCACATAATCCTTGGCTTATAAATGTGATGTAAATGTCAATGTTGAGGTCAAGTGCATAAACACACACTAGTCAGTATCAGTCTATGGGAAAAATTGGACTCTGCAGTTTTTACATTTTTTTACAAACTGTTCACAAAATACAAGGCCCAGGAGCCACTCAAAGTAGAGGGTTTATGAATGAGACTATTGTATGGAGGTAAGATAAGGACATAATAGCAGATTATAAGGATTTTAAAAAGGTTAAGATTGTAGTGATTGAGGAAGCATCCTCTCAGGAGTTTATTCCACAAAGTAGTGGTTCTCAGGAAAAAGCTGAGTAGAACTTCTTTCATACTAATGGAACACAAAGAGAACAAGGATGATTTAACTCTATGTTTAAACTGGTGAATGTTGCTCATCTGAACATTTGCCATGAAAATAGTGATAGAGTAGCAATAGGCTTGCTATGTTTCATCTCACGGAAATGGGCTGTAAAATAAAGTCTTGCCCAACAAGGTCATGTAGATGATTTTGAAGTCTGTTGAAGCTGGAAAGTGCGGATTAGGCAGCTCCAGCCCAGATATGGCAGCAATGCTCTATTAGTGGTCTGATCTGACTTTTTTAAAGGTAGAGCATGGTAGGAGGAATCAGATACTTTCTGGTGTGGTACAAGAAACCAATAATTTTTCTAGCATCTTTAGTGATAGATTCTGTAGATGAGTTCCATGTAAAAACTATGATACATGAATGTGATTTGCTTATTAAAAATAATTTATTTTGTTGGTTTATATACAAGTCAAACAATCTATTTAATTGAAAGCCAAGTGTTTCATCAGTGTTTTCAAAATTCAGCCAAAGTTCAAGACAGACATATTGGTTTATCAACCAATTTCAATGAAATGACATAAAAGGATAACATATTGAAATTTCATGCAGGTGGTTATTTTAAGGACCAGATGCACTTGAGATAAACAATGAGCAATGTCCTGTTCAGTAATTTTGGAATGGTACATGAGATACGTATTATCGAATTAGTATTTATATGTCTGGAAAAACTTAATCTTAAGGTAATGGAGCCATGTTCACCAAAAACTGATTGCTACATTACATATATAGATACCATATTTTTTTGAAATATAAGATGCACTGGTATATAGACGCATCCTCATTTTGAAGAGATTTAACAAAAACAAGCTACTGTTGTATTTTTTATTGAATAAAAATTCAATTTGATACTTTTAAAATTAGTATATATATTGTTCTAAAAACAAAAGAGCTGAAAACATTGAACAAAGTAAATACCATATAAATTAAAAGTTTACTATTTAGTACAAAACCTAAAAAATCCTTATTGCTTTCACAATTATTATATGAGAAGGAAACAGATATTTCAATATTGGATCCATTATTATGCACAAATAGATTGCCACCCCCAGTTGTATCCATTGTATTAGTGATACCACATTTCTTCAATGAATTAATCACTATATCAGTTATTTTTTTTCCTCCACAAATTCTTCACCTTCATGCACACATTTTTTCCTTTGTCCACTTTTAATTCTCACCATAGCACCACAATGCATGAACAGTAAAATCTTCTAAACTATTATCACATGGAATAAGTGTTTGTTTTAAAAATTATCCTATTTGTAGAAACAGATAGTCCTTGCTGTCTCTCATTCACAATCCACTTGTTTTTATTTTCAAGATCTTGCATTTTGCTTTTTTCCCTGGAAAATTGTGTTTATCACTTTTATTCATACCTTTGGTATATCAAATGCAAACCAATATCCAGTGAACTGCTGCAAAATATTAAATTTTTAAATCAAGTACATTGCAGTGACAAAATCTATTCTGCTTCAAATTAAGAAGTTTTGTATATTAAATCTTTCTATGACTACCTTTTTACAAGAACATTCATAGCATTGCATAGTTTACAGATATTAAAAGAAAAAGGAAGAAGCTGTAGAGTGCCATGATTGTCAGAGTGATATTGCTTAGAGAAAGATATTAAGCCTTATAAGAGTGATGTATTTATTTTTAATATCATACTCTGTTCCATTTGTAGAAAACTTATAGCTTTGTACATAAATGGAAAATAACATGCCAATCATTCAGACTTTATTCACCTTTACTCAAAATATGTTTGTAAATTCTTTGCTACATGATATAATAAAAATATATATTTGTTTTAGGTATTTAGGTCTATATTGGTAGCATTCATTGCAAATTCTTCTTGGTAGAGAAAAATTTTATTTATACAAAGGCTATAAATTGTTTATTTAAGTCTGAAAATTGTAAATGTAATTATATTTGTGAAGTTTAAATTTTTGTTAATACAAGTTTCTTTAATCACATTTTTCTGATGTTTTTCCTTTTCACATGTGGATACAAGATAAGCATGAGTAAATGTGGAAAACTTAACAAAGTTTTGTGCCATCTCAAGTTTCATATCATTTATATGACTTTGTATTTAATTCTTTGCAGTGCAGTAAGACAAAAATGATCCTTTCCTACCAAGTACATAAGATAGAAATGATCTTTACAATAATTGATATTTGGGAGATGACAATCCCTAATGAGCATTGGGGCATAGTTGCTTAATCGAGGCATCAAATAAGGATTCTCTTAGTATTTCTTTATTTTAAATGTTCATAGGAAATTTTAAAATTTGATTTTTTTTAATAAAAAAATAAATTTAAAACTATAAAGATTTAAATTGCAATATTTAAATTTCAGATATACATTAAATCAATAGATTTTATATCAAAAGTAAATGTCTACTTTATATCTTTCATAATTAAAAAAGTTTTTGCCTTTGGACTGTAATATTTTTTATTCAAATAGTATTATATGAGTTAAACATATTTCATGAACATTAATAGCAGTTTGGAAGATAAAATTTATTCATAAAAAATTATATTCTAATGAATACTCATAAAAATGTTAATTATATTTAATCAAAGATTATGGCTGAAATTGCATAAAAGAACCAACCACTTTATTATGAATAAATTTCAGAAATTTAGAAACAGTCTAGATAATGCATTGAGGTATTTTTTATTTATTATTTGAGACCATTTCTTGAATATATGAGTTTTTGTAACTATAAAATGACAATTTATTTATAAATTCAAATAAAGCAAATAGAAACAGAAGGCATTTGAAATTGCCTTTACAAGTGCAGTCATTGCAACATGTCATTTTTCTACCTGTGTATAATGAATTTGAAATGAAATGATCAGGCAGTTCATAAAGTATACAACAAAGTGAGTCACTGAAATTAATAAATGAACAGAAATAAAAATGATAAAGAAACAGAAACAAAAAGAGTAAAATAAAGGAGATGAAGTCATTAAAAAACAATAACAGAAAAAAAAAAGAAATCAAATGATCTATAAAAAGTAGGGATTATACTAATCAAGTTAGCTACAGATATCTGTTAATCTGTCATAATCTTTATTCCTCTCTGTCTTTCTTCATTATTTACTCTCTTTGCTTTCTTTCGACCTCTCTTCATATCCCAGTTGTATATTTTCTTAAACTTTTATTTTGTTGATTTTGAATGGAAGAAATAATCTCATTTTAATGACGATATTTTCATACTAACAAAATTGATTAACAATCTGATTTAAATAAATAAATTCATGTTTAAAAAATGGGTTCATCAGAAAAGTAGCATGTGAAAGATTAAAATTACATTAGAAAAAAAAAAATTACTTTTTCATTTTTATAAAATTCTATCCTCATTTCATTGAAGGAAAAAATGTCAGGGCACAATGACTTTTTATTTTTAATCCAATCTAACAATGAGGAGGAGGAGAAACATTGTCATTAACACATTAATCATGTAAGCCATTGGCAGTTAGTTCATTTTTCAATGTATGCTTTGTTCCAAATTTGATATTTGACTAATATCTTAGAGTATGGATAAATATCTATATATCTGAAATAATTTGTGACAAGTATCTGATGCTGTAAAATTCATTTAATATTTCTATTTAATACATAGGGATAGACTCTTTGTGCTTGACCATTGTATCTTTTGGTTTTGCTTTTTAAAGAACAGAAATTGTGATATTACAAGTAGAAAAGCAGCTAAAATATTTTATCATTTTTAGGGTCTACAAAGTCTGTAAACAATAAAAAACTAAAAAAAACTGTTTATATCATAACATATTCAGGTTTTGTATGTTTTTGATAGAACCAATGATACTGGAACTATTTTAAATAAATTGATCCTCAAAGATTTAAAAGTTGATTTTTGGGTATTCTTAATTTTCAGAAGAGATAAAAAAACAATTTATTTACAAGTTCATCCAAGCATAGTTTTTGAACATTATATAATTAATATTTAATAGGTGGATGTTAATGTCACATTATTTATAAATATGGCAGTAATAAAAATATTTTTCCCAAAATATTCAATAATTTTGAGAACCGTTACAGTTCCTAATTTCCAGCAGCCTTTCTGATCATTTGCATGAACTTATGTTTGAAAAATACTTTTCAAAATTTAATGTAATTTGGTAGTAATTACAAACAATATTGATAAGGCTATTATAAAATGATGACATGCATTAAAACAACTTAAAAAAAAGATAGACGATGCATAATAAACTCACTTTTTTAAATTTATTTTTTAATGACATGATTTGAGAGCTGTTAACAATTTTTTCTAGGTTGGTTGGTTGGTTGATTTATTTTGTTTAGTGGCATATCAACCTAATGTTGAAAATCTAATGTTGAAATCTAAATATTTTAAACACAATTGTATGCCTTCAACCACAGATAAAATATATATATACCTATAAATAGGTATTGTTGGTAATTTTGCTATATAAAAATGCATTGCTGGTATTTTTACTTAAAAAAAAAAGTAATTTTTACACTTTCACAGTGTTTTTTTTTTCTTGGGTGGGGTGGTCACTATTTACCCATAACATGTGCAACCACCCTGATTTTTTCTAAGAGTTATATAGATTTTTTTTTATGTGTGCAAACTAATCTGTATCTCAGTTCAAGTTTATTTTTTTTAAGTTTGTTGCTGGTCCAGCTCTTACTTTGCTTCTGTAAAATCAGCCAATGCTATTTCATCTATGTCACCTGGCTCCTGTAGATTCAGGATTATTCAGTATCCCTTTATATACTTACTTACTCTAGAACAAATCCATTAATGCCACAACAAAAGATAAAATATACTGTGATTTAATTGGCTTTCTTTTATGTAAAAAATGATATGTCTATTGTATTAGTTTATGGTAGGCTAACAGTACTTGATGATGATGATAAAACAATTCCTTCTAATTATCATGGATTACCTGAAAGGGAGGAGCTGTTGAAGACACACAACAGCTTGTCTTCTTAAGTAGTAACAAGTTACAAGTTCCATCCAGAGAAAAGCAAATTATATATTAAAATCTTAACGATAATAGCATAAAAGTAAAAAAAAAAAAAAAAAAAAGAAATTCTGATAGGATGGAAAATAAAAGTGAAGAGCTTTGAATTTTTAAATACATTCATTCTTTCCTCTACTTTTTCTCAAATATACATAGAATCATAAATCTCACTGAACACTTATTATTATATTTTTAATCTACTTTGGATGTAATTCTTTTTATTACTTCTGGCTTCCATCTATTTATTAAGCATATTCTCCCACCAATGGCATCAGTTTGTAAAGCTGTATTTTCATTTCAAAATTGTTTCAATTTGAAGAAGTTGAAAAAAAGTAAGTTTACCAATTCATGATATGCATGTAAATTTCAAAAGAAATATAATTTCCTTCTAAGTAACCTTATCTTAAGTTATCTTAAGCAACTCCACTATGATTATAGATTTAAGCGACTTAAAGAAAAATGTAAAATGAAGCAAAAAGAATTACTAAATATGTTATTATATACTGTACTCAAGAATTCTAATTCTACTAATTTAGTTAAATTGAAATGTCTTTCGATTATTAGACACAAGCATAAAAGATTTAAGCAACCATTTAAGTAAATACTAATTCATACTAATTCTTACACAAAAGTTAAGTAACCAGATTACTGGGAAAATCCTAAGTCACTTATTAAAAATTTTTAAAAAAATGTGTAAAATGATATAAAATGTTTTATATTCATGTTGTAGATTGTCTGCAAAAGTAAATTTGTAAAAATTTTAGACTATTAGAAAATTTAATATCTTTTTAATTTTTAAAAATTAAGATTTTAACTAGTGAAAATATTTGTTAAAATAAAATATTCTAATGAATTTGTTGCTAACAAAAAAGTAGATGTGTTACATTGTTTGTCAACTTTGATAAACAGAATAAATGCTTTTATCCCCATGAATTCAGGATTGTCCCATAGGACATAGCCTAGTGTATTGGGAGTTTTGTCATACAGTAACTGTAAATTCAATCTCTGAGCCAGGTAGCAACAATAACTCAATAACCGAGTAATAATAATAAAAAAAAAAAAAAAAAAATATAAGATATCCCTGGGCATGGAGAGTAGAAAAAGAATAATCTAAGCCTGTAGATTAAGGGTTCAGTTTGAAATTCTTTGATGTTTACCTGGATTGCTAAAGAGCACAATGACTGAAATGTTGTGATCAGAACAACAAAGATGAAGATGCTGTTACAACAGTAAATAAATATAAATAATGAAAAACTCTTCATCCCAGAAATCCAGACTGCAATCATTCTTTTATGACTAAATTTACAATATAGGTGAAGAAAAAGAATAAGGTCACATAAACATATTTTGATAACTGAATACTTATGTGATGAATTTATATGGATCAAAAGTTTTTTTAAACAAGGGTAGAAACTTATTTCAATCTCATATCAGAAATACTCTCAAGTGTTTTGCTTAGTAAAGTGCACAGGCCACTGTGTCATCTTAAACAAATGTCTCTTTCCAATTTAGTGTGCTGACAACTAAATGTGTATGTTGCGGGTGGAGATAGTCTAAGATTCTAGTAACAAAGTTATACTAATATTTATGGGATTCCTAAATATTAATTCAAATTCATTGCTATTCAAGCTGTTTTTTTTTTAACAAATAAATCTCAGGCTTATGTCCTGATATCAGTGAGACTGACTTGTATGTAAAATATGGATCAAGTTTTGATCTTGAAATCAATTACAGCAATTAGATGGGGTCAATTTATATAAGAAATTTATTCAAATTTTGTGTAAGTCCTTTTAAAGGCTAAAAATAAATTATCATTTTATGTTAATATATAATAATATATATTAATGAAAGATATTTGATGGGGCCTATTGCAACTCATTATTTCTGTCTGATAAATTGTTGAAAATGAAAATGATTATCTGAAATATTTCTCTTCCTAGAATTTACTTTGTGTTTGCATCAAGGCAAGCAGATTATTTTCCCTCTTTCTAACCTGTATTTCAACACAACAATGACAGATAATTGGGACTTATAGGCTTGAAGATTCTTCTTGCTGCCGTTAATGTAAGGAATATCATTTCTTGGTTACTTTCAATGACAGCAATTTATTTTATAAAATAAAATTTTAATGAAAAAACTTGCCTCCAGGTAATATTTCTTTGAAAACTGGAAAAATATTTTTGTATCCATTTTAATATATTTGAGTACACTATAATATTTATGAATCATTTTGAAATGAGTATCCTTAAATAATATCATCTGCTGATAGTCTTATGTAAATAATTATTTTTATCATTCTAAGAGAATGTTAGATCAATGATATTTGTCCAATTCTGGATTCCTGATGTGAAGGATATTCTAAATTGTAATGCCAGTAGTTTACCAGTTTTGCAGCATCATTGACAATTTGAAGAGTGATATTCTCTTGTGTTAATGGAGATATATATATATATATATATATATATATATATATATATCCCTAAACAAAATGGACGTCATACCTTAGGTACCTTTCAGCCAACACTTTTTCAAAGGTATTTGTTAGCGATTGGGAATATCAATGAAGACACATTCAATAAAATAAATGAGGAGGGAAAAGTGGCACGCGACTAATAGAGAAATTTTAATTACACAAAATTAAAATTGAACAAGGGGTAATGAAAATAACCAGTTCCACAAGAGTATAAAATAGAAAAGGGACACTCACAAACCCTCCAACAGATGCAAGGAACGTAAAAAAAGTTCCTTTTGTCTACACAGGCTCGGCTGTTGACACTTTATAAAAACAGCTTCAGAGACTCAAAGATGGTGTATTCAGCGAGCACTGTGTAGAACTGAAAACCACGTGTCTTCGTATTCATAAGTATAAGCAAGGTTGTCAAGCAAATGTTGACCAATTGCAGACTCATGGACTGCCTGAGTTGTTCTTCTTATAGAATGGCTAAGACTACCAGAACGCAAGAAGGCGGGAATATGCTGTGCGACCTGCGTCTCCAACCGTAGATTGGTTCATCCTATGTACACCGCATTACAATGGCATTTGAATTTATAAACATCTAAATTTTTATGAAAGTATGGATAGGGTACCAACAAGGACCAAACACTGCAGGTTCATTAAACCCACCTGATTTTGCTATCAATAACACGCCTGATAACAGAGAAATGTGATCCCCAAGTTGAATGGTAGGCTGAGGGGTAAGAGAGAAAGGGTTTGTGCCTTTTTTGTTTTATACATCTAGTGGGTGTTAGATATCCCATGGAAGACAAGATAGTGGTAATCTAATAATCTGTAGCAATTGTAGTATAAAGTGGCTCATGGAGATTTGGGAAAAAAAGAAATAAAAAAACATTCCTTTGGATACTTAATGTATTGTTTTGTTTCTATTTCCACTTTAATTTTTGACAATTATTCATAAACGAGAAACAATCTGAAAATTATAAAGCCTATAGTTTCAAACTATTATTTTTTAGTGGTAGTGTATTTTTGTTCAGACCTTCTCAGGCTGACCTTTAAGGTCAGATGGTAAACAAAATAGGATCATTGATTTTGATTAACTGAGCTAAACGTGGGAATTTTAGAGAAATCGTGATTTCAGGGAGTTAAGAACTTACACATCAATGAATGTAGACATTATTTTTGTGCATGGAATTTGCTCCCCAGTCGGGGTGATAGAGTAACCCCATTGGCTAGTTAGAAGATGTACACATCGACGTGTTTAATAAAATAGATAACTTTAAAATCCCTTTTTTTGAAGTTCTCATTTTACCTTCAAACAAACCAACTGGCAATCACCCAGCTGAGAGAAGAAAGAGAGAAGACAACTTTATTGTGATCACCTCAAGACTGTCAACCAAAAGACCTCTGCAGAACGAGGGGGCTATACAACATTTTGCTTATTTGGTGCAGTGGCCAAGTCCCCCCCAGAAGAGAAGGAGTATACAACACTATTCCTATGATGAAACCTCACCATAAAAGCAAGAATATTTAGAATGTGAGAAAGAAAGATAACAATTGGATTTCATTACCCTAAATATAGACAAGTTTGCTTTTGTTATATTGGTTGATTTTTATGGCTTCTCAACTATTTGCTGGCTATTTTAAAGCCAGATTGTAAGAATTTATTTTGGAGATAATAATAATTTACAGATACAAATCTGACTAATTAACCCATAGATGAGGGGAGAAAAAGTGGATTCATACCTTTTCCAAGAATATTTGTGTGTAATTGAATATAATGAACCTGACCAGAATTGGAATTCTGATCTCCAATTTTCAATTCAGAGCTGTTATCCATTAAACTACATGCATATCCAAGCTTACAGCACCTGGTATCCCCAAGTGGTCACCCACCTAGGTATTGACTAGGCTCTATCTTGCTTAACTATGGTGATTGTATAAGAACAATTATCTCAACATGATAATACCATAAGCTACTTTTGTTATAATTTTCTAAAAAAGTGTATACAAAGACTAAAAATTATCATCCCCTTGACTTTTGTAATTGTAGGGTAGATCCGAATGCAGAAGCCACACTAACTCTTTTTTACAACAGTCTATCAACAGCAGCCATCAGCAATTCCAGTATAGTCATACCTGTCCATTGTTTGACATTATCCAATCAGGTTTTGTGTTGGCATCCTCTTCTATTTCCACCTTCAATGGTGCCTTGCATGATGGTCTTGCACAAACTGTCATGCCTTGTAATGCATCGAAACCATGCTATTTTTCTCTGTTTGACTATGGTGAGAAGAGGTTCCTGGTGTCCCACAAAACTTTCAACCCTTTTCCGCATAAAGTCATGGGTTTTTTGTTCCCAATAGAAAATGCCAAGGAGTTTTCTCATGTATTTGTTCTTAAATGCTTGAATCCTTCTCTCTGTATCTGCCAACAGTGTCCACATTTCACATCCATATAGGACAATGGAGACTACCGGTGATTTGTACAGCTGTACTTTGTTTGAAAGTTGATTTTTCTCCTCCATATTCTAGTCAATTTGACCATTACTGCCATAGTTGTGGCAATCCATGTGCAGATTTCCGAGTTGCAGGCACCATCTTTAGACAAGGTTGCTCGTAAATATTTCCTCTAGTGAATGTAATGTTGACTCAAGTGTTACTGTTTGTGCTATTCACCATTACTTTGAATTTCTTGGAGCTGACCTCCATTCCATATGCTCCTGCTCTTTCAAAAAGTTTGTTGGTCAAGTCTTGGAGCTCACTGTTATTATCATGTTATGAGGTCAATGTCATCTGCAAAATCTAAGTTACAGATGAGTCTGCCACAAATAGAGATTGAAGGAACATGGTCATTCAAGGTTTCTTGCATGATTCTCTCTAGAAATAGGTTGAACAATATGGGTGAAAGTATGCATCCCTGTTGCATGACAACAGTTGTCCAGAAGAACCCTCCCATTTTATTTTTCCAGAAGAACTGTGCTGGTGGAATCTTTATATAGGGCCTGGATAACTTGGATAATTATGTTATTTATATTGAATTCTCTAAGGATTTGCCAAAGACTGTCATGCCATACACGATCAAATGCTTTCTTGAAATCAACAAAGTTGTGGAACACATCCTTCTGATGCTGCAGGTGTTTCTCTATGAGAATCCAACAACTGAAGATCAGTTCCATTGTACTTTGGTTCTAAAACCTTCTTCTTCCTCTGATAGCAATTCTTCAGCCTTGGATTTCAAACAATTCAAAATGATATGGAGCAGGACTTTACTAGGATGACTGATCAGGTTTATTGCCCTATAATTTCAACACTGCTTGAGGCTTCTTTTCTTTGGCAGGTGTATTACCAATGACTAAATCCACTCATGAGGCCACTTTTTTTGTTCCCAAATCTTCTGAGATAGTGTTGTTATGACTTTGATGGTTTCTTCACCTCCATATTTTATCAGTTCAGAAGGAATATAATCCACTTTGGGTGACTTGCCAGGTTTCAAGCTCTTTACTGCAAACTCAACCACTTCTTTCAGTACTGGTGGACTGGTCTCATCTTGTGGAGTGCTGGTCATGTTGCAATATGGAGATATCTTGGATGAAGCTAGTAATTGTATAAACCATCACAGTATTGTGTCCATCTATGGAGAACCTCTTCACTGTCCATCAGAAATTTACCATTCTCATCCTCTACGACCATTGCTGGTCTTAGTGAGGGATTTGAATGTATTGTGGGCCAGTTTGTTATTGCCAGTAAGCATATCCTTCTCAATGGTTTTGTACTTATTTTGTATCCACTCCTCTTTAGCTGCTCACATTTTTATCCTCACATCACTATGCACTTCCTGATATTGGGCATAGACCTCACCACTTGAGTGCTTCTTTCCTCTCAGTTCTCTCCTCTTATCACACAAATCCAAGATTTTGTTCATGACCCACGGTTGAATTTTCTTTCAGTGTTTACTCATAACTTTCCTCAGCTGTTGTAACACTTCTTTAATGTGATCTGCAAAAGTGTCTACATCAAAATGTTATTTAGGTTCAAGGATGTGAACTTGCTGCCAACTTTGGTCTGGAATAGTTGAGTAACTTCAGGGTCTTTTAATTTCTCAATGTTGAAGCAGATGTGTGAATCCTTTGAACAGCACTTAATTTTCAGCTAAAATTTAAATGTCATCACAAGGTCATGATCACTGCCGATGTCTGCACCAGGGAATAATCCTTGTGTTTGCCTTGTTGATGCTGGATTTATAGCATTGTGGAACCAAAATAAAATCAATCTGGTTATGGATCTTTCTATTAAGTGAGTGCCAGGTCATGGTTCAAGACTGCTTATGGGGGTGTAGAGTGTTGGCCTGGGTGAAATGATGACTTCTGGCAAATTCAAGCAATCTGAGACCTCTGTCATTCGTTTCTCCAATGCCAAATCTTCCAACTGTTCCTGTCCAGTTTGTATATGCATCCTTGGCATTCCAATTTCCTAGTATGATAGTAATGTCTTTCCAGGGGACTTTTCCCAAGGTAAATTCTAATAATCTGTGCAATTCCTCAAATTCCATCTCATCATGCTCTAATGTTGGAGCATAGGCCTGGATGATGGCCATGTTTTATGGTTTGGCTGATACACGAATAGAAAAAAGTCTGCTGGAAATAGGATTAAACACTGTATAATTTCTTTCCTTAGAATAAATGCCACTCTATGTTGGTGCTTCTTCTCATCTCCAGAAAACCAAATTTTATGTCCATCTTGTGTAATTGTTTCTCCAAAACCAATCCATCTGACCTCAGACATCCTAATGATGTCCCAATGATAACATTTCATTTCATGGGTAAATTCTTGGTTTCTTCTGGAAGTGTATAGTGTGCAGATGTTCCATGTTCCTGTTGTAAATTTTTCCATTGATAACCTGATACTATGTTTCACAGTAGCCTACTTATCACACCCATCCTGAAGCAAATCAATTTGACGCATGGTTGTTGTTAATCTGGGCCTCGACAATTATAGTTTGCTTCTCCTGCTTCATAATCCTTTTGGTGGTCTTGTAGATAACTTCACAGCGCCCATCTCCTCTCCAGGTCCTTGGCCAACAGCTAAAACCACTAATACAATACAGATTGCCTTTGGTTTATGCACTTGGTTGCTGAATCCATTGCCCAGCGATAGTCTGCTTGTGCAAATCATCCACCTAGTAGTACAGTGCAAACACTACCCCTTCATGTGGTTTAGCCCATCTGCTAAAGCAGTTTGCAGGGATGTGGCACATGGAGCCAACATGTGAGAGATTTAGGGGATGGGTGAGTATTGCTCATCTACCTTAATAATAGGGTGCAGCAACCAAGCAACAAAGGTACTACTTCTGCCCACTGGCCCCTAAACATATAAAAACATATATATTTTACATTGGATGTCAGAGTAAACAGTTCATCATCAGATGTACCGAATATATTGCTACATATACTTTTAAAATAATAATAATAAAATAAATAAATAAAAAAAGTATAAAATTATCAAATATATGAGAATATTATTATTATTATTGTTATTAAAATATTTGAAAGATAAATAACAGTAGCAAATGAAACAAAATAACATTTTAACAAGAAGCACTTTTCCAACAAATTTGAAAGAATGTTACTTTACAATTAATAAATAAGAAAATGTAAAAGATTAAAATTCATGGCAAATGTTACTAAAAGAATCTTTGAATATAAATAATAGAAAAGAAATCAGCAATAATGAGCCAATAGTCAAAGATAAACAAAATAAACATTACAACTTTAAATACTTTCCTTCAATTTTGAAAATAATGACCACTTTCGTAAAAAACAGAAATATTACGCTTTAATATAGATTAGAATTATTCATGCCACTATGCCAATTCAGTCGGGTTTCGATCCTAGCTAGAGGCAACTGGACATCTGATGAGCTGTGATACAGAGAAACAGTCTGTCTGTGGATGACAATATATACATACATACATACATATATATATACATATATATATATATATATATATATATATATATACATATATATATATACATACATATATATATATATATATATATATATATATACATATATATATATATATATACATATATATATATATATATATATATATATATATATATATATATATATATATAGGTTATACAAAGACAAGGTATCTCTAATAGCAAAGTATGATTAGCTATCAATATTGTTGATAAATTATTAACATTTTTCTAAAATTAAAGCAATGTCACATTTTTGGAAAGATGGATTTCGCATGGCTTGAGGAAAGACATTTATAATTTTTTAGGAACGAAGGTTGCCAAACCTTTTTGGAAATATACCTGATTGACCTTGTGAGCAAAGATACACTCAGTGTAAAACTATGACTAATATAACACTATATTTTTAATCATTTATTTTAAATAATATTAAATTATATTTTCTATTTTCAATAAGCATAAACTCTGGTATAACTCTTCTAGTGTTAAACTTTTATAAAATTCTTCTTGTTAAAGATGAAAAATCAATGATAAAACAAATTTATGTGATGAAACTAAGTCAATATTTGTACTTGCTATCATCAAAAATTACTATAAATACTGATTGTTAAAACAGACCGTCAGTTAAGACCAAAATTATTCATATCAATGTAAATTTGCGATTTTTTTGAAAAAATCATTTTGCTGCAAGCAAAGTAATAATACCACTAAGATGCAAGGAGTTACTGGGAGTGAAAGAAAATAATAAGATTTTAATGAGGAGAAAAGACAAAAAAACAAGATTCATGAAGATAAAAGATGGCGATTGATGGTGCATTTAAATTTTTGAAGAATGTAGGTGGCAGGGAAGCCAGAAACTGGAAGAAAGTTCACAGGTGAGATGTGCGAGAATTTAAACTATTAGAATAGAATTTACAATTACATCTACAATTAAAATTTCAACAGTAAAATTATTAAGTACACTTAAATTCATGCAGTCGAGATACCAAGGAGGAAAGCTCAGAACAATTGCTATGAAAATATTTATAGAAAAGATAAAGGGAAGCCACATGGTGGGAAAGTGAAGGATTTTCTTCTTATTGATTGGAAAATGAAGAAGCATGTTACAAATTAGGAGGGACAAAAAAATCAGCAGCACTGGAATCAAAAAGTAAAGGAGCTGAACACTGGATCATGTCAAGCAGGGCATGAACAAAACTCCCACACAGAAACACCATATATAAGGGACAAATGTAGCTGAGACACATAAAATGCTGGATAACACTGACAGAAATCCTTGATAAGGCACAGCAATCACATTGTACATGGCACTCTGCCTCTTTCCAGAAAATGTGCCTGCTTTTATAAAGCCCAAAGCATTAGTGGTTGGCTAGCAAGTGGAATCATTTGCATAGCTAACAATGCTCAGCTCATCATCCTATTTCATCGGGATGCTGGTAGATACGTTCTTTTCTTTATAATCAGATGTACTGGGGTTTGCACCAGCTCTATTCTGGCAGGGCAGCCATTTGCTTCCTTTTTGCAGAGACAGCACACTAAACATTGTCTCTTTGATTGATGAAGGTGGGTACCGTTATCAGTTATGGTAGGCAGCTTATTCTGCATTTTGTTTCCATTACAGAAAGTGACTGAAGTTGAGATGTCAGGTTCACCATACCAGATATGGCAGTAATATTCAATGCATGGATGAATGGTAGATTTATAAATATGCTAAGATAGATTCTGGCGAGAAAAATTATCTCACACGACACAGTGAACCAGCTTTCCTAGCAGCTGATTTGATATAATGATTCCACTTCAAGTCAGTGGAAAATTGGAGACCAATAAAGCCCAATGAATTGCTTTCCTGGAGCCATTCCATCAATATGGCTAATGCCATATTGATGGAAAGCAAAAATGATTCTCTATGATGATTAAAAAAAATAGCAATTTCATTTTAGAGTATCTGTCTATATCTCTGAGATGAGGTATTATAATTACTTGCATTATTTACATTCATCACATATTCACAACATTTCAGTTTCAGGTGACTGGAATTTTGAATTGAATCCTTTATTTCATCCACTTAGATTGTTCCATATATGCCTCTTCTGAATGTCTCAGTTATTTCCATTTAACTCCACTCTCCGAGTTTTGGCTCACCATTGCTCACCTGGTATTGAACTTACAACTCGTTGGTTTTAGTTACTGGACCTAACCAATGTCTTTATCCACTGGGCTATGTGTCTTTCAGGATATCTGTGTGTGAATTTTTGGGACTTAATGTCTCAGCAAACATTTTTTACCAGTGCTCATATTGCAATTTTTTCTGTTATTATTATTATTACATTTTTTTATCAAAGCTTATTTTGTAATTTTTGTTGTTATTCATTGCTTTTTTCTAGCACTCCTTATTACCAGTGGATAAAGACATTGGCTAGGTCCAGTAACTAGACCGAAAGAGTTGTGAGTTCAACACCAGGACACAGCAGTAGTGAATCAAAACTTGGAAATAACTGAGACATCCGAAAGAGACATGGCATGTGGACAAAATAGAGGGTTTGGTTTAAAATTCCATACTGAAGAAGGCCAGAGTGTACAACAGCCGAAATGTTGTGAATATAGCAATGAAGATGAGGATAACAGTCCAACTAATGTAAATAATGCAAGCATTCATTTTAGAGGCATTAAATTTAGAGGTATTAAAATTAAATTTTAATGTAGTATTATTTGAAATTTGATTATAAAAGCTGTTCTAATTATTTATACTCACATATTACAGAGTGGAAATGAATGATAAAAGAAGTAATTGGAATTTTCTAATTTTCTCCCTTACATTAAAAAGTTCCTCACTTCCTTTAAATTGAATGTACACAAAATACAATAATGGGGTATCATATGCTACTCCTAAATGGAAAGGGCACATAGCCAAGTGGTTAGAATGTTTGCATTCTGACAATGAGACATGGGTTCAAATCTCACCATGGTTGATTTATCAGGAAGGAGACTTCCTGATGTTATTGGACTGGAGGGGGTCGATCCCAGTGTGTGGCACCTTTGGAAAGTGCTTGAAAGCCATACCACGAGTTGACCCAAGCCTTGTGAGTGAAATTGGGTAGATAGAACCCTTGGGTGCCATCGACATCTGTGCTAGCACAAAGTCACAAGTCATCGTGGCTGAGGGCTTGAGTGTGCTGGCCTTGTTCAAATTGTTGATCATGCTAACACGCTCTTTCCTAGAAACTGTAACTAAGGTCTGCTCAGCATAGATGCAGTATAAACCACAGGTGGACTCTGTGGGTGTTGAATAAACACAAATGTTCTTGAGCAAGTGTTTGCAATAGGGATTGGCTAGTCACCCTGGTAGACAGGTATCCTCAAATACAAGTGGCCATCTATACATATTTACATACATACATACATACTAAACAGAAAACAATTTAAAATCTTCATCATTGTTATGATTAAAGAACTTAGTCAGAATCTCAGACTAAAGGTTGTGTCTGTTCACAATGAGGTAAAAGGTTACAATGACATACCTAAACAATTTCAAGTGCCAGTTCAAAGCATTAACAGGAATTTCAAGAATGTCCACTGTGTAAAAAACTGTAAAGGATGAGGACAGAAAATGAAGGTATCATCTAATGTTGCAAGAAAAGTCCTCAGAAATGTCAAGAAAAATCCTTAGTATAAAAAAATATCTCCAATGCTCTAAGCTAATCATGTAAAAATTTTTGTTAAGTGTCAGATTGGTAAAGATTCAAACTTTGGTCAGTAATTCATTGATGAAAGGAATTGAAAATTGAGCTTCTTTTGAACAGGGATGTCATTTTTCTTTTGAAAAAAGAAGATAAAGCTTTCAACCCCAAGAAAACTGTCTCAGCAGTTAAATAGTTGTGGCAGTATTTATGGTATTAGGGACAATTTGCAGCCAGTAAGACTAGTTGCCTGGTTAATGTAAATAGAATCATGAAGAAAAAAAACATTCAGATTCTAAACAAAAACATCAGTCTGTCAAAAACTCATGTCCAAATATTGGTTGACCTTCCAACAATATACTGACCCAAAACACATGTCAAATTTGGCCCAGAAATGGTTCATGGAAAATAAAGTTAATGTTTTAGAGTGTCTAAACTAGAATCATATCTTAACCCTAAGTTGAGACTTTGTGGATAGAGCTAAGTACATGAGTAATGGCAAGGGAACTTTGTAGCCTTAAAGACCTGGAACCTTTAACAAAAGAGGAGTAGGTGAAAATGTCTATTGAAATTTGGTTATGAATTCTGAGAACCATTTACAGGCAATGATATATAATAAAAAATTTAAAATTGATATGTGGATGAATAATTTTGAGCATGCATATAGTAATAAAATTGTAAATATTACTGCAAGGAAATACAGTTTTTCTCTATATTCCTCATGTGTTGCTTTTCACTCTTCTTTTTTTATATGTCATTTACAGTTAGAAAATAAAAACATCCCTTTAATGAAAATATTTTAAAAAATGATAAATTTTGCAGCCATATAAATAATTTCATCTTTAACTGCATATGCAGATTTAGCAGGATTCATTTTTGAAAATGACTTCTCACAAAGATGTTATAACAAATAAATGAAAAATATTAAGTTTCCCTTTTTATATTTATTTTTTCTGTATTGGACTGCAAGTTGAGAACTATTTAAAGAATTGATGGGAGGTTCTCATTGATACGTAAGCAAAACATTTTGCTTTTTTTAAAATCTTATACCTACTAATAATCATTTTATAATTCTGCTTGTTCTTCTGTTAGTAAATTAGCACATGTGTTATACCCAGCCATTATCTTAGATAAATAATGAACCATTCAGTTTTGATTGCGAGGAAAGACAGGGGAAAAAGATTTATCCTAGATGCTGTTTGGTTTTAGTGAGAAAAAAAAACATATATAATAAGAAACAAGAAAAGGGAAGATAGACAAGACAATAATCCTCATGCTTCAAGTCTGCTTCAATGAAATGGAAAACCTTGTCATTTTTAATATTTCATTTGTACTCTCTTACTTCTTTCAAAAATGATATACACTCGTAATTGTTATTGCAATATTTTGTTAAATTTTTCATTTTTTATTCTAATAATTATGACTGACTTATCAAAATAGAATTCTCAGTGATATTCATTTATATGTTATTACTATTGAGATGGAAATTCTTGTATGTTTTTTCCATTTACATTGAAATAGGAGATGACAGTGTGAAAAGGATTTTGAAATGAGAAAGAAAAGCCAAAATAGTAAGCTCTACTGTATAATGCCATTAGTATTTAATTTTTGTTAATTTTGTCTTCATTGACTGATTCAACCACTGCAGGAAGTATTTGGCCAATTGTAATGGAAACCAGTCATTGATTAGTACTATGGGCTCAGCTTTACTGAAAATCAATGCCATTTAACATATAAAAGACAACTAAAAACTCTCTGGTTTAATCTAATTTATTTTTTCTTCCAAGCTTATCCTCCTTTTCTTTTTAATACTTAAGCTTTTCTGTAGCATTCTAAGTACTGTGGGTCTCCTAAAAGCAACCTTGACTTCCTGAATAACTCTGATGGTCAGAAATAGAAATTCTACAGTTGCTTTCATTGAGGATTGGACTTAAGACTAAAGTATGTCCATCTGCTTTCCATAGTGAAAATTATTATCATTTTCTTTCTAAAACATACATTTATCCTTTAATTTGTATTTTATTTATTTTATATAATATTTTTCATCCTTGACCTTTTATATGATCTGTAAATATCCCAATATTCTTAACACTTCTGAATTTATGGTAGCAATCTCAGTTTGCAGTTAAAATTTTCACAGTGATAGTCCTTCTCTCATTCTGTATGCAAATTTATATAAATGTATGTATATATGTGTGATGCAGTTGTACTTTTTATAATGTATTTGTACATATTTTGTCACGTAAAACCACAAACTGAAAAGTGATCCATGTAAGCATTATAAATCTACTCTTTCTCTCCATTACCTTAGCTGCTCCAAATCCTTATCTACTCACATTCTTTTTTTTCTTTTTCTCTTGTTGTTTCTGGTTAGTACACAACTCCCTCACCTTCTGCCATTTGTACGTAGAGAAAATGGATACATTTCTGATTTTGTTTGAATAGATAATGTATAGATCATTTGAAATAAAATGACTTGAGGTGGGAGGAATAGAGACAGAGATATTAAGAGTAAAAAGGAAAAAGAAAGGTACATTGAGGTAAGAAATGTGTGGACATTAATGGATTTAAAATTACAGAATCATTTACACATATAATGTACATATGTATAAGCCAAATATTATAATATGTAAATAGATACTATAAAAGTACATGCATATATAAATAAGTACTCTGAGGATAAATTTGTATATTTGGCTTTTTAAAGATTTTTTCTTTTCCTTATTTTAATACACAACCATAAATTTCATAGATGCAATATTTTTGAATGCAGAAGCCATAAGATTGTTATCTTTTCAGCTTGTTCAGCTGCTCAAAACCATTTAGAAGTCTAAATATTTTATTTGTCCTTTTTATCATCAATACAAGGGACTGTCTTGTAAAAAAAGTATGTATGACATGCATACTCACATAGCTAGTTTAGAGTTGTTACATTTGAACTCTTCAGTATGATCTTCAACATTCAAGTGTCTCTTGGTGTATTCATTCCAATCTGTCAGTCATACTAAGACTTCCTACTTGCTCCACAAATGGCTTCCTCTCTTGTAGATCTGAATATATAGGCCAAAAGGTAAAAAAGAAATATGTAATCATTAGTTTCAATTTCATTATATTGACTTCAGCATTTCTATCATTTCTCTTTCTTTATCTGTTAACTTGATTAATTTTCTTGGGGGTCTAAGAGACTGAAAGCAGCATATTTCCTTTTGTAGAGGAAATCATTTAAAAATTAAGTGGATGTTTATGTTGGAAATAGAGGAAAAATATTAGCCACTCATTGATATTGTGAACTTAGAGAAAGACTCAATAGTGTGAGCAAATTTATATTTAAATATGATGTGAATAAAATAAAATTTTTGTTCCATATTTTAAACTAGCTATCAATAATGCCAGTTCAATCCTATTAGGAATGTTAACTGTTGTATTAAATTCTAGTATTTTTGTGGCAATACATCATCCTTAAAAGTAACATTTTTATTTGCTGTGGATAAAATGGTTTTGTTATTTTTTCTTTTCATCAATTTGCAAAGAATATTAGCAAAATTATGATATAAAATGTTAACCACACAAATGCTTATATGAGTTTATTAAACAAAAATTTCAATTTTGTTATGATTTATTATATTAGAGATGATGGTATATGTGTCTGTGCACATCCATTTTATATATATATATATATATATATATATATATATATATATATATATATGAATCTGACAGAATGCTAGAATAATGACAAATAGGAAACATTTATCAAAGTTTTGCCTTTATTAAAGTTTCATCAGAGAAGTGGTGCATAAAAACAGGCCCAAATCAACATGCCAAACCACTAAACTAATCAAACCACTAAACATAAATAAAAATGCCAACTAGACACACATACATAAACAAATAGACATTATCATCCAAATTCTGCAGAGAGAAATGAGAATTATGATACACATAAATTAAACACATGAACACTGCTTGACAAGAAAAATGCCCTTCAACTCTGATTAACCAATGAAAACAAAGACAAAACTTAAAAATTATGTGAAACTGATCCAAGTAATCTCTTTCCAACTGAGAAAGTCTCTCTGTATACAAGCAGCAATGTGCTCAGGAGCGAACTGTCTATACACTCTCATGTTGTGATTTTTATGCCGAGCTGATCTTGCAAGAAATTTGCATATGTTCACCAATTCTCGCAAATTCCCCTAGATCCAAGACTGTGTCTTTCTTAAATTAAGGTGTCAGGGTGGCCATATTTCTTTTTCCTTTCCTTCATTTATTTTGCATGCCAGGTATATATGTGCTCACTTTGCCAGATGAGGTAAGTTGTCCTCTCTTCTACAAAAATATTAAAATTTCTTCTATTTTTCTCCATGTTTCATTCTCTAATGAAGGTTGATTAAATGCTAAACATGTTAGATTTATAAAAAAATTCATATATGTATTCCTTATCCTATTCTATAATATATATATATATTATACAGTACATACTATAAAATAATATACTATAATACGAGGCTGAAAACAGCTGTGTCTAAAAGGTATAAACACTAAAAAGTGTTCAATACAAAAATCCGAAATAGGAAATGCAGAGCAGAAATATTTATGAAAACACAAAATAGCAGTCTACCTTGCTACTCTGGTTTTGATTGCAAAGTCTCCTCAGCCAAGTAGAAGGATAAACAAACTAGTACATTCCACCAACTTATATGACCACAAGAAAAGAAAATGAAAGGTGTAAGTGGGAGGGTCAAGAAAAAGGGGGAGGAGGAAAATGGGGAAGGGAAAAAATTATTCATTACACTCATCCAGTTCAAACATACACAAAAGATATTTCCTTAAATTCCTGCACTTTGACAAAATCTCAGTTCTCTTATTCAGTAGCACATCTCTGTTAGGGTTATAATATAACTTCTATTCTTGACTCAGTCGGCAGCAGTTGCCATGCACTCTGCCTGGCTTCACCTTTCCTATTATACTCCTCTTTACAAATGAATTTCTGCCATATATCTCTCTGAACCCCCAAATATATATATATATATATATATATATATATATATATATATTGTGTGTATTTAGGCAGCATTTTTTCATTGATGCATGTTTCATTGAATAATATAGATAAATTTTGTCTATTTATTTTATGTAATTTCCTTTCATATTGTCTGATAAGCTTAATAACACTATCATTGAAAGACAAAAGAAAATCAACATATTGATACATGTTTTTTAATCCTATCTAAGCTGTCGGCTTACATAAGGCATCATCAAAGATGACAATAACATTACAATATATTAAACAATACATGTACATGGCAATAATGATAGTCTGTTTTTGTTTGCATGGAAGATTTCCAAGCAACAACAAACTCATGCATATGAGATGCTGGAAGTGTGTGTGTGTATGTGTGTATATATATATATATATATATATATATATATATATACATATATATATATTCCTTCTATTATAAGTCCATATTCCTTATCCTATCTTATGAAATATATACATTGTCATCGATAGACTGTTTCACAGCTCATCAGTGTGACTAGACATAACCCGATTGAAACCCGACTGATTTGTTATCAGTCAGATATTTTACCCCTAAGTCATTGGTGCACAGCAGGGACGAAGGTGAATTTAGACATATTTATTTTTAGACAAACATGCCAGTGACCAGAGAACTCAATTCGTCTTAATGAAGAGTCTTGCATCAGCAGTAGTGTCCCCAAAGAGCTCAACCAAAATAATTTTTTCAGGAGCATGTATTAGGTTGGTGCAAAAATAATGTCGTTTTCTCACATAGTAACGTATGTGAGAAAACGACATTATTTTTGCACCAACCTAATATATATATTGTCAGCCACAGACAGACTGTTTCACAGCTCATCAGTGTGGTAGACATCCAATTGCCACAAGATATATTCCTTATCCTATCCTATGATATATATATATATATATGTATATATACACACTTCTTTTCCTATTCTATAATATATATTCCTTATCTCATCCTATAATATATATATATTATATAAGATTTATATATATATATATATATACATATATATATATTATAAATAAAATTTATATATATATATATATATATATACACTTCTTAAAAAATTTCATATAATATATATTCCTTATTTCATCCTATAATATATATATATACATACATATATATATATATATATATATATATTAGATAGAAGATTTATATATATATATATACATATATATATATATATTAGATAGAAGATTTATATATATATATACATATATATATATATATATATATATATATATTAGATAGAAGATTTATATATATATATACATATATAGAAGATTTATATATATATATATATATATACATATATATATATATATTAGAAGATTTATATATATATATATACATATATATATATATATATATATATATATATATATTATATAGAAGATTTATATATATATATATATATATATATATATACATATATATATATATATATTAGAAGATTTATATATATATATATATATATATATACATATATATATATATATATATTATATAGAAGATTTATATATATATATATATATATATATATATATTATATAGAAGATTTATATATATATATATATTAGAAGATTTATATATATATATATATATATATATATATATATATATATTAGATAGAAGATTTATATATATATATATACATGTATATATATTATATATGGGATTTAAGATAGTTCTTTTTCCTTTAGTATTATATATTATGCTCAATATTAAAAATGTTAAAATAATATTAAATATAGAGCATTAATAATATTATATGAAAATATTACTTAACTTTTAAATATAAATTTTATAATGACATTGATGTTTCTTTGTAAAATTTCCACTTTTACCAAGAAATATCATTGTTGGGATAATATATGTGTGTGTGTGTGTGTCATTACAAAATTTATATTTAAAAGTTAAGTAACCTTAATATATATATATATATATATATATATATATATATATATATATATATATACACTGTGTAACAAATTATTAAAAGGTGATAATTTTTTATTTTGTCCCAAAAATACATGTTGGAATTTAACAAAATATTCACAGAATGATGGCAACAGTGCTTTGTTAAAACCGTAAGGTTCTTTGCAAGTGTAAACAAACTTGCATAAGTAACACAATACTTGAGTGTTCCAAATTATTAACAAGTGACTTCCCAGTTGTGCAATTATGGGTTGCATTTGTGACTTAACCACTTCTTAGAAGTCTGTTATAACATCTGAACTTGCAAAAGCTAAATCAATATTAGAAATGATTGGAAGATATCATCAAACTGTGAAAAGGTTTGTTGCATCTCCTCCAAAGGTACATAAGAGGGCTGATAAAGTTCACTCGAGAGTTGTTTTCCAACTACTCCATGCAGTCTGCTGAAAAAGGTTGTCAAATCATTGAGACCAGTGACAATGCCTCCATCAACAAAAAGACACATACAAAATGGGCAGAAGATAACATGATGGTTGACTTCTCAAAGGTTTTGTTCACAGATTAATCTTGTGCTACCAGTGATGGCTCTGACGGTTGGAGTAAAGGTTGCGTTGTAAACAGATGACATCATCATCAATGCTTGAGATGCCAACAAAGCGGAGGCGGTATTATGATTTGGACTGGTATTATTAGAGGTATCATGGTTGGTCTGTGGAAAGTGCTTGACAGTATTAAAACGACTGTAGATGCTTATATAGCCTTCCTGAGAGAGTGCACCTTGGACCTTGTTTAAAAAAAGCACAGGATCACATTCAGGAGAACCATCATATTTATGCAAAATAAAGCGCTCACTCACATGTAATGCATAAAACTACAGAGTACCAGTCAAAAACTTGTGGGGCATTCTGAAGCAACAGATTTACAAGAATGGATGCCAATTGAGAAACAAGGAGGACTTCTGGCAGGCAATAATGAATGTATCACATGGAATTACATCAGAGGAGATCCAGAAATGTTCCATGGACCACTATATCATTTCAAGAAGAGGATCACATGTTTTATTAACCGGCTCCATTATTATTTTTGTACTCTGTGTACTTCTTGATTTCTACTTATTTCTTGTATGTATCCATAACTATCTGTATATGAAGCTGTTAAAACATTATTTACTTGTTTACATGAGTTTTAATTACAACTCGCTAAAAATTTGGAACAGTTATAATTTAAGTAAATTAGGTAAATGATTGTAGTTTCTGCATATCTTTTGTGGAACTTTACACTTTTTACACTGTAACAGTTGTCATCATTGTGTGAAAATGTTAAATTCCAACATGTAGTTTTTGGACAAAATGGAAAATTGTCACTTCGTTAATAATTTGTTACATAGTGTATATATAAATAAATATGTATATAGAAATAAATAAATAATTCACTCCATCACTTAATTGACCTTATATTTTATAAGGTCATAAGATTACGATGAAAAACATATTTTTACTTAAACTCCCCAGACACACTAAGTTGCAAAAAGGAAAAATATATTCTACAATTTCCAAATACTCCTCCTAATAATAAACTTCTAGATCCTTTTGAAGCTGTCATGTTTAACTTAATTAAAAAAAAAATACCTTTAGAAAACCATGTATCAATTCCTATATAAATTAAACAAAGATATTAAAATCAAAAATTTTTTTTAGAAAATGTGGATTAAAGCCAATAAATCTAGAAATATTTATAAAATTGAACCCCTGAACTATCACAGACTCCTCCTCAATAAAATCACTAGTACTTATAAAAAATCCAACAGCAATAACACTATTTCTTTAACATAGATCATTTTGCTAATAAATTTGATATTGCAGACAGAATGTGGAAAGCAAAGACAATCAAATTCTTATTTATATTAATGTCAATTCCAATCACCGAAACTCACTAATTAGACAAATTCCTAACACTGTAAACACTAGAATTAATAGATTAGTTTAACAACAAAATCTTCAATGAGAATAGAATAACTTATAACAAATCCCTCAATAAGAGTAATTTCAAACAAAAATTGTTTTACTAGGAATCTTTGAAAAACAATAAAACTAATGGAACCAAAAACAGAAAAAGAAAGACAATATGATTTGACACACCCTTCTGCACACTGTCAACTATCTATAAAAGGCAGTGTGTGTGTGTGTGTGTAATGAATGCATGGCCGCAATTTTCAACAGATTTGCACCAAAATTTACATGCTCCAAGTTAGCGGGAAAGCCAAGACCAACATTGCATTTCCCAACTCCCATTGATAGTGGAAATAATCAATTTTTTCATACTTCTATGGCAGTTTTCATGTAGTTTGCGGCCATTTTGTAATGGCCAGAGTGAGAGCCTATAGCTGACTGCCACGAATAGGCAGGAAGATTCTATTGTCCAGCATGAGAGCCAACAGCTGACTGACATGATAGTTAACTAGCATGCAAAAAAAATCAATAGCAGAATTCGTCACAAGTGGGAAAAATTTAAATCTGCATGGCACTTTACTCCAATTGGCTCATTCGCTTGCTTAAACTCAACATTGATTCTGATTACACAGAACTGGGTTGGGTGTGAAAATTATTTGTTGTTAACATTCCTTTTTCATTCGGTTTTTCCAGTTACAAGTCCTTTTTTAAAGCTGATTGTTTTGTGTTCATTTTGTTTAGTTCTTTTTTTGTAACAGATTTAATGTTTAGTATAGAGCTTAGAAAAAATTCACAGTGTGAGATAGGCAAGAAGTAAGGCATGTAGCAACATCAGCATGGCAAAGGGCACTCCTTTAAAGGCAAGGAAAGGCAAAAATATTTTAAGTGATAGTGATTGCTGTATGAGTTGTACAATTTTTGAATCAAGCACGGGCAATGCCGGGCCATGCTGCTAGTTGGTAGATATTTTTAAAATTTAATCAACAAACATTTTAATTACAACAACACACTACAAAAAATTTCAATAAAAAACACTAAAAATTAGTTATTCCTGCACTAATAACATACATAATATTAAAATCATTTTATTACATCAACATACCAGAAAACAAGCCCTCTTGCAATTGTAGAACTGGAACCAACTGCCAAGTTGGAGGTATCTGCAATTCAGAAAATGTGGTATACCAAGTTACCATCTTTCTTAAAGAAAATATTAATGATAAAAAAAAGTATATATTGGGATAACTGTTGGGAATTAGAAACAGGGACTCTACAAGCACCATCATTCCTTCTCCACTACTTCTTTAAGACACCAAACTGCTCTATCTAAGCACTATTGGAAACTTAAAGATAGAGACTTCACCCAACAATTTAAATGGGATATCATCTGTCAATCTCAAACTCCCAACAACTTCCAGGACAGATGCAATCTATGGATACAGGAGAAGATCATAATAAATATAAAAATGCTGATTTTTGATTGAAAGAAATAAACTTATTTTCAAGTGTCAACATAAGAGCAAATTTAAAATTTACTAAAAACATTGATTTGGGGGATATACACTTGAAATGTTTAGTCTTATTTTATATGGTAACAAACATATGAGTACATGTATTCATATGTATGTATGTATGTATGTGTATATGTAGTTATATTGTTTGTCATACTTTTTTATATATAGGTCTTTTATGCCTGCATCATGTATAATTTTTATTTAATATATTATATTGTTACTATTAATAGTATTATCATTATTATTTTTATCCTTATCAATTTTTTGTATTCTAAATTTATTTATTACAATTATCTAAATATATTAGTCCTATTTATTAATTAATTAATTTATTTAATTTATTTTATTTTCTTATTTTATTTATATTTATTATTGTAGTTATTACTATTAAAAGGTTAAAATGATGATTGTCTTATACGATGATGATTGCTGTCAAAAATCTTATGTATTTATATAAATATACATATATAAGTGCATATATGTGTATATATATATAGGTATATGTGTATGTATATATATATGTATACATGTATGTATGTATGTATGTATATATATACATGTTTATATATGTGTGTGTGTGTATATATATATATATGTATATATATTTATGTATATACATATGTGTGTGTGTGTGTATATATATATATATATATATATATATATATATATATATACGTACACATGTTTCATTAAATATGCCTTACAAGGTACTGGGATTAAGCGTTTTATTTAATTTTTCTTGTGTTGAAACAAGTGTATATAATCTCAAAATTAAAGCAACTATACGAAGTTTAGAACGGCTCATTGTGAAACATAATAGACATCTAATGTCTTGTATATATACATATAAAATGTATATATGTATTTATATGTACGTATATATGTATGTGTATACGTAAATGTATGTATGTATGTATGTATGTATATATATATATATATATATATATATATATATATATATATATGTCTGTGTGTGTGTGTATACATACATATATACATATTAGGTTGGTGCAAAAATAATGACGTAATAATGTTGTTTTTTGACGTATTTTTCAACGTCAAAAAACAACATTATTACGTCATTATGTTTGCACCAACCTAATATATGCATGTGTGTATATATATGCGCATATATATATATCTTTATAGATATACATATATATGTATATATGTGTGTCATACATTAAGAAATGGACAAAGTCCGACAATTTATTTATTAAAGACATTTTTTATGTTTAACGTTCTTTTTATAGATACAAGTATTTAAGTAAATGCTCTGTTTATAATAAACAGTATTAAATAACATTTACCAGCCTGAATGTCCGAGAAATTTTCATAGAAAATATTCGTCCTTTGACAGGATTCGAACCTGCATCCTATACGGATAACCAATTCGGCCACAAAGGAGCTAAATGGACAGTATGGACATTTTAAAGGCTCAATTCTATGAATCTTTGACAAGTATACTCTACATGATTGCAAAAGATGACAAGATCCTCCTTGGTGACTTCAACACTCAAGTTGTTGCAGATTGGGAGACCTGGAGTAGTTTGGGGAAATATGGCATTGGGAAAATCAACACCAATGGTTTAATGCTTCTTGAACTCTGTACAGATAATCTTTTCATCTCCAGGTTTCAGTTCAAGCACAGGGCTGATCATGTTACTATGTGGATGCATCTCTGTTCACATCAATGGCATCTCATTGATTATGTCATCGTTCACAAGAAAGATATGCAGAATGTCTATATTGTTAGATCTATGCATGGTTTGGATTGTTCAACTGATCATGCTCCAGTGAGGGCTAAGATGAATTTTGTTCTTAAACCAGCAACTAGACAAAAGCTTTCTGCATGTCTGAATGTTGCAAAACTGCATTCCCTGGAAAATCAGGAATCACTAAGACAATGACTTACTGAAATCAATGATACATCTTCATGGGAATCTTTGAAGAAGAATAGATATGAAGCGGCTGAAGAAGTTCTGGGTAAAATGCCAGTAAAACATTGAGACTGGTTTGATGAAAATGATGATGCTATCAAGGAAATCATTGCAAGAAAAAATCAGATAGGAAGTTTGATGTTGCAAAAAGGCCTGTCCAAAGAACAACACAATAAACTGTGCAAAGATTTTAAAGCTGCCAAAGCAAAAGCTCAATGTGCTCTTGGAACTATGCAGGAAAAATGGTGGTCAGAGTTAGAAGATAAAGTACAGAATGCAGTGAATTCAAATAATACCAAGCAGATGTACTACTTGATGAAACAAGTATTTGGCCCCAGGTCCAAGATTACTCCTCTAAGGACAGAGGATGGCAATAATCTCCTTACAGACATGGATGGCATGGCCAAGAGATGGATGAAACACTTTGATGGTCTACTGAATAGGCCTTCAAATGTGGACCCTGAGGTTCTGAAGAAAATACCCCAAAGACCAATAGTCATAGAACTTGACAGCCAAACATTACTGGATGAGGTTCTGCATGGCATGTAGGGACTCAACATGAGCAGAGCTATTGGGGTTGATGGCATTCCTGCTGAAATATTCCATTACAGTGGAACACATTTAAGTCAACTTATGCATGATCTTATTGTAAAGATTTGAATAGATGGAGAAGTGCCAAAAGATTGGAGAGATGCACCAATGATACCTATATATAAGGGTAAAGTTGCCCAGGAATTATGTGGTAATTATAGAAGGATTGCTCTCCTTTTTTTGGCAAGTAAGATCTTAGACTCTGTTCTTCTATTAAGATTAAACCAGAGAATAGTTGACAATATACTGCCTGAGTCACAGTGTGGTTACCATGTGGTTACAGTGTGGACTGCAGATATGATTTTCACAGCACAACAAATCCAGGAAAAGAGTTGTGAACAACAATTGAACCTTTATCAAATATTTGTAGATCTGAGGACGGCTTTTGACACTGTACTTCTCTTTGGAAAATCCTCTCAAAATTGGGATATCCTCCCCACTTTCTCAAAAATCCGAGGTCTTTCTATGACAGTATGGAGGCCTGTGTCAGTTTTGGAGGTATGCTTATGGGGCCCATCAAGTTTGAAAATGGAGTCTAGCAGGAAAATCTTCTGGCTCCTCCACTGTTTTCTATATACTTTGCAATTGTGCTGCTTGATGCATTCACAGACTACCATGATGGTATTATGATAAGGTACAGGTCAACTGGCAAGCTTTTCAACATATGTAGGTTTGCAGTAAAGACAAAAGTCATTTTTAGTTGATGGATCGACTATCAGGGTCATGTAAAACTTTTGGACTGACCATCCGCCTTGACAAGACAGTGCTGATGTATCAATATGCCCAAGAAATTCAGTATATAGAGCCATCAATTTATGATGATGGTAATTGACTTGGGGTAGTAAACAAATTTGTATACCTTGGTACTGTTCCTTTGATGATGAGATAGTGTTACGACTTAAGAAAGCCTCCGATACATTTGCAGCACTCAAGTTCCGTGTTTGGAGACAGACAGGCATAAAAAAGCAGACAAAAGTTAAAATATATAATGCCTGCATTATGTCATCTCTGCTATATTTATGTGAGACATGAGAAGTCTGTTGCACATATCTGAAGATACTGGAACATTTTTATCAAGGATGCCTTCAGTCTGTGCTTGAAATCCGCTGGATGTCTCAAACCCCTGATACTTTTGTTCTACAAAGGGCCAATTCACTCTCTGTGGAAGCACATATACAGAATCACAGATTGAGATGGACATTGACAGAATGCCAAAATAATTAATATATGGAGAATTAGAAATGGGCAAAAGACTGCAGCACAAGCCAAAACTTTGTTACAAAGATTGCCTTAAAGAGTCACTATACAAGTGCAATATTGGTCTGGATAACTGGGAGACTTTAGCTAAAGACAGGTTTCTTGGAGAGCTGGTATTGCTGATGGCGTCAAGATCTTTCATGAGGCATCAAAAAATATGCAGAATCGAAGTGAAGTGTTCGGAAGAGATCCATGAATTGCTATGAGGTGCCAACCTGGCGATGTACCCAATGCAATTAGATATGTCTGTCCATGGCAGGTCTGCTCAGTCACCAGAAATCACATCTACCCCGACAGTCTATTGTATATGGCAATTTCATAATGGCATACTTTGAATGCCTGACCTGCACTAGGTTGTGCAAGTCTAGAAATGATGATGTTCAAAGTCAACTTCTACCACCCGGAGATGATTTGATATATAACATATGTAATGAGATCAATGGCTGGCTTTATGAGCCACTGTTATTCACACAACCAATGAATGCAGTGTCGTTGGGGAGGAGTTTATCTGATGGACTGGACATGTCCGTGATGGTCATACCCGCTTTGTGAGTCAACAGCCATTATATATATATATATATATATATATATATATATATATATATATATATAATAAAAAGGCTTAAACACTAATATTCCATGGTTATAATTTATTACATTGGAATTGTAATTACAATCCAATTCATCAGACCTACAAATTCAAAAAGAAATCAGAAAAAATAACTCCGGGGATAAAAAATAAAATTTAGTGAGAGTGTATGTATGAGAGTGGGGAACGAATGTGAGAGGTAAATGAAAGCTTTAGAGAGGGGTAACAGACGAGAGAAGAACAGGAAGGCCTAAAAGTGAAGGTGGGGATTAAAATTTAACAGAGAGAAGTTTTAAAGTGATGATAAAAGACGGTTTAACCGAGTGAGATACAGATAAATATGACATTTTCCGATGCATAATTCGTTACTGAATCACTGACTTGAATTAAATTAAAAACAGAGATTGATTTTTAAATTTACATTATATTGTCTTTTATTGTGTGTAGTGTCACCACAAATGTATACAACCATTTCCGGTGTCGGTTTTTAATTTAATGATTCCATTGTAATAAATTATAACCATGGAATATTAGTGTTTAAGCCTTTTTATTATATTCTTACTCTGTCCTGGACATTGAGTTCTACCTGGATTCTATCCTCTCAGAAATTTATATATATGTATATATAAGTATGTATGTGTATGTATATATATATATATATATATATATATATATGTGTGTGTGTGTGTGTGTGTATTATTATATGTATACATATATATATATATATATATATATATATATATATATATATATATATATGCGTATATATAAATGTTTATATGTGTATATAAATATGTATATGTATTTATATGTATATATATTAATATCGTTAAATATAACAGACAACTGATGTCTGTTATGTTTTATCATTCTGTTATCAACTAGTATCTGTCTAACATTATGTCCATAGCTAGGTTTTCTAAGGAATATTGTTTAATAGAACTAAGATCAGAAACACAACTATACTCTCATACACACAGTAAACAGAACCTTAAGTTATTTGAGGCCATCTACATTAACACAAAGCAACCCACTCTCAACAAAATTACATATCAAACCAGCTACAAAATATTACAATGCCTTTAAACATATGGTTTTGTTGATAACATTTCTTTCACTCACATGGTCTGTTATGACATCATAGAACTGCATTATGAATTTACGACCTGCTATTCTGTGACTGTTATCGTTGTATAGCAAAATTCTATGTAAAAAAAAACAGTATGGAATTTCTTAATATTGGACCAAATTATCTCATCACACATATAACTAATCCAATTTTTAAACAAACGCAGATTGAAGCTTTGCGAACAAATACTTCTGTTGCAACATGATAACCATATTACTACACAGGTAGGTTTAAATGATTTATTTAAATCCAAAACTATTAAACACTGATACCATAAAAATCTGAATGGAATTATAAACACTTCTTCAATAAAAGCAGCTAAAAAATGATGGCTGATAAAACTAATACATTTGTTATTTTAAACAACCCTGAATTCCATTCAAAATTACAGGCCTTTTAGGACGATCACAATAAATTTAAAAAGTTAAGTAATGACACCACCTCCCAACTTCAAGCCCCTATCAATAAAGTTATTACTGCTAACAATGCTGAAATAGGATCCTATAAACTTCAAAATATTATGACTATCAACCTGGCTTCCTTTACAAAAATGTAAAAATCCATAAAAAAAGCCAGTAAACAACTCTTGGAAAGGCTTTTTATACTCACATGACCTATTATTTCACAAAGACCTATGCCAATATATTACCTTTCAAAAACTCTTAATAAATGAATTACTCCATACCTTCCAAATAAATATTGTATTAACTCCACAAACCAATTTATACAAATTCTTCATGCTGTGAAAACCAAACAATCAAATAATCCCATCTTTGGATATACAAAATTTATTTCCTAATGTCCCCGTCCTTGAAACGATTGACATCATTATCTTCTCTCCAACCCATTAATATTAAACCCACTATTTAAAACAAATATTATTAAAATGTACGACTCTGGTACCTTTTCATGACACCCTAGACAATAGTTATACTCAATTGACGATATTGTGATGAGGCCCTCTTTATGAACCCTTTTTGTTTTCTAATTATTACATGGCACATTTAGAAATGCAAATACTTAATGACATTAATAAATCTCTATATATGTAAGATACATAGATGACATTTTCATTTTAGCTAAAAATATTGATCAAATTACACAGCTTAAGAACAAATTTGAAAGTCACTCTGTCCTCAAATTCACATAAGAACTTAATATTAATAATAAAATTCCATTCCTTGATGTATTTATTGATTCCAGCACACAAATTTATTACTTCTCTATATAGGAAACCCACTAGCATTAACTCATGTCTTCTTAATTACAATAGTGAATGCCCCTAATGACATAAGTTAGCTGTTATAAAAAACTTGATCCAACGCACACCAATCATATCTTCTTCCAAAACCATATTCTATAAAGAATTACATGACATCAATCAAACACTCATTAATAATGGATTCCCAAATTCCATCACTGATCAACAAATTAAAATATATTTCAATAAACTTAATAATACCTCTAACAAAATTTAACTTATACTATTGTAACCAAATGTATAATTACAAAAATGATGAAACAACACTCAAAAACATAATAGGTAGAAATGTTAAACCCATTCATAATAATAAACAACTTAAGCTCATCATATATTATAAAAAATTTAAAATAATTGACATCATTGTCTCCAATAGCCCTAAAACAACACAACTAAATATTCTACAAAAAACCAATGTAGTGTATCAAATTACATGCCCATTCAGAGATTGAATCTCTGATACTAATAATAAGCCCACTACATATAATGGTTTTACTACAACCATGCTCTCCTGTAGTCTTACCTGTCACTTTTCTGACCTTAGTTCCATTAAACATGTTTTCTTAGAAAAATATAGCTATGTATATTAGACAGATATTAGTTGATAACACATCAATACTCACACATACACAGTAAAAAGAACCTTAAGATACTGGAGGACATCTACATTAAAACAAAGCAACCCACTCACAACGAAATTACATTTCAAACGAGTATTGACATATTATAATGCATTTAAACATCTGGTTCTATTAACAACATTTCTTTCTCTCACATGGTTATATACAACATCATAAAACTGCATTACGAATTTATGGCTAGCATCTGCTATTCCATATCTGTTATCATCATATAGCAAACTTCTATGTAAACAAAACAGTATGTCATCTTTGATGGTAACTGTCACTATTGTAATGACAATATAACCACTCTGATGATGGCTCATGTGAACTGAAAGATTAACAACCAATATAATAAAGAAATACCCAAATGTTCATAGTTTTTTTTATTTATTTTCTCTGGAAACTAAAGCCATTATACGATGCTTGGAACGGCTCATGATAAAACATAATAGGAATTCATTGTCTGTTATATTTAACGATATATGTTTAATGATCTGCTTCCCCTATATACTAAATGTTTTTATGTATATATACATATATAAATATATATATCAGAATGTAAAGAACAAAGAGTAAAATTTCTGCATTCAAAACATTAATTTAAAACAGGGCTCAGTACAAAAGTAGAGCAATAAACTATGCACTGTTAAATTAGAACATGTATATACTCCCTACAAAATTATATATCTTGTTTCAACATTAAAAGGTAATGTTTCTTCAGGTGTGAAATCACGATTACTACTGCAACATTGTGATTTCAGTTGGGAAATCACAATGCTTCAGTAGCATCATGATTTCCCACTTGAAGAAACCTTACCTTTTAATGTTGAAACAAAATAAATATATATATATATATATATATATATATATATATATATATGCATGCATGTTTCATTAAATAATATAGGCAAGTTGTATTAGGTTGGTGCAAAAATAATGATGTAATAATGTCGTTTTTTGACGTTAAAAAATACGTCAAAAAACGACATTATTACATCATTATTTTAAATAAGTTCCTTTCATATTGGCTGATAAGCTTAATAACATTATCATTGAAAGACGAAAGGAAATCAGCATATTGATACATGTTTAAATCCAATCTAAGCTTTCGGCTTACATAAGCCATTATCAAAGATGACAATTACATTTCAATATATCAAACAATACATGGATGAAACAATAATGATAGTCTGTTTTTGTTGCATGAAAAATTTCAAAGCAGCAACAAACTTCAAGCTAGGTTATTCCTAAATTTTTGCTTGAGGATGAATCAGGGCTTGATACTTAAACGCAATTTAATGTTAATAATTATATTGTTTTCATGTTTTATATATGATTATTTTCTAAAAAAATATGATTCCTTCGCTACATAAGAGTTCTC
>OZ010588.1:65129277-65131777 GCA_963932145.1 Acanthosepion lycidas | reverse complement strand
CACTGCCTTAACTGGGTATTGAACTCACACTCTTTGGGTTTTATGACTGGATCTAACTAACGCCTTTATCCACTGTGCCATGTCCTTGAATTTCTGGGTATTATAAACCTAATGTCTTCAGCATTAATTTTTTTTACCAGAGCTCATATTGCAATTTTTGTTGTTATTATCGCTTTTTCTCTGGCACTCCTTATTACTGGTTCCCATATTATATTCATTTCTATGCTTGGTCGGGCTAGCATATGTGCTGATTCCTTAAGTTTACGAATTTTCCAATGCGTTCTTTGTCTATGATTTCAACCTGATCCCACAGAAGGCGGTGATCCCCCTTCTCTCTCCATATTTGGTCAGCCACGCTTGATTTTTCTACTTCCCCTCGTGTTACATATTTCTGGTGTTCTTGAAGCCTTGCCTTAAGGGGTGGCCTGTCTCCTTTATATTTCTTTCCGCAGCTGCACGGGATAGTGTACACACAGTATTTAGTCATGTTCTCCTCTATGGGGGTCTCACTCGGGAGAGATATCTGTGAAGTGTCGTCAAGCTTTTGAAGGTTGGACCAGTATTTCAATAGATAATCTGATGGAGATGTTGACTTTCTGTACACAAACAACACACTTCAGAATGGGATCACACATATATCGACAGGATGAGTGCTTAGCAATGGGCTCGCCATTATCACCAGCAATGGCGAATATATACATGGAATACTTTGAGGAAATGGCATTAGAATCTATATCTCTAAAGCCAACTATATGGTTAAGGTACGTAAATGACACCTTCATACTCTGGCCACACAAGGAAGATGTTCAGGTTCTATTGGACCACGTGAACGCAATAAGACCTTCGATACAGTTCACAATGGAGAAAGAGAGTAACAACACACTCCCATTCCTGGATGTTCTAATATCTCGAACAGAGCATGGTCCTCAAGGACATATGGCACAGTGGACAAAGGCGTTAGTTAGATCAATGACAGGACCCAAAGAGTGTGAGTTTAGTACCCGGCAGTGGAGAACTTTCAGAGGGAAATTAACAGGAGATAACTGATAACTGTCATCCATTAAACATGGCACGTGGAACTAGAGCATTCTACCCAGTCAGCGAAATAAAGGTTTCATTTCGACATGAAGAAGGCTGGAAAGTACAACGGCCGAAATATTGTAATAAGTATGGCGACAAAGATGAGGACAATAGTCCGAATAATGTAAATAAGATGACACTGTCTAAAAATGGATATCCTTTGGATGTTTTGTATTCTGTTATTCGTGATGTCATCAATGATTTTCATAGGGTCAAGCCGCATCTTGTTAAAAAAAATGTCCGGTTTATTTGCGTCTTCCCTTTGTTGGTTCAGAGGGTGAGTTTTTAGCTAGGCGAATTTCGCATGCTATCAAAAACTGTTATAGTCACACACACACACACACACACACACACACACACACACACACACACACACACACACACATTTATTTATGTAGACATAGAGTTGGGCGGTTTGTCAATTTATGTTTCGGTATCGGATTCCAGTTTTTATTTCTTGATATGGCGGTTTTTCGGTTTTTAATGTAGTATTTTTGCTTTTTAAGGTGACCATTTATTTTTTTTGTCGATATCTGATTTTGTGTGAGATTGATAAATTTGAATTAAACATAGTCCGTTCAACTCGCAATGTCTTGTGTATTCTGGTCCAATCTTAAAAATATTCACATGGCTGGAAAGAAAATAAAATAATCTTTCTAAATATGTAATTTGTGCTTTTAAAATTATTTTTTTACAGCCGAAAATACGAAATATAATCCCCCCTCGCCCCAATTTATTGATTTGAAAAATCCAAGTGACCACTCTTAATCAATATTCTTGAAATTGTACACTCAAGAATACACACACTACAACCAGGAAGATGTTCATTTCTTCTCTGACCCGTGGAAGTGAATTCCTTCAAAAATTATAAAGTGAGCAAAAAAAAAAAAAAAAAAAAGTGTCTGACATCGACAGACACTTCTTTTGGATTAAAGTTTATTTAAACTTTCGAATAAATTGTCAACTATAAAATACAAAAGAAATCGTCGCATAAACTTTCTATATTTTTCTGTCTTTGGACATCAAACTTGAGAGAGAAAATGGTATAACACTCCAGAAATTAGTTTATGATGTGGCTTTTACCCCCCCCCCAAAAAAAAGATACCCCTCATCCTCATGTTTTTAAAAATATGGCAAATATTTTCTGGCATGCCAGTCAACTGTTATTGGGGTTTTTGCAAATAAATTTCTTCTAAACAAGGAAAATCAATGAGTTATTTTTTCACATAAATAAATTTAGCAAATACACAAAAATAATTAAAAAAGCATTTAATTTCATTTTTAGAATGTGTAGATTTCCAAATCTGCGAGCATCTGCTGTTCTTTTTAGATACACATATCATAGATATTATTAAAATTAGTTTTTAATTTCACTTTTTTAAAAAAAAGGTGAAATTTAAAACCATTTTAATCATTTTTT
>OZ010588.1:65055983-65125983 GCA_963932145.1 Acanthosepion lycidas | reverse complement strand
TAATAAATTTTAAAATCAGAAAATTTTTTAAAATTCTCATTCAGTGCACTTAAATATTTTCTAGCATTAGGTAATAAAATACTAAAAGTAATTAATTAAACTGAAAAGTATCATTTAACTAGTTGTTAATTATTTTCTTTTTTATACTTCCATATTTTTGGTCCTTTATATTTAATTAATATTTAAATTCTACATGTCCTTTGTAATGATAATAGAAGACTACTGTTTTTCACAGCTCATTGGCTACCATACATGAATAAATGGTTTTATATTTAAGTAAAGAGTAAGCATTACTTTCATGTTAATTAATGTTAATTATCATGTTAATTAATCCTTATACTTACTTGAAAGTAAATCTCAAGGACAAATATTGTATTTTAAAATTTTGATGAGTGTCCATCCCAATGCTTTAAAAATATCTAAAATCATTATTTTAATATGTAAAATTTATCTTTTCTTTCTTTTAAACAAATTAGCTTTAGGCTATTATCTTTGAAAGAAACTTAACTTTAAGGAAAATATTTAAATTATTTGAAATGCATTTTTAATATTTACTTTTTAGTAAGTGATATGTGATGTTTCATTATTGCCACAGGCATAATTAAAAAAAAAACCCAAAAATGCATTTGAAATAATTCTGCCCCCTTAAGGTAAGGCTTCAAGAACACGAAAATCTGTAGCAGGAGGGGAGGTGGAAAAATCAGGTGTGACTGACCACATATGGAGAGAAAAGGGAAATCACTGCCCTCTGTGGGATCAAGTTGAAATCATAGACATAGAACATCATTGGAAAATTTGTAAACTTAAGGAATCAGCACATATGCTAGGCCACAAAAATCTCCTGAGTTGATCAAGCATAGAAATGAATATAATGTGGAAACCAGTAATAAGGAGTGCCAGAGAAAAGCAATAATAACAACAAAAATGGCAATATGAGCTCTAGTAAAAATGATGCTGAAGATATTAGGTTTATAATACCCAGAAATTCATACACAGATGTTCTCAAGGACAAATGGCACAGTGGATAAAGGCATTTGTTAGGTCCAGTGACAGGACTCAAAGAGTGTGAGTTCAATAAGGCGGTGGAGAGGGGAATTAACTGATAACTGACATCCATTAGACATGGCATGTGGAACTAGAACAGTCTACCCCAGTGAGCGAAATAAAGGGTTCAGTTTGACATTCCAGCCACCTGAAGAAGGCTGGAGCATACAACAGCTGAAACAGTGTGATAAATATGGCAACAAAGATGAGGATGAGAGTCCGAGCAATGTAAATAGTGTACATAATAATAATAATACCTCATCTCAGAAATATAGACAGACCCTACTTCCAAGTTTAAAAAGTTTATGCCATAAATCAAATATGGAAGACCAAACCTACCAGACTCAAGAAACTTGTTTTCTTTGAAGAAAAAAGCTTATGAATATTTAAATTTTATGAAACTTTGAATAAACAATTTTAAATTTATCACTATGAAATGGAATATAAAAATGAAAAATAAGGAAAAAAACAAATAAAACATAGCTAAATTGCACTTTTAATTAATTAATTTTTGACAATTTTAACTATTGATCTCAAAATAATTCATTGCATTGAAGTCTTTAATTATTTTCATATGAAAATTTAGTAAAAGAAAAATAAGCTAGGAAAAATTGATAAAGATGTTTCTGAATTGATCATTAATTTATTTTTACTTTTTGATTACTTTTCTCTACTAATGTCAAAATATTTGGGACAACTTGAAATCATTGTTTCACACTTTAATATTAAAGCCTCACACTCAGATTAAAAAGAAAAAATACCCAAAAATCAGGAAAATACCCAATTTTAATGAAAATTTCATTACTTATTCATTAATGAAGTTTTTATATGGGAAGGTTATGTTATTAGAAAAAAGTGTGGAAATAGTTTTCAAGCTATTAACTTATTCAATGGTATCCAAGTGATTTTTTTATTTTTACCCTATTGGTAACACAACAAAAAACCTTAGTAAACATACAAAAATATTATCAGCATATACTATTAATAAAAAATTCAGCATTTGATTTTTGATTTTTGATCTGTGGAATAAAACATCAAGAAGTTATAAAATGAAAAATAAAATATTTTTAAAAATGTCACTCAAAAATTGCATTAAACTTTAATTTTTTTTATATCAAGTTTATCAGCAAGGGCCAAAATCAGAAAGTGTTTTAAAATTGTACTGTAAAAATACACGTCAATTTTTCACAAATATCATTTCTTTTTCCAGTATGCAGTATATATTATTAAAATTAGGTATCAGCAACTCTCTATAAAAAATAATTTTTGAGTTATCTTTTAAGATTTGGGGCCATATTTTTTATCTGTTCATAGTCAGTATTAATTTTTTTAATGATTTATATAAGAAATTTAGCTTATTAAAAAGGTGTTTCATAATTATTTTGATTGAAATCACATTAAGATTTTGACTGTAAAAAGAAAAAAAAATGTTGCCTCCTTGAAAGTATTCATGATATATTGTAGAGGGTGTGAAACTGATAAAATATTTCCCCAATGTTTTCTAAAATAATGACCAATTTAGCACAAAATAATGAATAAGTACTGAAAGTTTCATTTAAAACCAGTAATTTCCTGATTTTTAAAATCTGGGGATATATGATTTTGCTTTCATTATCAGAAAATGTGCACACATTTTGGTGATACCTAAAAGAGGCATGTATAATAAAAATTTATTGGTCATTTTCTAACATTTTTTTCGACAAGCATCTTTGAAAATAAGGTTATAAAGCAAAAGTAAAATTTAATAAAATATTAGATTGCTTAATATTTTCTTATTATTTTTTTTAAGATTACTGAAAGGTAAAAAAAACTACACAAGAATAAAAATAAAAGCGTGCTCATGTAGTATTCAAGTAAATTCTGTAAGTTCTCTCCCTTCACCGGACTTAATTTTCCAAAACATAAAAAAGAACCCTTCCATGTTAAAAAATGCTTTTCTGCTATATTTTAAGCTAAAAGTGAAATAATATTTGTGCAATGACAAAAGTATGAAGGTGTAGGCTTTAAGAAAGCTTTATTCAATTGAGAATACAACGTTCGCATATAGTGTCCTTTTATAGTCCCAGTAAACAGAAATAGCTCTCTGAAAGAGGAGAGTAACAAAACGAGAGAATACCACTCTTGATTATTCATAAAAACTTGTTTCAAATCACTTTAATTCAGATAATTTTTCTCAAATAACGTTCCAGAAAAATACATTTTATTTCTGAAAATTGTTTTTAAAAAGCAAATTATTTTGTGTTGACAGATCTGTCAATATGGACAAATTTATAGAAGGAAAAGAAAATTCCAGCCAAATTCAGTGTGAAATACAAATTATTTTTCTTATTTGAAATATCAAATTTAATCTATTAACTTGGAATTAAAACTGCAAGAAAATTTTTTTATTTCTTTTTCAAGTGCATTTTAAAATTAATATAGCCTTTTTTTTTAAAGATACCTACCAAAAAGTTTAAAGGATCAATATTTGATTAACAAACAAAAACTTCAGTTTATTTTGTTCTTTGATTGTTTTCAGAACATTATGAAAATCAATATATCGACAAAATCAATCCCATTTCTTGTTTATTCATCAAATACAGATTGCCTATAAGCATTTTTAAAAACATTTAGATGAATACATTTTCACTATTGTATTACTAGCTTTGCATCATTTTATTATTGTTACTTTTTATCAAAACAGCCGGAGTTAAACTGTTCAATTATGAGAACAAACAATGTGAAACAAAGAAATAACTTCTGTGGAGATTTGAACTTGAATCCCACACCTTGGGAGTTTTTCTTTGATGGTTGTCACCTGAACCACTTCAACTAGCTTTTTGAAAAGATTATTTGAGGATTCTCTAACCAAAATGGTAGTCTCCCAAAATGTGGAATGTAAGTTCAAGTGCCACTGGAATGCTAGTTCCTTGTTTGCTTTTGTATGGTTTACCTGAACAGTTGAAGAACACAGATTGACACAGTAATTGGGTGGATGGATAAAGTAATAATAATAATAACATGGAGTAAAACTAATAATGAAATATTAGCTATAATCCTTTTTTTTTTTTTAAAAAAAAAGATTTTCTAACTTTATATCCATGAAATGTTTTTGGATTTGCTTTTAACTGCAAGCATTTAGATGTGCATGTGTGTTTAGATATGCATAGTGTTTACATTTTTGTGTGAGTGTATGTCTGCCTTTATATCAAATGTTTTCTTGTACTATATGTCAATTATTTATAACGTTCAACATAGTTAATATTATCAACCTCTAAAGGAATAGATAGTATAGTAAATTTGAATGTACAGTATGCTACAGTGCACAGCATTACTACTAAGTTCATTTTTTACAAGATATTCTTTGACCTTATAAAAAAACAAAAACACAACACAACAAAAAAATGTTAAAAATAATTCTTTCTTTTCTGATAATTATAGAATGATTATATTTTTCGTGTAGAAAGAAATTTGTTAAAAATCAGTTTAGTGATTAGTTTTTAATTTTCTGAAGGTATTCTGTGTTTTATTCCATGCAACAATAGTGATAAATTTAAAACGTTTTGAACTTACTATTCAGAAAGGATACTTTTCTTCCTTAAGTTGCATGTCCCTTCACAACTTCCTTCCTTTTTAATATCTATAAACTGTAAATTTCCATGATTGTTCTTCAGAAAGATAGCAAAATAGATTTCTGTAACTTTACCAGTTTTGAATCCAAAGTTATCTTAAATTGATTGCCAATCAAAGCTATATGACTCAGTCTGCCCTCCTATTTAACCTCTAGAGGAGTGTATTCATGATACCTTTCCAAAGAGCATTAGTCTGATGTGAACACAAACTGTCTCAGCTGGAGTTTGAATTCAGTTTGCCAATTCCATTTTCTTTGTTATTAGCCATCAGACCATTTGCATATCATTTCTATACATCGTAGGAATTTGAAATTAAATTCCAAATTTTCATTGGAATTATTATCATTATCTCTATAAGTGATGTGCATTACTGACTGATCTCTTCGTGCTTTATATCTTTCAACTTTAAACAATATAAATAAGCAACATTTGTCCCAAAAAGCAATAAAGAAGTTGTCAACTTGGCTACTATTTTCTTTATCATTATAAAAGAGAAGAATTAAAACCTATGCTTTTCTTTTTCTGACATTTTATTTCTTGGTTATGGCTGAAAGATAAGTCATTAATATTATTTTTTGACTTACTGAAAAGACTACAGATAAGAATAACTACCTATTTTGTCTTCTGTATAAATTACAAATATGCACAAAAAAATCATTACTTAGTACAATTGTACAAAACTACAAAATTACTGTTTATTAGTTTTGTTGTTACTTATGTTACAAGGTGAGATGTATCTGTTACTTGCATTACACAAATGTGAAATGACTTTAGTTATTCAGAAATGGTGTCATATTTTTTTTTATTTGCTTGTTGATCATAGCCATTGCTTCAAGATATTAATTATTAAGCATTTCACAATATTAAAAAAAGGTGTGAATAGTTGTATTCGATCATATAAAATAAAATGTGACCTTATATATCTATCAATCATGTAACTAGTCTCTTCTTCTTAATAATGTGACATTGCATTGTTATGGTAACACAGACCACTCAAAGTGCATTCGTTATATTATCATGACAAGACTATGTTTGCTAATACATTGCATGTTATTTCTTTCATTTTATGTTTGTTTTTTCTTTGGATATTTTTTTTACTTATTTTATATTTTTATTTAAAAAAAAAATTAAAATTGTAAAATTAAAGAATTCCTAGAATCACATTCCAAATGAATCTACTAATAGAAAACAGCATTTCTGCTTTCCCTCACAAGGTCAATGTACTTAGCATGTGGAATTAGTAAATACTAAACACTTCAAATACTTTGATCTCTAGATCCCTTATAATAAATTTAGTATAAGAGAAAAGGAAATTGAAATAGAATAGGCTGTGCTTCTGGTAGTTTTGTCCAACACTGCAAATGACTATGAAACCAAAACATTAACCTAAAAACTAGAGTCATGTACTTAAAATAGTTTTGTCAGATGAAGACTTTCATATGGATGCCATGCATGGCACCAAACTCATTCAGAAATATCTAAAACTTTTGGCTATATACAACCATATTTTCAGATCAGTGGTTAAAAATAACATCAAAATCTGTAGGTCTTAGCAAGGACCATTCTTCTCCAAACCTTGTAAACTGGTGCTACAGAATCATAAAGAACTCTACCAAATAATAGAAACCAAATCATCTGTGGACTTTCAACAGCAGGAACAACTAAAATGGATAGTACATGCAATTCAAAGAGAAAATAATGGCAAAATCAAAATGTTGATGTTCTACATGACTTCAAATACAAAGTTAGGAAGGAAGCCTCCATCAATACTGGAAAGTGACAACAATGAACTTGAGAAATCTTTTTTCCTGAAAAAATTTGAAAGAAAATTTTTATAAATTTCAATTGAAAGTACCACTGGCTGTTCTGTCAACCAATGCTGAGTGTCTCCTTATAAGGAAATGGCCAATATTATTGTGTATGTGTCATTTAGTTTCATTTCTAAAAAAACATTATTTCATAGAAATTCAAATATATCCATGATATATAACTCAGTAGAGAGAGAGAAATGAGAGAGAGAGAAAGATTAAGTTATCAGTATAACTTAATCTTTCTCTCTCTCATTTTTTGCTTTTAGTTGCTTTCATTTTTTCCCTCTTTCACTAACTTTCTATAATTTAGTCTTTTCCTTTTTCTCTGCATCACTTTTTCTGTTCTTTATCTCATTTTCAATTTCTCTCGTTTTGTTAATTCTTCTCATTTTCTCATAATTTTTCTTTTTTTCTTTCTTTCTTTCTTCTGTTTACTCAGACAATTTGAAAGGATTTTATTCAACTGATGCTCTTGTATTCTAAACATCTCCCTATTTCAAACCCTGAGACAAGTTATTTGTTGTAACTTGTGTTAAATAAATCCTTCTCATTCAATGGCGAATAGAGTATTATTTAATTTAATATTATTTTGTTTGCAAAATTAAGTGGTAACAGTAAGAATATATAACATATTTCTAGTCTCTTTTATATTCAACAGTGTGTATGTATTTATATCTTAGTTTTTAATATCTTTTATTCAATAAGCATGAATATTATTGATGTATCATTGTGTAATGATTATCAGTGAGGAAAGTGATGCTGGCATGTCATGTTCAAATTCCAGCTGACACTGTTTACTTTCATATAAGTACCTTTGAACAGATATAAAGCCATTTATTACCCTTCCCTCACTGCTCCTTCCAGAGCCTAATAGCAGGACAGACTGGGCTTTTTACCTTCAAGCCTTGGTTGTTCCATTTCACACATGAGCACACACACACACACTATGTTCAGTTACACACACACATTATCAACATGTCTTAACTTGTTCACAATATAAGTTGCCTATATTTCTGAAGTTCTATACTCACTGACATTTATCTTTTCAGTGTGTATGTTTCTACATTTTGCATACAACAATCTTTGTTGGAAAGTGATTTCATTTTGCTTATAGGAAGGTAATTGTTATATATATAAAATGTATATTTTAGTATTAATTTTCCATTTAAGTACATTTTATAGAAGGTCACAGATACTGTTTCTTTTTTTAAAAAAAATTATCTTCTTTTGTTTTTGTTCAAAGTATCAGCTTTTGATTCTAATGTATGTAAAAATTGACCATACTGTATATACAGTGGCCTAAGAAAAGTTTTTAGCCAGGAGAAATAAACTACATCCAATTTCAAAATTTCATTACATAATCCCAACTCAAATAAACAGTATTTGGAACTAGTATGGAGTAGATCCTATATTTGTTAGTTTCAGTGCTTGTATTTGATTTTTCATGGATTTGATCAAGTTATCAACAATCATCTGATCCATATTTTGTCACTTCTTTAGCAATGTTTCTTTAAGGGTTGCCACTGACGTGATTTTGGTTGCACGCTCTTGAAGTTTTCAGTCAAGGTGCTCTCAAGGTGCTATTGGTGACATCTTTGATACTCTGGCGATGGTTTCTGGTGACTTCCCTCTTCAGCACCCTTTTCGTTTGCTCAGACACAATGTTTGGTCTTTCTGAACATTGTTCCACACAACAATGGCCTTCTTTATTAAATTTCTTGACAATATTATTAACCGTTTGATGATTAACCTGGAAAAACGTAGCAATTTCTCTATTTGACTTGTCACACTAATGCCATTCTATTATTTGCCCACATTGAAATTCTCCAATTTCCTTACCTCTGCAAACTTTTATTGCAAAATATAAGTCAACTATCATTCATAGATGAGAGAAGCTTGATACTAACACGGTATTGTCTGAAAAAAAAAGAAGAGATGTTATTACACAAGCTAAAAATTGGTATAATCAAGGGTGGCTAAAAACGTATCATAGCCCACTGTATTTTATCATTGTGAAAGCCCAGACATATATGTATGGATAATTTTTCCACACATTGAACTAAACATCTGTTATCTTCTGCAAAGCAAAATTATTAAAATTTTTTAAAACAAACCTTTTGAGTAGTATAGAGTAAACCTACCTATACATATTGTAGCAAATGATCAGATATCAGATCTTTTCAAAATAAAGTGACCACCATAGGGCTTAGTGTTTGACAATTTATCTCACCAATATTTTAACACTCTGTCTTGTATTTAACTTAAACAGAAGACAATTTTTGTTATTTTTAATCATTTAACCCTAGCAATGTCACTAAGATACAAGGGGTTACTGGGTGTGAAAAAGAACGAGAAGATTTTAGTAAGGAGAAAGGACAATAAAAGATCAGATGGAAATTGGTGTGGCATTTAAATTTTTGAAGATTGTATGTAACAGGGAACAAGAAACAGGAAGAGTTTCACAGGTGAAAAGTGTGATAAAAACTAATTAGAATAGAACATATTGTTGTAATTAGCTAGTTGAACAATAAAATGGTGATACTTAGTTGTCAATATGCTTAAGTAGTATGCTTAAGTTAATGTAGTCAATATACCAAGGAAGAAATCTCATCTCTCATTTGCCATGAAAATATTTATAGAAAAGATAAAGGGAAGCCAGGCCATGGTGGTGGGAAAGTAACAGAAGTTGAGATGTCAGGCCAGAATCAGTAACAGACACTTGTTTAGATTGTGTCAAGAATCTCATGATATAAAGTAGGAGAATCAGATCAGATATGGTTGCAATACTCATGGACAAATGGTAAATTTATAAATGTACAAGATAGATTTTAATGAGAAAAATTGTCTGACATGACACAGTGAACAAACTTTCCTTGCAGTAAACCTAACAAGTGATTCAATATAATCGCTCCAATTCATGTCAGGGGAAAACATGAGAAAAGGGTTTCTGTGATGATTAAATAAAAGCAGTTTTATTTTGGAGGTGTTAAAATTCACAAGCCATTCCTTTCCCCAGTTAACCACTGATTGGAGGTCTTTTTGAGAGTAGCTGCCAGTCTTACTTTGTCATACTTGCTTGTACAAATGATTTTCAAGAGTTCATGCTAACATTTTAAATATGTTGGTTATCTTATATGGCCTTTATTTACATTTACTTAACAAACTAAAATATGGTTAGCTATAATAATGATAATTTATTATTATGGGTGGTCTTTTAGAAAATACATAATTTCTTTTTCTTTAATTTTCAATGCATTTCTCTTATAAAATGTTTGATCTTCAAAAATTTATATACAATGTTAATTGTTATCTTCTGTCTTCTTGATTCTTGTTCTTTTATGGTTCTTACTCCTTAATAATATTTCCTCTTTTCTTATATTCTTTCACACTTTGTAACTTTCTGCATCTTAGTGGCATTATTGTCTTGCTTGAGGTGAAATGATTAAAAAACATAATTAGAAAAGCTTTTCTATAGTAAAATTAGCAATGTGTTTACAAGAAACTGATACTAGTAAAAGCACAAATGCATACATCTTTATAAATAAACAAACACTTACTTCATTTAAACATGAATTCTAAATGCCTTGGTTTTTATAGCAAATTTCTCAGATATCCTGTCATGTAATTTTTTCATTCTAAATCAACAAGACTCTTTTACTCAATGGAATTGTGAGCCACTGAAGTCGACCTATTTATTAAAATGAATTGTTTTTTTCTTTTTTTTATATTCAAATGAATAAAGATTTTTTGCTTTTGTGATTTCTGCCTGTGTCATCTAAATTAAATTGTTTAAATTATTATCTACATTTGTTGAAAACATTCGAAGGAAATTTAGTAATAAAATATTAGTAATATTTTAATTCAGTTTATTTAAACTAAAAATAATTTTATAAAGGAAATAAGCAATATTTTAATGAATTGAATATTCTTAAAATCATAATTTATTATGTTACTACTTGTCATTTATGAATATATATATATATATATATATATATATATATATATATATATATATATATGCGCACTATTTTTGTTCGAACTGCTGTCCTCATCTTTATTGCCATATTTATAATGTTTTGGACATTGTATGATTTGGCGGCCTTCTTCAGGTGATATTTCTTTGACTTTCAAACTGAACATTTTATTTAGTCCACAATGGGTACATTGTTCTAATTCCATGTGCCATACCTTTGGATATCTCAGTTTTATTTAACTCCCCTTGATATCTCAAAAGTCCAAGATATATCATCTGTAGAAGGCTGGAACATACAACACCCAAAATGTTGTGAATATGGCAATAAAGATGAAGATAACAGAACATATAATATACGTGTAAATAGTGTAAATAGTTGCAATACCTCATAGGCACACACACACACACACAGTGAGAGGAGGAGAAGAAGTATTTGGAAATTTGCAGAATATTTAATATACCTCCAATATTTACATTTATACAGGTGAGGTATTTTGATAGAAAATTAACAGTTACTAAGAAGCAAATATTATATTTTCAAACATACAATACCAAAGAAAATCTCAACAAAAGTAATTGTAGAGAAACTATTAGGACACTTAAATTACATCTTTTAATAATTAACTGCATTGTCCTGGATTGGAATTTCTGCTTTTGCAAGCCCTTTGTAATATTCTTTTAATTAAATCTTGGCTTATTCTTCCTTCAAATCATTGTTTCTGGGATCACTCTGATGATATTCATCTTTCAAGTTTTACTATAAATTTTCAATTAGATTGAAGTCAAGATATTAACTAAGCCATTGAAGTGCTTCTACTTTGTTCTGGACATCACATTTGTTAATTACTTTAGCTGCATGCTTCAGGTCATTACCTTGTTGAAAGATCCTTCTTCAAATTTCAAGTGTTGCATTGAAGCAAATAAATTAACTTTTAAAATCCTCTGTTATATTTGAAAAATTCATGTTTCCTTCAGTCATGTAAGTGCTCCCCACCCACCTCTGCTACTACTACTGAAAGAGATCCCACCCCCAACCATGATAATTCCACCTGTGCATTACTGTGGGAGTTGGAGATTTTTTTATTGTCATAGACACATCCATCTTTGCTTCATACATGATGAGTTGAATTGTAGCCAAAATGTTCAACTTTCATTTTGTCCAACCAAAGAACATTCTTCCAAAAATTATTTAGCTTCTCAAAATGCAAATGATCAAATGTCATCTATGAGTCCTGGTGCTTTTTTCAACACAGATGTTTTCCATGGGGTACAGAATTTTAAACTTTCATGGGAAATTCATTATTGATAATACTTTACTTTTAGTAACAAATGTTCTAGCTGCTCTTAAAACATCAATCCAATAATACTGATAGGAATATCTAACATCTTTGCTATAGCTCTTAACTCAAACCTTCATTATATTACTTAATTATGTCAGTCCCTTTGGTTCAGAGTTCCTTTAATTTATACATGACAGCCTCATTGTAAGAAGATGAAGTAGTGAATAATGAATATAATGGCATCATATTCTAGTGTTCCTTCCAAATGTTTACAAATGTTAGGGTAGAAAGAATTTAAGTTTGTATTCCTTTTTAAATAAAACTGGAAATGTTTAACCTTTGTGCACACAAAAAATGATCTGTCAAAAGGACGGTTATTTGCAATTATTGTATACACTTTTGTCTCCTTTGTTTATTGTTTAAAAAGCGATGATTAGAATTTTAATAAAACCCAATGAAAGTGGATTTATACATTTTCTTTATTCTTGAGAATTGACAGCAATAGTTCATTGATATTTTTATAAAATTATGAATAAAATCTTGTTATTTGGAAAATGGTAAATAATAAATATTGCATTTTAGTTGGTTTACATATTTTGACAATTTTGTAATTTTTTTTATAAATTTTTGAATAAAAAGATTTCTTTTCACATTTATTTCTTTTTAAAATTATAAATAATAAATATTGCATTCTACGTGGTTCACATATTTTTATAATCTTGTAAATAAACATTGCCAAGGGAGTCAAAAGTGTATACAGTAGTAATCATGTCAAACGAATAACTGTCCTTTTGACACACTATTTTTTTGTGAACACAAACATTAAACATTGACATAACATTTTTATAATAAATTTTTAATACAGTGTAACCCGGATATAAGAGGGATTTTCTCTGGTCCCAAATTAGAGCCATACTTACCTAAACAAAATAGACCAAACCCGGATATAAGAGAAACCCGTATATAAGAGACTTCTTCTCCGGTCCCGACAACTCTCTTATATCCTGGTTACACTGTAGTGTCCAAATACTTATTTCCATTGTTAATTGTGGTTATATTTTATTGTATATCTATTTTTATTAGTAATTGTTAATTTTATTTCCAAATACTTCATCTGCATAAATTTTAAGCATCAGAAATACATTAAATAAATATATAGAAAAATGTAATTAGTACTACTTTTCTCTTGGCTACATATATTTAAAGATAACAGATGTTTTATCCATTATATTTTTTAATAAGTTTTTCTTGTCAGTGGATTAGCTTCCTTATCTTGATCTTGAAGCTGCAAAGGATTTTAGGTGGCTGGTTGATTTTGTTTAGCGGCATATCAACCTCTATGTGTTATTTAATGCTAAAATCTAAATATTTTGAACACAATTTTATGGTTTCAACTAAATATATTTTGAACGTAATTGTATGCCTTCAACTATAGATAAAATGTATTGTTTGTCATTTTTCTTATAAATATAGTTTATCATCATAACAAAGATGTAGCTGCAAAGGAAATGTGCAGAGTTCATGTTAGTTCTTGTTAATGCTCTGAGATTTGATTATTAACAAAAAAGAAAGAGATTAAATCAAATTAAAAGTTGATTTGATAGTTTGTATCTCTGGAATAATTTTGAATATTTGTGTTGTCACATGATTGTGATGTTATCTTTGAGAATTTTAGAATACATTTTAGAATACCGATTCCAGAATGAGTGACTTTCTTAATTTTGGGTTTTCATTTAATTTGAACAGTTTCTAAAATTTGTAATCTTTGTTTACAATTTTTGTTGAGTGTTAGTATGTTATTCACAGGGAGCTTCCTTATATTATTATAATTTTTATTTAGATGTTATGTGTTACTTATGATGCATGTGTCTGTATGAAAGAGTGGTGGTTGTATATTATATACAAGATGAATTTTATTATTTTCAGAAATACTTTCTTGAACAGTAAGTGTGAGTTTGTAAGTAACATTAGTGTTATATCAGTCAGTTAAGTACCATACGTGATAGATGGTTAAACAATCAAATATCTTTCAATACATGACAGACTTTTTCCTGCAGTAGGTTGCCATTTCTTTCAGCAGTATACAAGTTGCTATCCAAGGCTATAGAATCTGGGCTGTCTTGCTATTTACCTATATCTATGAAGAGGCTTCATACCTTTTCCAAGTGAATCTAATAAACTTGAATGGAATTTGAACTTATATAGCAAATTTAATATTAATCTGGTGTTATTGATGACTACTAAATTTTAAATATTTTTGTAATAGATAAGTTACTATAGATGTTTGTTACTATCTGTAAGTTTTATGCATCTCTAGCTTATATTTTTATCACTATTTCATTTTTGTATTAGGTTGGTGCAAAAATAATGATGTAATGTTGTTTTTTGACGTATTTTTAACGTCAAAAAACGACATTATTACGTCATTATTTTTGCACCAACCTAATAATTTAATTGCATCTGATGACAAAATAAATTGATCTTTTCGTATTCAGCACTCTTATAAATGTTACTTATCTTCCATAAATAAACTTTATTTGTTTGTTAACATTATGGAAAGAAATAATTGATTGGTGTGTGTTTAATGTTACTTGGTTCTTTATAGAAAATATTTTTAGAAGAAGAGATTAATTTGACTGTTAACTACATTTTATATAACAACTATTTTATATTGATGAAGGCACTCACTTTTGTAGTTAAGAAAGCAGAAGTTACTGCTGGGAAATTTTTCTTTTTTTAAATAAGATTATAAGATTATAACTATATGTTGGGCAATAAATTTAATATTTTAAAAAATAATTGCCTTATTTTTAGTTAATAAACTGAACAAACTGTTGGTATAACTTTCTTGTTCTCACTCTCTCCTCCTCTACAATGATATATGCATATACAGAAACACAAACGCACACACATACATATTATATATATATATATATATATATATATATATATATATATATATATATATACGTATGAGATATGAGAGAGGTAGTTTCAGTTAAACTATCACCCTCTCTTGCGCTTTTTATGATTTGTCAACCAAAGAAGTGACTATCGTTCTATAGAACTTCTTTCTGGAATAAACTGTTTGTTCAAATGCTTCCTTATTTCTTTGAACACATATCTTCATGTTTCAATCTTTTTGAGAAGCAAATGCTTTAGCACAAATGTATTTCTGTATTCCTTAAAATGAAGATGTATTTGTCATTTTAAGTTGGTCCCAAATACACTGCTACTTTCTCGTTTTATCAGTAACTATTTTTATTGAATCATTACACATTTTTCTAGCATGCTTCAGCAGTTTATTTTTATAATTTTTAGTCTATTTTTGTTTTATATATTTACAGTGAACTCTTTTAAAGAGACACACATAAACAAACAATGTTTTTTTATTCCTTTTAGAAGAAGTTATTTTTTATTATAAATAAATTCAGTTGGAAAAATAAATATTTTAGATGAAATGGAAATATTTTAAGCATTTTTCAAATGGAATAAATATTTGCTATAAACTTTGTCCAGATTAAAAACAAACCAAAAAAAATACACTTTCTAAGGAATTTTTCACAATATCTGATTTCCAGTCCTTCAGGAAATTTCCTTTTTGATTCTATGGCAAGCAATGAGGATAAAATGATAAATCTGGCATTAATATACTTTTTGATTTATTCAAACTATTGTTCTCATCTTGATTATTATAGATTCTATTATCATAGACACAACATTGATAGTTTTGTGTTGATTGATGTTTACTGCTGTCAGCATAGCCAGAGTTAGAAAAACTGGTGTGAAGCCAAAAATATTTTGGTTGAGTGAACTAATGAGAAGATGAATTTATATAATTATTCTGTATATTTCAAAAAGTTTACTTACAGGCAAACACATAAAAGAAAGTCTAAGAAAGCTCCATTTGTAAAATTGAAAAATTTATATTTTTATTCTACTTATAGTCATTGATTTTTTCTTGATATATTCTTTGATACATTAATTTTTCCCTTCAATTTTAAGTGAAAACTTAAAATCTATGATTAATATACAATTTGATTTTTAATTGTAAGCAAAATTAAATTTTCATAAATCTAATTAATTTTTAAAAATTGTTTTTGTAATCTCTTTTCTGGAAACTTAAGTTTTAATAAAGTTTACATATTTGAAAATTCAATGGAATATTTTCTCTGTCTATACTTAACAACAAATAGAAACCATATTGCCAGACAGTATGATAGAAGTGAAAAATGGGATAGTGTTTTTGATCAAGCTAATTGTATAAGTTTGGTCTTTTCATAAAAGATTAACAATGTCTAATGAATACTTGGTCAGATGACCTCTTGGGAGTATTGTAGTCATCCAATAAAAATAAACATCTCTTCTGGGATGTAACATTACAAAATAACAAAAATCAATTTTCCTTCTCTCTTGTCAATCATATTTGAATTTTGAACTAGCTTTGTGTTTTTTTTTTTTGTTTTTATTATTTTGTTTCATACAAATTGTATATCTGATTAACATAATCTGTTTGGACAATTTAAATTTGTTGTCATTTCTATTTATCTATCTATCTATTTATTTATTATTTATTTATTACAGCCAGCTGATCCGGTTTTGCTAACCTAAAGTTCAGTCCAAGTTTTGGCAACTGAAATTTATCATAATTGCTTCCAGTAAACATTTCTATATATAAAATTTACAAACTGTTATATTTTCCTCAAAGTTTTGTTTTTGATCAATATGGCCTTGACTAAAAGCAAAATTGTAGCCATGACTCTCTTCATATTTATTAACTTTGAAAACCTAATATGTTGAGATATGACTTTGGTTTAGTCTCCAGTGCTTCTCTGACAGCAAGATGTGCAAATTTCAAACATAAATTGTTTATCCATTTAAAATACATTTATTAGAAAATACATTCAGTTTAATTGGCAGGTAGTAATGTAACACTGTAGTACTTGCTGCATGGTTGTGTCATCAGTAACTAAACTACTGCCCCCCCCCACTGAGGAGGGTGGTTAGACAGGATTAAAAATAAAATCTGTTAAAAGGTAGATGAACATTCTTGTAGAGTCAGTAGCCATCTAGCACAATGTAATAAACTGGGCTCCCTTGCTATGTCTACATCCAATGTAGTGATATCAATGGCCAGAGAGGATGTTTCTCCTAATGAGTCGGAGGGGGGGTGTATTATTTCCCTGTATTATTTCAAACTCAATCAAATTGTGTGCATATATGTATATATTAAATCACACAAGTTCATGTAAGTCATTCCCTCACAATGCAGGCACTGTATGACTAACTGAGTATCAGCACTTCTTTTATCATATAGATTTGTTGTTTTTATTGGAATTTTTTTGTTTAAAGGTATCTGTTGGATAAGCCATTGTTTCCAATTTATATATACGAACTAAAAATGCTTAAAGAGACTTTTCGTCAGTATTATATTAAAGGATATTTAAGGCAATTTCCTTGGAGGGAATTAGATTTAGTTACATAACATTATAAGATTGTAAAATGATATTGTTTTTTTTGATCAGTTTTTCTTCTTACATCTAGGATATTGATACATGGTTCAGCTATGTTTTTTTCAATTATATATATATATATATATATATATATATATATATATATATATATATATATAATGATAAAAATATAATTTTAAGATATGCGATATTTATGGGTAAAAGTGCTCAATGTCAGAGATAGAGCATATATAAATATATAAGTGGACATTGAGATCAATACCAATTGGCAACGGACTGTGCCATGCTTAAATGCAATCTTCAGGTCTAAAGATTGCATTTAAGCATGACAGATTGTTGCTGTTGAATGTTGACCTCAATGTTCACTTAAATTTCATACATCAATGTAAGTTTTGTAATCACTATTATAAAAGAATATGAGTGAAAGAACATAGGTGTATACAGATACAACCTGCTTTAATCACGTATTGTTTACTGATGGTATTTCTGCTAGAGCTTTTACATACACAAACATAAACCCAATAAATATTTTTAAAATACCTAAAACAAATATATAATGATTTAACTTTTTCTTTTTTTATTGATGCCAGTTGAGCTATAGATGCATTTTGTCCAGGTTGGGTTCTAGATCAATACTCAGAGGAATCCATTATTGGTGAATACACTTTGAGTTTTATTGATTACAAATCATTTATGTGCATTTAAATTATTTATTTAAGAAAACTATTTCTGTATCCAGAAGAGTGCCAAAAGTGGGAGAACGAGTTGTCATTACATTAAGTCTCTGGGATTTCAGGAAAATATAATTTCCTTGTCATTTCTTAGTTTAGTGACTATTTAAATTATTAGCAATGAAATCTCTTTGCAAGTGATAACTGATTGAATATATTTTTTTAAAGTGATTTAAAAACAATCAAATCTTTTGGTTAGAAATCTTAAAATTAAATTAAATATACACTATAACTTAGTGGTATGGATTGTGAAAAACTTCATTTAGTGGATTAATGGTTGTAGAATATATAGAAAAAACTTTAGCTGAGTGAGCATTAGGGTTCATGTATCACACCTTAAAAGGAAACTTTGGTAAAGCAGTTGTTAAAATGACAATGAAATGGAATTTAATCCATCAACAAAAGTGAGTAGTCATTAAGAAACCTCATGTATAAATGTGTTGCCCTTTCTAAGTAAAATTAAAGTGAAATGTTAACCAAAACAGCATATATATATATATATATATATATATATATATATATATATATTGAACTAGTTTTTGACAGTCTGTACAGATTCCCTTTCATTTCCCAAATTATGAGAGCAGCTCTAGCAGATTTGAGGTGCAGTTTAAAATAATGCCACAAAATTGCTAAAATCTTAATACTTGTACCAGCCATCATAACAATTGCAACAGTGTACAACTAAATAGTATTGGTAATAGTAATATCAACAATATCTAAGGCTGAGAGTATTTCTACCACCCTTAAAAATCTTAAACCCATTTGTGACAGTTTCTTCAGATATTGTTTCATTCTCTTTTATTCCCAAAATTCTGTGAGCTGCTTCATGTTTGTGTTTAATAAATATTGCAGCAAATAGCCAATAAAGACAACAAGCCTTGTGAAATTAGCATTAAGGATTAATTATGACCATTCAGGTGGCTTTTGGACAAGTGACCATTAAATATGTCTCTTGACTATCTGAGTGTAATTTACAGTCTCAGATTAGTCTCAAGTATTAGTCAAAACTTGTTATGAACTCTCCCATTATTTGAGGCAAATTCCACTGAATTTCATCTTGAAAATATTCAGTGAAATAAAAGTAAACAATATTTTTTTTTTGTTACTGAATACAGAATGCAAATACCTACCACTTTAGGTTCTATATATTGTTGATATAATTGGAAGAAAATATTATGTAATATCTTTGTTGACAAGGTTAAACTGATCCTGTGATTAGATAACATATAGTAAGGTCTTATAGGTTAAATAAGTAACCACAATACTTACAATGAATATTTCTCTAATAGTTATTTTTATTCTTTACCATTCCACTCATTAATTCATTCATTTGTTGTTTTTTTTTTGTTTTGTTTTTTTTATAGTAAAGTTCACCATGTACAAGGCTTGGGGGCCACTTGTGGTTGAGGTTTACAATAAGGGGAAGATTATATGGATAGGAGGGGAAGATAATGGTTGACTCTAGACTTAAACAGGTTAAGATTGTAGCAATTGGGGAAAACATCCTCTAGGGAGTCTGTTACACAGGGCAGTGGTTTGTGGTAAGAAACAGTTTGAGTGGAACTTACTTCTTGCTGATGGAATATGGAGGGAATGTGGATAGTTTGCTGCTATGTAAAGGGCATCGCGGGTCCTAGCTGTGAAGGTCCGATCTGGTGGAACCAGGTGATGTAGTTCATCTGAGCACTTTCCATGGCAGTAGTGATAGAGCAGTGAGAAGCTTGCCACTTCTGAGAAAAGAGGTTGGAGTGTGGAAAAAGAGTTGGATATGCTTTTGAATTCTATTAAAACTAGAAAGTGATGTCTGGGCAGCTCCTGCCCAATTATGGAAACAGTACTCCATTTTTGGCCTGATCTGGCTTTTATAAAGGTAGAGGATAGCATGAGGAGTCAGGTACTTACTCGGGTGGTAGAGGGAGCCAATCATTTTACCTGCATCTTTAGTGATTGATCATATATATGAATTCCACTTGAGGTCAGGTGTGAGTTTGAGGCCAAATATCTTCTCAAAGCATGGTGCCTGCTTGTGGGGACATCCATTCATTGTGACTGGCAATAGTTCAGGGTCAGATAAGAGGTGCTGGAATGTAACCAGTCAGTTTTTTTCCTCACTAGGAAGGTAGTGTTGGATCAGAAGAGGCTTCAGCTGCCGATCTCTGATCATCAAGACATTTAGAGATGCGCATATATATTGTCGTATCATCGGCATAGATATCTACAAATGATCAGTTTATATTCTTAGGTTGATCATTTACCTAAGTGAGAAAGAGGCTTTGTCCAAGAAGTGAGTCCTGAGGGACACCTGCATTAACCACCAGGGCATTGGATCATACACTAACTTAATTCTTCTTGGTTGTAACCAGTACCAATTTACAAAAAGTTTTATTCAAGAACTTACAACAACTCTCTACATTTACCTTAATAATGTTATTCACTTTGAAGAGACCTATAATTTTATTATCTACAGTACTAATCTAAAACATTACTACACCTATCCCACTGTTGTCTTCTCAGTTATGATGATTGACTCTTTACATGATTATTCACCCAACTTTTAGCTCAGGTATACATTCCATTCAATGTAGATCTATATTCATCACTAGAAAATACTGTAGAGAAATCAGATTTTTAGATATTTCTTTTCTAAACTTGCATGTTTCTCATTGTAATGTTTCTTGAAAAGGTGGTAGTATGGTCGTTTTTGTTTTTAAAGCCAATGATCTTAATATTCTACATTTTTTCTCTCTGATTATCTTTGCAATATCAGCTTCTTTAAATATTTTCTTGCTGGTCACTTTACTTTTTTGGATTGTTACCCTTTTACTTTTTTCTCAAATCTCTTTAGGACATTTTTAAAAACAGCAATTTTGCTCTTGTTCTCATATTGCCAATGATTTCATTTTATTTTTGATTTTTCTATGATCTCTTTTCAACATTTGCAAATTTGTAACATCTCACAATAAATTTACAATATTTTTTTTTAATATTTTTCTTATGAACCATTGGCAACCTTTATCAATCTGAAACTTAAAAATATCAACAACTATATAATTATTTATTTAAAATATGATGAACAACCCTCAGCTTGTATAATAAAATTACACACCAAACCACACCTTTCTAAAAACAGATATTATAAGCTGAAATTCATATGGTAATATTTATAACATAAAGGTATTATGAAAGCTTTACAAACATCAGTAGATTAATACAAATTTTATTGTGAAAATTAACTTGCACAATAAAATGTGACAGAGTGTAAATAAAATTTACTTAATGTTCAATATTCAATTTGCATCCCAGTGTTAATAAATAACTCAAAATCTTTAAACATTTTTAAAAACATCTTAGCAAACAATATAATAATGAGTTTACAACTGTCTTTGTCTTGTATAACTGCAAATTTATATTTCCCAATAACAATATTGTTTAGTGGACATCTCCACTTTGTCTGCAACTTAACAATATATGAGTAGATGATGGCTGTACATGTGGAATAACTCAAGAAGTAGAACAAACATGCTATATTTAGTTATCAGACATCTTTGTCCAAGTGACATGTCTCTGTGCCTGCATCAAAGTATAATTTGTTATATTTAAAACAGTGACTGATACTCGACTTAAAATTCCATATGACTATTATACAACTGTCAGTGTGCCATAAAATCATGCAGTCATTTCCTCAGACCTATCTTAAGAAATACATTGACATTCATTATAGTATTCAAGAGAGTTGTAACACTAATCAACAAGCATTAAATACTTAAGAATAGCAAATATAGAAATGTGTGTTCAAATCTTGCTGAATATTTATTGTTCTAATTTTAATCAGTCATAGAATGATGGTTGAATGGATGTGATAAAAAAATAACTGAAATTGAAATGAAAGAAATAAAAGTAAACATGATTGATAATTAACAATGCTTCATCTAATAATAACAAAAAACAATAAAATTAAGATAATAGTAAATATACTTTACTACTTAGTCAAATTCATTTGGCTTTAGCTGGAAAATGAAAATTATTCCTAAAAATCCTATATAATATTATAATATTAATCCTTAAAAGCATTCCTAGTGGACCCAACATACAATTTAATATTATAATGGTTTTCAGTTGATGAGATGGAACACATATATACAATGGATTTCGTTAGGCATTTCATTATGGATTTTGGTTAGTTCCTGACAAAATCCATTGTATATATGTGTTCTATCTCATCAACTGAAAACCCCAATAATATTAAATTGTATGTTGGGTCCACTAGAAATGCTTTTAAGGATTAATATTATAACCACATATCCTCTTTTACTAATGCAAGCAAATGCAATATAACTTCACTTTCTAAATATTTTTGGAAGCAGAAGGAAGAAAACAAAACACCTAAGGTTAAACGGAAAATCCTCAAACAAGCCAGAACTTGCAGATCTCTGAATGAACCTTGTTTTTCATGTCTGCAGGAAAAATATGTGTTATTGAGCCTTTGAATAACAGTCAGTTATTAAACCAAAAATCTGAAACTACCATTTGTTGTAGACATATTAAAGGTCTAACAATGTAATCTTGCTAGTCTTTTAAATTTATAACTCACCTCCTTTATATATTTTCTACCTTCTTATATATTTTCCTACTGATCTATCTTAGATTATGATTCTAAATTGTTTTTGCACATATATCATACTAGCAACAGTATCAGATAAATTGATTTATATCCATACTTATTCTATAAGTTATACAGTTCAGCAATAGGTCAAAATTTGCTTATAAAAAAATTATATTAACATTCCATACTTTATATGTCTTTTTACTTATATCTTAAATTCTGAACTAAAATTTATTGTAATACCCCAAATAACTTATGTATTTAACATGCAAAAAATTTTCCACATAAATGACCATTTATTATTTTACATACTACGTTTATTCCAGAACACATAACAAAAACTTTAGCATAAATCTGTGTAATTCAGTTCTGGTTTTGTTTTAAGATCTCCGACCCTTCATCAGTAAAAAAGTGTCTTCAGTTACTACTATGGCTTTGCCCTATACTTATTCCTCCTTTCTCCTTCATTGTTTTTCCTCTTTTCTATTTCCACCTTTCCTTCTCTTTCTCCTTTTTCTTGCGAGTTTTGGTGTACTTTGCTTAGATTTCTTACCGTTGCACGGTATCAATAACTGTAGTGGACACTTCCACTTTGTTTTAAACTTTTCAGGTAAGGCCCTTGTATTAACACCTCAACATTTCTTGACCGCTATCAACAAATACTATTGTCTTACTCGGTCACCGTCTTTCATTTCCTTCTCTTTTCTCCCTTTTCTTTAGTCTTCTCCATTTCTTCTTAAGGTGTTTCTCCCTAGGATTTTTTCCCCCATAAGCAGCTTGCTTGTAAATAGAATTGTTTGTAAACATTTTTGGTTCTCACCAGTCAAGATGCAGCCGCATTGTAACAAGAATGCATCTTTGTAGTAAGTTGTTTTTGTCTGTATGTAAAAATTATAATAAATAATTAATACTCTACACTTGGTATTGAGTCCTTTTTTAAATAATGCTGGGAATGTTAGAATTTATATTATTTTCATTCTCATTACATTTGTATATATATATATATATATATATATATATATATATATATATATATATATATATGATGTACACATGCACACACAAAATGGTTGTTAGCCTGACAAAGTTACAAGGAGAATTTTCACTGTATGTTTGATCTATAAAATGAGTAGAGAAGTATTGGGTTAAGTGCATTGACAAGGAAAGAGTTTGTTGAAAAATAAATATTTTCTCTATAAAATAAATGCTTTCTTTCTTCACTAGGCTATAGGCTAAGTGATATATCTATATATGAGGGAGTACTATCTTCCCTGATCCACTTCCCATATTCTGACCAAATGACCAAACATCTGATGTTTTCTTTTTTTTTCATTGGCTAAGAACTTTTTGGTACCTTTTCATGTTCATATACTGGGCTATATACAACCAATGAGAGTGTGTACAGCTGGTAAGCAAATCTTTAACCTTGTGATTCATAAATGAATGTTTAACTGATTTGAATTGATATCTATGCATTCATTTTATATAATAGAGAATGTGTCATGTATGTTGATAATCTTTCAAAAATGAGGAAAACAATTTATTCCTTTCCTTGGTTGTCATTAAATTCAATATTTAACTTTGAATAAATTCGTGACAATCTACATCCTTTTGCTTCATGCTACTATATTGTGTCTGATTGAATTAAGTTTTGAGTTTAAGTGAATTTTTTCATGATAAAAAGTTTTCATTTAAAAATCAATTTTCATATCTGACACAATGAAAGAGAAAAATCATCATAATTGTAACTGATTGATTAGTGAAAAGTGAGCTAAGTCTTTCTTAATTAAATTCAGTTATTATAAATTCTTGTTGCTCATAAAAATATACATTTTTAAGGTTCTCTGCCTCCTTGCCTTTATCAAATAAGCAAATATTTTAGAACATGTGATTGACATATTTTATTTGTAAATAAATTACAAAAATCAACATCTTATTCTCACAATGACAACAAATAAAATTTCACTATTAACATTGAAATATCATCATTTAGTTCAGCCTATAAGTTTTTAAATAAAAATAAAATTTACTCTATCATCTTATGAACTGCTTGATGATTTCTTTCTTAATGTTAATATTTAATAATCCTGTGTCTGATCAGGTTACATTAATATTATTAATATAATATAATATTATTGACAATAATCACATTACTTTTTTTATTTCTCCATTGTTATCACCAATATGGTCAGGCTGTAAAAGTAAAAAGATTTAATAGTAGTTATATATATTATACTATACCTGTTTCATTGAATATGACAGATAAGGAAAATTTAATTTTTTTTATTTATTTTTCCATTTTCCTTACTCCCATTAAATGCAAAAAATGTAAGAATGGTGGAAAAACTAAATAAAAAATTTATCAAATTTTCTTTGTCTGTCATATTCAATGAAATATGTTTAAAAGAAAGGGTTACTGCCAAAATATACATTAATGTGTGTGTATGTGTTTGTATGTACTTATATATATATTTCCAAAATAAAGATATGTACAGTACAATATAAAAGCTAATGCAATTTTAAGATTAAAATGTCTTTTTCTACATTTGTAAAATAAGAAATCTTCTGAAGGTAAGAAACAATCAGAGGAAAGGTTCTAAATAAATATAAGAACTCAGTTTCTAAATATCCCAAAATTCTATAGATAACTTTTATTGCTCAACAATTTTCTTGTTTTTGTTATTTATGTCTGTCGTTTTGATTATTTTCTTGTCCCTGTTGTTTTTAACACAATATATGCTTGACTCTCTTTTAATGAATAGCTAGTAAGTTGCATGGACTAACAAGATCAGCATTAATTAAACCCAATATCAGGTCATATAAAACAAGATCTCCATGATGCACATGGTGCTTGCAATTACTGATAAATAGTAAATTACTGAGTCTGTACTTATGTTTGACATTAAAGGCCAAATATAGAGGAAATGAGGCTGGAGAAGACAACTTTCCAAACAAGAAGAATCTAATCATCTTGAAAATCAACATTTGAAATCTACCCTTTTAATCTTGGCCAACAAAGTAACCATCTTAGCCATAAAACTATGAACAATGACATGTTTGACTACTTTTAAAAAAAAAAAGTTTATTGTATTTTTTTTTCTTTTTTATCCTCTTGTTTACCTGTGGATATTGTTAGATTGTTTAAGTGAGATATATATTAAGTATTAATGTAAGTATATTACTCCAATCTATTAGGTTCTTTTTTCTTTTCTTTATTAATAATTGTCACTTATTATCACCAAATAATATTTCTTTATATATTTTTTAATTTTTTAATTTTATTATTATCATTCACTTATTGAATTAGTAATTGATGGCTGACACTAGTGATAAAATAACAGCAAGTATCTACAATACTCACAGGCTTTCTTTTGTTACTTTCAGTAATGGTGTCATCTGGATAGTCTAATACTTCTTATTTCCAATTCCTCTAACCTTTATCTTGACTTTTCAAGACCATTCTTTGTTTCCTGATAATGACCAACATAATTGTCACTTATTCACCTCCTTTGTACAATAGAGATATTTATCTTCATGTTCACATTCTATCAGATTTACTTTGTTGTCTGCCAGAACAGCAAAATCCATTATCTGATATTTTTTTCTTTTTTTAAATACTACTAAATCTGGCCATCTGACTTGGATTTGCTTGTAGGGATACAGAAGGTGATTATCTCTCTTTGGTGGAGATAAGTCACATGGTGACTTTACTTCATATAGTGACAAGAGTGGCTAGTTATTCAGTTGTTAACAGCAACTAAACTGAGAGGTTGCTTACTTTGGCCTGCAGAAACCCCCACCCCACCCCAACTGTCCTGGGCAGAGACTCTCTTGCCATTCCGTACTGTCTGTGAAGTAAGGTGTTATTATATCATGGATATAATAATGCCCATAATGGGGCAAATGTAAATGGGAGAATACATCTTTCTATCATAGCTCTCTCCTGTTATAGTTGAGACTAACACATAATATTATTTGCCTGACATGAGATATTATTATCATCCATTAGGGTGATTCATTTGAATCTCAATATCTTATGTGATTTTATGGATTTTATACTATTATTATTATTTGATTTGATATCCTCTCTGACTCTCAGATATTTTGACCAGGTGATGATAGTTATATCTCAGTTCCAACCAACAGCTTAGAGATGCATTACTTTCCTTAACATATATTTCAAGCAGTGCTGCCACCTGCACAGCCTCAATGATGTCAGGTACCCCCAAGGTGTCTTGAAAAGCAGAAACATTCCTGTAGATAATGCCAAATGTACTAATCATAAAAAGAACAACTTGTTGCTGCTTTGTACATTTTCTCAATATTTCCAACCAGGCCTTGGTATCTCTGTATTTTCACCTGCTTTGCATTTATGATGGTCTTGTAATGTACTGCAACATCTATCAGGTTCCATCATGGCTGATTTTGTGTTCAAGTCTGATGTCAGGGGGATTTCTTGCCAAGCGCTTGTCAGTCAAGATGGTTGTTTTCCCACATAAGCTTTACTTACTTATTCTTGGTTACTGACAATAGTGAATGTTTGTATCATTTCTCTGCATGCTTGAGGCCATACTTCCTACATCGTTCCTCATGTATTTTGAGAGATATTTTGTTATGTCGTCTGTACTTATTTGATTATTAGATGTTTTTTTCCCTTATATACAGTTATGAAAAATATGTGTTCAAGTGTCTATCAATTATGATAATTTTCTGGTTGATTAATGACATTTTAAGTCATTGTAATTGCCTTTTGTATTTATAAATATAATGAACTTGATTTTTTTTTTGTTCTCTCTTATGATATGCAAAACAAAAGAATATATATATATATATATATATATATATATATATATATATATATATATATAAAATTGTCTAGATTTCAATGTGTGTGAAAACAATATGAAGGCATTAAAAATATTCCCAAATTATTTTTTTAATAAATATAACCAATCATCTAACTCATTTCAACTGGCTTGACTCTATCAAGTTTTGTATATCGATATTGGAATAAAATTTATTTCAATGATGGCAACTGTAATCAATCATTTTTTATGAATACTACATGTATTCATAAAAAAATTAATTTGTTTCATTTGCATTTGTTGAATATTTTAAAAATTTTAATTAATTACATTTAGTTTTTTGATCTTTTCAAATTCTCTGCTTCTTTCCCTTAACAGTCAATGTCATTTAAATTTTCTAAGCTCTTAAAAGATTCAGTAGTTTTGAAGTCTAATACAACAATATTATTTACAAACACACAAATATAAATGACTAATTCCATTAATTGGTTGTTCAATTAAAACATAATAAAAATACAAAGATTTTTAAATGTAGTTTTTATTGTTTTAAATTAGTTTCATACATTAATATTATTTGAAAAAGTAAATATAAGTACCTGATTGATATAATGACAAATTGTTTTTTAAAATGACAACAAAAATACCCAAATATAGTTTTTTAAAATTTACCTGAATATTTCAGCAGTAGTACACTGGTGTATTGGTATGTCACTTGTCTCTTTATTTCCAAGCTGGAAGTTCCAATCAGGGCAGAGTTCACTTATTTTTTCTCTTTGCTTTAGTGTGACAAAACAACCAAACAAAACGACATTAGCTTTCATATAATAAAATTTAACACTCTCTAATTATTTCCAGAAAGTTATATACAGTGCACTTAACTAAAATATATTAACAGCCTGAATAATTAAATTGATATTAATAATATCCTATTAAATAAATATATCAAGGTAAAAGGATGATCAGTATATTAAAAATAGTTAATCATAAAAGAAACCTGATGTAAAAATGTTCATTACTGAAAAATTAAAAGAGTTTTGGAAGGGGACACGTGAAGAGAGAATGTCACCTCTCTCATCCCAGATATTAAAAAAGTTGTTTACAGTAACAAACAAGACTCAAAACCACTATGTGAAATTTGAAAGGACAAACATTTATTACATATACATGAGACAATATAAAAAATAAAATTTTCACAAAAAGCTTGCACAAAAATTGCTTTTGTGTGCCTTATTATGAACAAGGCAAGATAACAGAATAAAATTATAGAAATTATAGGCTCCAAAAAAGATTTATAATACTTTTCAGATTATGCAAAAATAACCTTGAGAAGGTGATACAAAAACTGTTGAAAAAAAGGAATAAAATTACTCTTTAGAGAAAGATGCACTCACCTAATAGAGATTTGACAAAACTTATTTTGCATTATAACATGAGTGTCTCTGGTAACTTTAACAATGTTTTGAAATGTCTTTCTGTTTTCTTCATGCTTCCTTTTCATCAGTTCAGGCGTGGTCAGTTTTTGATTTTTCTTTGTTCTTCTTTTTTGTCATCATGAAAGTCCTTGAGAATGCTGAAACCTTTTACCTCTATTAGCAGCATCTACCAACTTTCACAAGTTAATGCTAAAAACCCTTCTGCTCTTTGTAGCCAGATGACCTCCTTTGCATCTGATGTCTGTGTATCTTTTGCTTTTCATCTGATCAGTGTTCTTATATACTCTTAAAAGTGGTGAAAACAAGCCTCAACTTTGGACAAAATATACAAGTGGAATATATTTTTCTAAATTTGAAAAAATGAATCACTAATAGTCTGCCATGACCATTAATTTTGGAAGTCTTTTTTAGAGCCAATTCTAAATAAAAAAACCTTTACACACAAATCTAACAATTTTTCACAAACTGTCTGTCTTTCTTTTAACACACTTTTCACAAAAGTAAATGTATAAAACAAATTTACACTAGTATTTATATATTTACACGTTTTAATTAACTATTATTTTTAATTATTTTAATAACTGATAAAGATTTTTATAAGATATTCTAAAATTATCTTCCTGATAAACTGCATTGTCAATCGGCTATTAAGTTTTATTTATTTGAAGTCTCATGCTTTGAAGAGACAATGTGCAAAAGAGTAAATATCAGGCTACAGTTATCCACATTCAATGAGTTTTCAGAAAAGATTCTCAAGTGCTGCTGATAACCTGTGGACCTACCAAAAAATTATTTGGGGATTATTTGACCATGCTGTTGGTGCCTAGTTCAGACTTGCTGAAGCAACATTGAATCTTGACTGTTCTGATTTGAATCACTTCTGCCATGTGACTGGTCTTTGATCAATAAAAGTTAATAATAGAGTTGCAGAAAAAGCAAAGATGTCTTGTGATGAGATTTTAAGGAAAAAAATAATGAGCTGTTAGATTAACTAAGAAAGAAATTTGGTAAAAATGGAGAAAATCAACAAATCAATTCTGTTTAGTGTATATGATTGTTTTGAAATAAACAATGGATACACATTAATGAGAATAAAAGAAATGTAAGCTTAAAATGGTAATGATTGAAAATTTCCACATGTTTAGTGTATATTTTATAATTATCAAATTTACTGATATTGATTCTGAATCAGTTTTTCTTCTGTTGTATATATTTATTTATATTTATTTATATTTATATAATGAACCTCATATGCCTGGTCAATGGAATTGAACTTAAAATTTTGTTTTTAATTACTTCATTTTTTTTCTTTTGAAGTATGAACAGAATTTTCATTAAGCTGTTCGAAAGGAACCACAATTGATTGATTTGTTTTTTAAGCCAAAATAGATTGTAAGAATAATTATTTTTTTTTGGAAGTGCAAAATATTTTGCATTAATATTTTGAGAATAGCAATAATTGTTCCAACTACAAATTCTACTATTTAACCCATAGGTGGGGTAGAGGATATGGATCATAACTTTCCCAAGGGTATTTACATGTAAGTGAATATAATCAACCTGACTGGAATTCTAACTTACACTACCTGAAAATCTAAAGAAACCACATAGCCTCAAATACTTTTCATAGCAATGAACATAGGATCAGGTAGATTTTAGTGGATTTATAAAAAGAAAAACCTAAATGTCATGTTGATTATCCACAGAAATTACACTTCCTTCTCACATCAATAGAAAGACATGGTTGCTAATAATAATTTAAGCAAAATAATTTTTATTGATATAAGCTGGTTTTAAACATAATCAAAATAGATCTAATTTGTACTTCTCTCTCTCTCTCTCTCTCTCTCTATATATATATATATATATATATATGGAACCTAATGAAAAAGTAATGAGAATAATTTGCTCATTTAGATCTGCTTTCAGAAACAATTGAATATGAATGGAAATGAAGTAAAGATTAGAGAATTATTATTTATTTCTTTTTGTCTGAATCTTTGAGATGAGCTATTATTATTATTATTATTATGCACTGATTTACTCAGACTACAGTTTTCATATTGGTTGTCATAGTCATGTTTCTGATATTGTACCTTTCAGCCTGAGGTTTTGTAGTTGGTAACTTGGTAATATTGAACCTGACACCTGAAGAAGAGCAGAGCATACAACGTCTAAAACGCTGTAACTATAACAATCTATATATTAATACACTTGTACCTATATATGGTGTGTGCCATGCTGGGTATCACATATACTGAGAGGAGAAACAGAATTAGAGATGGACATGGAGATTAAAACAGAGAAGAAAAGAGGGAAGTGGGTATTTAGAGAGACAAAAAGAGAGTGCAACACAGGGAAGGATTGGAGGGGGAGGTCATTTTAGATAACGACAGTTGTTTTGTAGTGAGGGGTTTAATCATGTTTCGCTGTTGACGACAAATTTTCCCCTGAACCAAAAGTGACTTTTTGAGATTCAAATCTTTCTTTAATAATTCTAATCTTTTTGTAGTATAATAAAAATGATAATATTTTAATCAGAAATCCTATAAAACTCACATTGTTCTGAGCATCTGAAAGGGAAATGGAAAAATAGAAGGACATAGAGAGTTAAATAGGCATAGAGAGAAAAACGAAAAGAGAGAGCATAACACAGACGGGGTTGGAAGAGGGCATCTTAGGTAAAAAGGTAGTTCTTTGTAGTGAGTGTTAAATCATTTTATGACAACGATCTGTTGAGGACATTTCAGTATTTGTAAGGGAGATTCACTTTTCCTATAATTATCTGGAAATGGTCATGGGTTGAAAAGTACAGAATAATAAAGTATTAAAAGATTTATTAGTAAATCCATATAATTTACACATTTCCTGCTAGTAAAAATGAGTAAACTAGTGTAATTCAGTATTTAAGAATCTTTAATCTGTTCAAAGAAAATAGTTAGAAATTTTCAGTCTCATTTGAAAAAGAAAACAACTTATTTCTAAGAATTTTTATCATAAGTCTGTTTGGAAAATTTTGATCATTGGTCTGTTTCAAAGATTTTAATATCTATATTCTATTCTTTGTATCAAATATCACCCTTTGATGTATGATTTGAATGTTCAATGAGAGAAAGAACTATTAGACAAAATAATTGAGGAAGGTAAGAAGAAAAGACTAACGACGAAATGTAAGAAGATATGCATGGTTGTTAGCAAAAGAGACAGCTGAATTTGTGAGTTACAAATTGGGAATATCAAAATGAAGAAATTTAATTATATAGGTAGTGTAGTAACTGATAATGGAATGTGCAACACAGAAAGATGAAGGTGCAAAGGAATAGTGAAAGGTGCTTTTCATAAACTGAGCAAAGTAGTAATGGATTGGGAAAAAACCTTTAGAATAAAAGAAAAAGGGCTGAACTGCAATGTAATATCTAATCTCCTATGTGACAATGAATACTGGATAATCTCTTGAAGTGATAGGGATGTGGTTCTATCATCGAATATTATAAATACTATGAGCAGAGCATGGGAGTAATGACTAAGTTTTAAGGAAACTAGGAATTACAAGGAAATTGATGCTAACAATCAGAAGGAGACATAATGAGAAAAGAGGGAATGGAGAATTTACCACTTACAGGACATTGAAGTTAAGAGAAGTAGAAGGAAACAGCAAGTAACCTACTTAAAGAGACTGGTGGCAGAATAAGAGGTGTGTTGTATTGTACTTTGAGTAACAAAAGAGAAGTTGTGGAGAGATATGGTCGCCCATGTCCTGAAAGAACATTGTATATAAAAAAAAGAATTGATTACATTTCTATAATAAATTTATGGTATTACAAAAATATGGAAATAACATTTTAAAGAATCTGAAGCAAAAAAAGAAGAGATAACAGGAGAATTAAATAAATTCTTTTGTATATTACACCTTAATACATTGTGTATAACAAAAAGAATCTAACTTATTAAAGTGTAGCCACTGTTTCTGCAAAATAAGCAATTAATTTTTGTTGCATTTTGAGAATCCAATTAATTATTGCAAATTATTTAGTTGATTATACAAAAGCATAAAAATTATTTATAAAAAATTAAGTTTTAAGTTTTGATTTTGTCACCTAACCAATCTAACAAATACCCTCTAGGAATGAAGTATCAATTAAGAGGAAAACATTACTTCTCTGATGAATGAATAGTTGTATAATAAAACATAAAATGTAATGATAACTATTTCTTAAAAATGCCGTATCAGCTCAGTGATTGAATAAATCAAAAAGAAAATTTCCAAGTCTTATTTTCAATAAATAATGTTTTTTAAATTTCACCAGTGATCTCATAAAATAGTTTCTTGACACAAAATCATGTCTCTCATTTTTACCCTGGATATTTATTCCATAAGATGAAAAAGTCAGTATGTCTGCAAGATTATGAAGAAAAAATACGCACATATGCGGATAAGTAGAATTTAATTTTTTGGTAATGCACTTAATTTTGTAGTAGGGAATGGATAATAATCATATTGATTAACATGTCAAGTTATGGACTTATTATTATTACTTTAGCATTTTATGTGTATTCTTCATTATTTCTTTCATTTTTCCTATATACCTGACTAATATATATAAATTAGCCTGTAAAATGTTAAAAATGGATATAAAACAACCACTCACAGGTAAAAATATTAGTTGAATTGTAGTCAGTGTGAAAGACATGTGACTTCTGCAATAATATATACAGTAGACTTTCTATTTTGTTCTTTTTTCTTTCTTTTTTTTTTTTTTATTTCTCCTTGCTTATTTTGCTGCCTCACTTACAAAAGATGTTTTGTTTCCATTGTTGCAACAATACTGGAGACTGACTGACTTGACTGTCTGCTTAAGAGCAGCCAGAGAAGGAAAAAACCCCAATCTCTACATCAGTATATCAGGTGACCGACCAACCCAAGCTTGGAGATCAATCTCTTCAGTGCTGTTGGTAAGGTGAGTTGAGCATGGAGAAGGTTACCATAGCAATCACCTGATCAAGACACCACTCACTTGGAAGCGTCACTATTTCTTAATTTGGGCTAGGATGTTGAATGTAATGGAACATTTTTTGTTTTTTCTTTATTGATAGCACACAAAAAAATGCTTGTATAATTGTTAGACTATAATTGCTTGGCTCTTTAGTTTTTTTTTCTCTATGGATGACAGCTATTTGTCCAATGTGATTATTAGCATTGCACAACTAAAGGGTACTTACCCTCTATTTGCATGTACATGTCTTCTACACAAACAGCATTTTTATCTTTGTGTGTAGTTCTCTCTCTTTCTTTCTCTCTCACCATTTTTAAATTTTTTTTTATTCTAACAGAATTCATCTAATATCTTCAAAAATAAATCTACTTTATAGTAGTACCAATAGTCTTTGTAGCAGAAAGGAGTTACCAATTGTAACCAAATTTGGTAGAAGATTTTCACAATCTCAAAAGAAATGAATTCAACATGATTTATACAGTCAATGATGAAATTATTTGTACACCCAGTGATTTTGAATATTTTTATCCATTTCTCAGAATCTAATGCTTGTATGATGCCATGTTTTTTATATGTTAATAAGCACAAAAAAAAAAAAAAGAATATAAAACTCAATTTTCAAAACAATAGGTTAAATACAACAAATTTGATAGGTGAATTATTCAAAATAGGAAAAGACAAAATTATTTGTACAGTAGGAAAAAATTGAAGAATTTTCACAATATTAATAGTCAATAGCATGGCCTCTCATCTTTATAACTTGCTGCAGTCACTTTCTAAAGTTTTTGATGAGATTTAAACAAGTTTTTCTGGGATTTTCTTCCATTCTTCAATTGTTACACATTCTAATTCCTGAAGGTGTTTTGGTGACTGACGATTTATTTGAACTTTCAATTCTTGCCATAGATTTTCATTAGGATTCAAGTCAGGACTCATTGAAGGCCATGACAGAACTGTAATTTTCTTTTTCTGAAGCCATGCAGTCACTGATTTAGATGTATGTTTGGGATCATTACCTTGCTGGAAAATAAATCACTGACCTAGATGAAGATTTTGCACTGATAGTTGTAGATTTTCATCCAGAATTTTGATTTATAGTCTCCAGATTTCATTATTCCTCTTATTGCAACTAATTTTCCAGTCCTCATTGAGCTAAAACAACCCCAAAACATTATTGAGCTGCCTCCATGCTTTAATGTTGCCAATGTGTTCTTTGGGAGGAAAGCCTCAGCTCTCTTCCACCAAATCTTCTGTACATCATTTATCTCCAGAAAGCTCAATTTTTGTTTCATCACTCCATAGTACTTGTTTTCAAAAGCAATTTTCTTTGTCCAAGTATGTTTTGGCAAAATTAAACCGAGCAACAATGTGACATGGTTTGTGAAGAGGGGTTCATTGTGGTTAGTTTCCATACAACCCATTTCTTTTTTAAACAATGTTGCATTATGTGAGTACTTACATTGACACCCATTGTATCCAAATGTTTGGTGATGTCTTTCTAAACAACTCTTGGGTTTTATATTAACCTTGTGACACAGTTTTTGTGCAATTTTCAGTGACAATTTGGGTTTTCTTCCACGCCCAGGCAAATTCTCTGTCATACCAAACTGTTTAAACTTCTTTATAATGGAGTGTACTGTAGATCTAGGGATAGCTAACTGATTTGAAATCGTGCTGTAACTATTTCCCGACTTGTGGAAGTTAATAATTCTCTGTGTCAAGTTAACACTAAGCTCCTTTGTCTTCCCCCATTGGGTTGTTAACATAAGAATAACAATGGTGACACTCTATGCAACACATGATGTTCTTTGCTGGAATTGTCACAAATATTCTACTGGATAAATAGTCTAGAAGTCTTCATTGATTATGAACTTGCATAAATCAATCAATTTAAAACAATATTTTCTACTGTATGAATAATTTTGTCTTTTTCTATTTTATATAATTCACCTGCCAAATTTGTTGTATTTAATCTATTGTTTTGAAAATTAACTTTTATATTTATTTTTTTTTGTCCTTATTAACATATAAAAAACCTGGCATCATACGAGTATTAAATCCTAAAAAATGGATGAAAATATTCAAAATTGATGGGTATAAAAATAATTTCATTATAAATTTATATATATATATATATATATATATATATATATATATGTATGTATGTAGGAATGTATGTATATATATATGTAGAGAAATAGTTGTAACACAGCTCAGAAAAAGAGAGAAAAACCCATTCTCCAATAAACTGTGTGAGAGAGTGATAAATAATGCTTGTTTAAAAATGTTGTAATGGGACTAGGTTACTAGTTTCTTATTGGATTCATCAGTTTGCAATGGCATTGCCTTGTTTGTTGAATTGGGATATTTATATGATAGATTGTTGTAGAGATATTATTGTGGTCACATAAGGTTTTTTTGAACAGGAATGTTGTCTGTTGTGTGACAGAGAGAGTCTGGGAAACACACACCTATATTTTTTTTTTTTTAGTGAAATTGGAGAAGGTTTGAATAGTGAAATTAAATCAGAGCATTTTGTTTACTGATGTGGAAATCTGATCTAGGGCAGAATTTGTACCCATTGATCATTCAATCATTCATTCATCAGAAGACAATGGAAATGGTTGAAATAATTTTTATCAATTAAAAATTGAAATAGAGCTGTGTAAGTTAGAAGGAACTTTGGTATTCATATGATTTTGGTTGAAGCAGCCAGAACCCCCGTGATAAATGCGTGCAAAGTATTAGGGCCAAGGTTTAGTTGTAATCAGACGGATTTTTCTCTATAAATGCGTAGTTATGCTCAAAAAGAGGCAGATGGAAGAGAGGGACGGAAGAGAGAGACAGATGAGAATTAGTTTGGGCAGGAGTTGGGCTAGAGACAGTGGAGAGTCGAGTTGGAGACTCAAGGAGGAGAGAACGTGACGTCAGAGATTGGAACGAATCATCTGCTAACATATACTGTTGATATTAAGTACTGCTGCTTCTGCTACCACGAATATTACTACTACTGTTACTACTGCTAAGGAGGAACGCCACTATAAACTTTAAGCCGTGCACAGAAATCTTATTCCCCCATCGCAAGAGTCGTATATTGTTCTGAGACGATTTAACAACAAGTTAATCATAACACACTCTATCTCTGTCCAGAATCTAGTGTATGTGTTTTTACGTCAATTACTTTTCTTTTCTATACTATTCTTTTCTGCTATATAAAAGACATTAATAATTCAATCATTGAATAGTTGTTTGTCCGGCTTTCTGCAGATATTAATTTTTTTTTTTTTTGCTAAATTCTAAATTACTTAGTGCAGGCTCTCCAGCTGTGTCTACGTCTTCAGTCGACTGTGAATGGATGAACATCACTTCTGCTTTCTGGATCAAACCAAACACAACGTGGGCAGAAAGCAGGATTAAACCAGTGGACCGGTCGAATAATCTACGGATGCTCAGGGGACCTACAACCACTCTCTTAAGTTTGGTTAGGACCAAGTAGACACCTCAACCCAGACAGTAAGATGTCAGAGGTTGAGGAGCTGGGGCGAAAGTGTTAGAATTGTATGCAACATATAGTCTACCCAAGGTCTAAGAAGTTCCACAGAGATATCTTGTCACTTTGGCATCCTGAAGTTGAAGATAGAAGGAAGACAGAGAGAGCTTGTACCCCCACCTGCCATTGTCTACTGATTTATACAAACAACACCACATAGCAGGTGTTAGAAGTCTCATGACAGACAAGAGGCTTAATCCCAGAGACCCTATTTGTAATTCATCAAGGAATTATGATTATTTATTTAGATATTTATTTATTATTTACTTTTTTATAAATAACTGTATAGTAAAGAAAAAATGTTGTTGGCTGTAAAGATTTATGTGAAATAAAAAAAAAAGAAAAAGAATTGCATTTGTAATCAGCAAGAAAAAATGTCACTAAAAGGGAAAGTGTGATTATTAATTTTTACTTTGTATTTCTTATTTCTCCTGTTCTTTCTTGCTACTCTCATATCAATATTCTATGACAATTAAATCATTGGCATGTATCGGAAATAAGGAATAAACTTCTCTCAAGATTTTAACTTGCATCTCTTATCATTGAGATCCTGACAGCTGCCTAATCAATTAAACCACATGAGCTTCATCATTAGGCCTCATCTCATAAGACACTTATTTTACCCCATGCCATCATGTTTTGTTTATTACAGTAGTAGTAGTAGTAGAATTAGATATAATAGTTTTTTAATTTTTTAGCCGAAGCAATGTTAAGTGATATTTTGTTGCATATAAAGGCTTTACTGAGAAGGGAATGAGGCTACAAAATCTTTATCAACATAAAAAAATCAAAGAGGAAGTAAAAAAATTGATTGAAATAAAGAAAAAGGGCATGAAATGAGAAAATATTTTTTTTATAGTAGGTGATTGTTGAAGTAAAATCTTTTAAAGAGAATATTGTCAAAATAATGTAACAGTGTTACCAATTGCAACAACATTTGGTTGAAAATTTCAACAATCTCAAGAGTCAATTATATATATATATATATATATATATATATATATATATATATATATATATATATATATATATATATATATAATAAATAATGTATATACAGAAGTAGATGTAGTATAGCTCAGAAAAGGGAAGAAAAATCTATTTTCCAAGAACTTTTAAACTTCTATGAGTGAGAAAGTTACCAATAATGTATTTCTTTGAAAACTCATAACAGTATTAGTTCATCAGCTTGTGTGCATATTGTCTATTGTTGAACTGGAATATTTTTTAGCATTGGATAGAGATATATATGGAGGTGATAGGTTGTTGGGGAACTATTACTTTGGTTGCATGAGATTTGTTTTGAGTATGAGACAGTGTTGTATGCTACATGTATATATTCCTGGAGAGGAAAGAAGACATGTTTTGTCACTATAATATTTTGTGGTTCAAGTGAGAGAGAATAGTTTGTGCCCTTTTCTTGTATATAATGCCACTTAGCAGGTTTTATGAAAAGTCCCCTGTCACACACTAGAATCCTGAAAACAAAAATATTAAAAATAAAGAGTAACAGGAAAAGGCTGTTATTACATTTGTTGTGTGTTAATCTTGCAAGATTTGTTTCTGAAATTTCAAAAGTTAAAGCTTCTCTTTAATATTCTTCCTTTAAAGTTTTTGTAGTTTTTTTTGTTTTTTTTCAAAGAAGCTAAGTATTACTGAATAGACAAAGTCAATGTTTGTGAACAGATATCTAACTCTGAGGAACAGATTTATTCAGACTGTATATTCAGAGTTAAACAGAGATTTTTATATTTTTCACTGATAAATCTCTGATCTTTTTCAGTGAATCCTTTTGAGCATTATAATGTGACTAGATTAAAAAAGAATTTAGCTGCTACAAGCAGGTCATCTTTGAAACTTTGTCCTTTGCTGTTTGACATTTTCCAAGATTCAATACAAAAATAAATGAACTGGATGATGTGTCTTGGGATCTGTCTTTCAGGTCAGTAGTCTGGTGTTGGAGATGTTTTTTTAGAAACTGTTATATTATAGCCAGAAGGTCAACTGTCATTGACTATAGACACTAGTTTTATTCTCTTGTATACCTAAAGGTAGGAATTTGTCAATCATCAATTTGTGAATTACCTTGTTCTAACAAGTTCCTGTGTATCCAAAGATATTTGTAAACACAGCACAAAAATTTACTTTGGTTAAAAAAATATTACTTTGAGTTTTTATTTCAATTAATTATATCAAACTATAAAATAAAAATCTATTATTTTATTTATTTTTGTAAAAAACAATCAAACTAATAAAAATTGTAGAAAAAATACTTTGTTTTCATTGCTTGTATATATTGATTAACTTATGGAGTGACTGGTAAGGGTCAAACTCACTAGTGAATTGAAGTTGAGACCAGCTTATTAACCATTACACTATGAAAAATTGCCCAATATTAGAAATAAATAAGAAACCAACACCAGTTAACAAAATGTTTAAACTATCCTTGAACTTACATATTAATGTTAATATTTCTTTATTTTATTTACTGTTATTTAACTTTTTGCATTATTTACATTACTCGAACTGTTATCCTCATCTTCCTTGCTAACAGTCTGAGTAATGTAAATGATGCAAGTAATTGGAATACCTCATCTCAGAGATATAGACAGATATTTACTTTCATAAGCTAATATATGACTCTCGAAACCTTCTTCAGGCATAATTGAGAAAGTCTGCATTTTGTGAAATTCATGATTCAAAATTTTGCTCCTAATCCCAGAAATTCAGACAGTAGCACATACAGTAACCTTCACCACCCTTTTCATAGAGACAGATTTGACACATGGTTGGTTTCATGTTGGGTATCTATGCAGATACATATAACTAAGGACAAAGATCGTCAAGTGCTCTTGACTACTTGCACAAACATTTGCATCCAATATGGAAGTTTTGAAATTCTGCATGTCTAATACATGTGTGCATTGAAACGGTGGAGATTAATCAATGTCATGAATTATGAAAATATAACCCGGAAAAATAAAAATTTTTAGATTTGATTTTTTGTAATATTTTGTATACTCACCTATCTTGTATAATTGGAGATATAGTAGGACCTCTTATCTTGTTAAATAGGTCCCTCCCACCTCAGGGATGAGGAAATCCAGGATAATAAGGAATTATATGTATGACAAATATCTGCATCTCTCTCCACAAAATATATATATTTAGTTGGTAAAGGAACTGCAAAAAATGAAATCTATTAGACAAAAACATTTCAGTAGTTAATGGTTGAAGCTATTTTTTTTTTTATCAATTATTAATTATTTCTTCTTGGATTTGATAACTCAAACATTAATGGCTTTAAGGCAAGGCAATATCTATATATATGTATTGCCTTGCTTTGTGGACATTTGTTTTTTAATATTATTTGGAATAATAATAATAATAATAATAATAATAATAATAATCTCAGATAAGTGAAATTAAGTATCTGTGAACAAATCCTTCAATGTGCATGTGCATACACAAATAAGACATACATGCACACACGGTAACAAATATATTGCTCTTGATTTTTCTAGGTGTATGTATGCATTAAACAAATCAATACTTTCACAATAAAATTGGTATGAATATGCAATAAATTAAGTGCAGCAAAATTTTATTTATTAATAAATTCCAAATATACAGGGCAAAGAAACATCTTTCATTTAACACAGTATTACATATACTGGAATAAATTCTTATTTTTCATGTTATTATGAGCTCCTTGGTTTCTTTAATAAATATACTACTAATAATAAAATGCTGAGGAAGGCTGAACTTTAGAAAATGAAAGGTTCAATAGAATCATGAAAAAGTGAAACTGAGGAAGGCTGAACTTTTCACTGAAGCTTAAGATACTCCTTTTATTGTCATTTTTTTCACTTCACAAGATAATTAATTTCTATGATTTTGTAAATTTTTTTTTCTCACTTTTTTACTGGTGTTCTCTACATACTTTTCCTTTTCTTTCTTATTTACTTGTGATTCTGACATCCATTTTCTTTTCTTCCATCTTTGAATTGCGATCCCTGCAACATTTAAGTTTTCTCTCTTTTCTGCTTGTTATCATTACATCTATTTTCTTTTCTTTCTTTTTTTGCTTGGGATAAGTACATTCTGTTCTTTTTTTTTTTATTTCCTCACAATCTATACATCCCTATTTTTTTCTTTCTTTTTTGCTTGTAATACCTACATACTTTTCTTTCATCTTTGCTTGCAGTCACTATATTCTTTTTCTTTTCTTTAATCATTGCTTGTGATACCTACATCTTTTCTTTGATTTTTACTTGTGAACCTACATCCTTTTTCTTTTCTTTCAACTTTGCTTGTGATCCTTACATACTTTTTCTTTTCTTTCATCATTTCTTGTAAACCTTACATCCTTTCTCATTTCTATAATCTTTGCTTGTGATCTCTATATCCATTTTCTTTTCTTTCATCTTTTCTTGTGACCCCTTCATCTTTTTTCTTTTCTTTCTTATTTACATTCGATCTTTACATACCTTTTCCTTTGTTTCATCTTTGCTTGTGATCTATACTCTGTTTTTCCTTTCTATTTTTTTGCTTGTGATCCCTACATCCTTTTTCTTTTCGTTCATCTTTGCTACATCCTTGTGATCCTACATCCTTTTACACTTCTTTCAGCATTGTTTGCAAACCCTACATCTGTTTTCTTTTTTTTTCATCTTTGCCTGTGTTCCATACACTCTTTTTCTTTTCTTTCTTTTTTGCTTATGATCCCTACATCCTTTTTCTTTTCTTTCATCTTTTTATTCATTCTTTCTTATTTACTTTCAATATGTACATACTTTTTCCTTTCTTTTATCTTTTCTTGTGATCTATACACCCTTTTTCCTTTCTTGGTTTTTGCATTTGATCCCTAAATACTTTTTCTTTTCTTTTGTCTTATCTTGTAAGCCCTACATCATTTTTCATTTCTTTCATGTTTTCTTGCGATCCCTACATCCTTTTTCTTTTCTTTCATATTTGCTTGTGATCCCTATATAATTTTTCTTTTCATTCATCTTTTCTTGTGACCCCTACATCATTTTTCATTTCTTTCATCTTTTCTTGTGATCCCTACATCCTTTTTCTTTTCTTGCATATTTGCTTGTGATCCCTATATAATTCTTCTTTTCATTCATCTTTTCTTGTGACCCCTACATCCTTTTTCCTTTCTTTCATATTTGCTTGTGATCCCTATATAATTTTTCTTTTCTTTCATCTTTTCTTGTGATCCCTACATCCTATTTCAGTTCTTACATCTTTGCCTGTGATACCTACATCCTTTTTGTTTTGTTTCATCTTTTCTTGTGATCGCTACATTCTTTTTCTTTTCTTTTTTTTTGCTTTTGAACTGTACATCATTTTTTTCTTTCATCTTTACTTGGGAACTGCACACACTTCTTATTCTTGCTTTTGATCCTGTCGTGTACAATTACGTATAAGTAAGCCAGTCAGTGTGGCTTGCATCTGCTGCATATGACTTCCTTACCTCAATACACAACATGTAGTAGCAATATTTTGTTCCTTGAAAATGGCATGAATCTCTCCTCACCTTTTAGAATATTCTGGAAGTTTTTGATTCTGTAATGTTAGCTTTTATACAGTTTATGCAATGGCACTTTGTGTGCTGATTGGTTGGGCTGGAGTACGCTTTTTGACTGTGTGACTTAAGACAAAGTGAAGAATGCTGATTGGTCAGTTAGCTGTGGTGTTGACAATAAAAGAGGGCTGAAGCAGTGGGAAGCAGAGTGATTTTTATGTTGGTGACTTGTGCATGAATTCAGGAATGGCATATTGGGAAGGAGCATTTAGTGTTATACGAGCGACATCAGACGAATATAACCTCATTTAACAACAGATCCCTACATCCTTTTTCTTTTCTTTCATCTTTTCTTATGATCCATACATCCTTTTTTCTTTTCTTTCATCTTTTCTTATGATCCATACATACTTTTTTCTTTCTTATTTACTTGCAATCCCTACATATGTTTTCTTTTCAATCTTATTTACTCCCATCCTTTCATCTTTTTTCTTTATTTCTTTTTTGCTTGTGAAACATATATATAGTTTATTTTCTTTCATCTTTGCTTGTGATTCCTACATACTTTTACTTTTCTTTCTTATTTACTTGCAAACCCTACAACCTTTTCATTTTCTTTTATCTTTACTTGTGATCCCTAGATCTGTTCTGTTTTCTTTCTTTTTAGCTTGGGATTCATTTCTTCATTTTCATTTTCTTTATTTTTTGATGGCAATTCCTATATCATTTTTTTTTTTTTTTTTAATTTATTTACTTTTTGCTTTTGATACCTTTACTTTTCTTTCTTATTTACTTGTGATGCCTACATCTTTTTTCTTTTCATTCTTATTTACTTGCAACCCCTGCATACTTTTTCTTTCCTTCCATCTGTGCTTGCAATCCTTTCAGTCTTTTTCTTTTCTTTCATCTTTGCTTCCAATCCATTCATCCATTTTCTTTCCTTTAATCTTTGCTTAAACCATAAAACCTAATTTTTCTTTTGTTTTTTTTTTTGCTTGCAAACCTTACATACTCTTACTTTTCTTATTTATTTGTGATTCTCACATCCATTTTCTTTTCTTTCATCTTTGATTGCAAACCCTACTTACTTTTTCTTTTCTTCCTTATTTACTTGCAATCCAAAACTCTGTTTTCTATTCTGCAATCTTTCCTTGTGATTCCTGTATCTTTTTTTTTTTTTTTAATTACTTGCGAGACCTAACATCCTTTTTTATTCTTCCTTCTTTGTTTGTCATTCCATATCCTTTTTCTTTTCTTTCTATTTTGCTTGTGATCTCAACTTACATTTTCTTTTCCGACTTCTTTCTTTGCAATCCCTACATCCTTTTTTATTTAATCATATTTTTGTTTTGTTTGTAATAAAATTTTACACTTTTCCTCTTTTTAGTTCTGCATCCATGACTTTGTACTTCATTTTTTGAACGAATCAACTTTACATTATTCTGATTTTCTCTTATACAATTGAGGTATTTTAATAACTTTTATTGTCATTTCTTTGTTTTTTTTATCAAAAGAAAAAGTGTTTTTTTACTAAAACATTTGAAAAATGATTTCAATACATATGTCATTCTTGATAAAAGGAATTGGTTGGTTTGAAAAAATAATGAAAATATTCTTCAGTACTTTTATTGTTTTAACTCTACCGATTTCACAAGAAATATGTTATTTTTTAAGTTATCAATTGTGTGTCTATTACTGGAAAATAGAACAACAAAAACAGATTTTGTGCTTGTCAGAATTTTTAAGATTTAGACATTATTATCATTATTATTATTTAGTGATTCATTCAATCTGATATCCTTATCTTGACTGTTATAATTCCAACATTTTCAGTGCTGAACCCTCTAAGTGGCATATTTATTTCACCTTTTGAGAATTTAAAACCAAACATTTTCTTTAAGCTATGGAAGTCTGTTGTTTTCCTTCTACTGTCTAATGTAGATGATATTTTGTATTTGTTAATTCTATCTTGTGATTCTACTTGTAATTTTTTATATGAATCATAATCATAATTATATACACTTAACCAATTTTTATATCCTATCGGACAATCACATAGTGCCTTAAATTTGTTCTTTTCTAGCCAAAAGCTCACATTTTCTGTCCACATATGACCAGTCAGTGTTATAACATTTGTTTATAACAGTTCCTGATAAGAAAGAAAACCAACAATAAACTGAACTTTCAAGATGTCAGAATAACATTCACAGACTAGGAATTCAAGTCTTCTATACATTGTAAGCAATATCTGAACTTCTATTCCTTCCTTGAAGAAATTAATTTTTCATTATTCTCCCATATTAAGTAAAACTAATAAATGCCAAACCAAACAAGTAACAACAGATGGATGAAAACTGCTACAGATTCTCTTGCATCAGAAGTGTATCGAAATGGATTCAGAGAATCTACACTCCATATAAATTAGAAGAGTATTCAAAAGCAGCCCCACCCCTCAGAGACACTTCACCAGAACCAAGCCTCCATTTGATGAAAAGATTGACATGAACTGTGTGCATAGCATTTCATGGAATTGCAGTAAGGAATAAAATAATGAGACTAGCTGGCCTGTAAAAATAAGGTTGAAGAATAAAAAACTGTTATCCACTGAGAGATGATGAAATCAGTTATGATTGATCATGTGTAGTGGGTAAAGGCAGTGGAATGTCACCAACCCCCGTGGAAGAAATTAAAAAAAAAACACACTGGAAAATAAAGTCTTTGAAGAATTTAATATTTATAACCTCCTCAGTAGACTTAGCATAGAATTGAATAACTCTATATCAGCCTTTGATTAAGAAAGAGAAAACATGAGATTGAAGGTTGAAATTACATGCCTGATTGTTCTATATGATGATGGTTGAGTTGATAGAAGTATTGGTTGTATATAAGTAGTTATTTGATGATGGTGAGGTCTATCCCTAAGCCAGGCAGTAAAAGTAAAACGTAAAAGTGATATCATGAGGTATATTTAACTAGGAATGATTAGCTTATATCAATTTTTTATGCTATTATTCACCCAATTCAAGGCTCAAGAGCCACTCAAGGCAGTTGTTGGATGAGGATGTTTTATAGACATAAGAATTGTAGACTATGAGGATATATAATGATTGACCCTAGATTTGAAGAGGTTAAGATTGTATTGGTCAGTGAAGCATCCTTTTGGAAGTCTGTTCTACAAAGCAGTGGCTCTTAGGAATTTCCTCCTTACCAATAGGGGATGGCTTACTCCTGTGTACCTGTCATTGTGGGTTTTGGATGTAAATGTTTGAGCTGGTGGAAGTAGGGAATTTAAGGTGTCAGAACATGTTCCATGGAAATAGTGACACAATTGTGATTGGCTTGCAATGTTGAATCTGTGGGAGAGGGATTGTAACAGGTTGTGGGGGAGGGAGGGGGAATTATTCATATCCTCTAGCATGGACAGTGAAATGTTATATTGTTGTTTTTTTTAATTTTTTTACAGTGGTATTCACCTTGTACAAAGCCCTGGGTGGGGGCCACTTGAGGTAGATGGCTACAGAGTAAGAGGTACAGCTTATGCAGATGTGTGTGGAAGATAGCAGTTAACACTAGACTAGGGTAGCAGTACTCTATTTTCAGCCTGTCCTTGTTCTTGTAAAAGTAGAGGATAGCATGAAGAGTGAAGTACTTGTTGAAGTAGTACAGGGAACCAAGCATTTTCTCAGCATCTTTAGTGATAAATTGTATGTATGAGTTCCTGTTGAGGCCTTGAGTGAGTTTAAGTCCCAATAGATGATCAAGGTAAGGGGTGTCCTTGAGGGAACATCCATTCATCATGCTTGGTGAAAGTTCTGGGTCTGATTGGTGATGGAAGGTAATGAGAACATTTTATCCTTTTTGTAGACTAAAAGATTTTGGTTTAAAATTCCCAAAATGTGATCAAATAAAAACTAGAATTGCATTGCTAAAACTTTGAAAATTTTATTAGGTTGGTGCAAAAATAATGTCGTTTTCTCGCATAGTAACATATGTGAGAAAACGACATTATTTTTGCACCAATCTAATATTAGTGTTTTTGAATCAAAGTGTCACATTGTATAAATCCTTATGGAAAGTCACACAGAATTTTTTTACTATTGCCTAATATTGTCCTGATATGTAGAAATTTACATATCATATTCTCGCATAAATCCTTATTCAATCACACACACAAAAATGTACATGCATATAGATGAAAAGATGTGTGTAGTGCAAATAGGTTATAAAAGACACAAGATGATGTTAAGATAAATAATACATTTCCAGCTCTCATTAGATTATGGTGGAAAAATCAATAAATTTTGTATAAATGTAGAAACACAATTTCTACTTTATCACAAGATATGATATATTTCAGTTTTTAGGGACTAAAGTTGTGTAATTTTTGTATAGTGAAAGAGAATTAATATTTTCCAGGTGACAATAATTCAGTTATACTAGTGGAGAATAAGACAAAAGGGATAAAAATTTGCAACCTTTTAACAATGTTATACAACAAAGCCATATAAATTCTTAAGATTTAAATGCTTTCTCTTAATTCTGATTAATTGTTACTTTGAGAATTATTAATTATTTGGAAGAGTGTCTGATTTTTATGTAGGGTTACTGATTTTTCTTATTTAAGTAGCAAACTTAATTTATTAAACTACTGATAAATATTTTCTGAAATGAGCATTTGCATTTTTCTCTGATTGGAAGTACTAGATTATATTTGAAGATTTATTTGTATTTCTCAAGATTTGTAAAAGATAGTAATGAATACATTAAAGTAGAAATAGAAAAAAATGAATCTTGGTTTAGAAGTATAAAATATTAAGTCTGAACACAAAATATTTCACTCTTGATTTCAAAATTCATGTTCTTATCAAATGTGAAATCAAACAGTAATTAAAAACTTTACAAATAGAAAAGTCCTGTTGTTTAGATAAATATAGATTTAGTAGATTGTCAGATTTTAAGAAACAAAGGTTTGTAATGTTTCATTTTTTTAAAATAACTGTTTAATTGTACATGCTTGTATTGCCATCACAGAAATTTTTTGAATTTTTTTTTTTTTTTGAAAGGTTCAATAATAGCTATGAACACACACATATTTTTATACTCAAAATAAAAAGGAATTTCTTGAAATTTTTTAAAAGGGGTCAAATTGCTTTAGAATAAATATTGCTTTCCATATATTTCTATCTCATTTGGCCCTTAAAGAATTTTGATTATGCTAAAGATACTAAAAATATCAAATCCTCTCTTGCTTATTTTAGTAGCAATTTTTTTATTCACAAATTCTTTATTCATTCAGTAAATATACTTTATTACTAATATTGAATGTTATATGAAAATCTCTTTTCACATGAAATCTTTAATATTTACCTTCAACTTATGAGATTTTTTAATTTTGATATGCAAAAAGTTTATTGCATTGGCAAATGGTTATTTAGATGTAAGTGATGTCTCTTTATACAGCTTCATGTGAAGATATGCTTTTGAGATAGCTGAAATGGAAATCTCTCATTGATTGAGAAATGTCCATATTTGTCTAAGATCTATATGATGATTGCATTATCTCTCTACAAGTAATTGACCTGTTCATTTTAATTCTGTGATGTGAGATATTTATTTTCTTTTTGATTTTTCTGTTTGCTATCAATTTTTTTGCTTGACTGCCTTGTAGAAGACAAAAGAATGACCTCTGATTTAATGAAGCATGTCCGAGTATTTGTTCTTTGATCACATAGAAATATAAAATTTTAAAAATTTTAAAAATCTAAATGAACTGTTAAAGCTGTTTATCAATAGGAGACATATTAAAGTGATTAATTGGGACGTTACTTAGCATTTAATCAATTGATCATCAAATATGGAGGTTTTAAACATTGAATTTTGATTGCAAAAAATGTAGAAACTAAGCATATACCAAATTAGTTATCTGAATGTTCATTCCTTGAAATAACTGGAAATCAGAACCAGGACTAATTTGTTTTGATTTTCTTTTTTTTGTACTTTTGTGAAATGTGAGGATGGCGGCAAAGTCTCTTCATACTGAGGGTACCAGGTTGGCAGTTTTTCTGATTGCTGTTCCTGACTGTTAGGGGCCTGAACTCTTGTATAGTGTCTTGAGAAGCTGCTATGATCAACAATTGCATAATATTGGGGTTCTTGCAGTGCCATGTCATGCATGGAAGAGTGTCCCTGCAAGCAGCTCTGGTGGGAAACCATGAGGTCACACTATGTTGCAGCCTGCGCCAGTTTCCTTCCTGCATGTTACATTAGACAACCGATTGTTACTACTACCCTAGACCTTTCCTTACCAAAATGACACACTGTGACTAAAGATATAAATCTGAACCATCTCAACAAAACCCCTCAACCTTTTTTTCTCTAACATTCGTGGTATTTATTCCAACTTCTGTAATGTGGAGTTGTTTCTCTTTGTAAAGTTTCTTCACATTCTAACTCTCTGTGAAACTAATGTTAACTCTTCAATTCTCTCCTCTGATTTCTCAATTCTTGATTATCTTCTCCTTAGGAACGACTCTAATGTCCACATGCATGGCCTAGGAGTTTATGTCTGTGAACATTTCCTGCTGGCTAGGGAACTCTCTTGAATCTCCACATCAGTCTTACACGTATTTCTATCTGTCTCTACTTAACTCAATCAACTATCTCTTCTTTCTCTACCGTTTCCCTTCCTCTCATGACTGTTGCATGCCAAGTAGTATTTCTGATGATATAGACAAGTCCATCTCCCTACACCCTTCTGCAAACATATTTGTGTTCAGTGACTTTAATGCCCACCATGCCAGATGTCTAAACACTCTGTCACTGACCCTGCTGGAATCCAGACCCTTAATTTCTCAATCACTCAATTTCTCACACAAGTGGTGGACTTCCCCACACATTTCCCCTGTAATCCTGATGTACACACTTCTCTTTTAGATCTCTTTTTTACCCTAATTCCAGACACATGTTATATGTTGCAACTCTGATCATGTGATAGTGTCTGTAAACATTTATTTCTGCTCCTCTACCAACTAAGAACCTCCTACCAACAGAATATCTTTGTTCTCAATGTGCAAATTGGGACCTGTTCTGTGATTTCCTTTGTGATGTCCCTTGAAATCCAGTTTTTAATCATCCCGTTCACAAATGCATGTCCTCTTGGGTGAAAGCTAGCATTGATGCTTTCATTACAGCAAGGAAATACCAAGTTACAAATCTACCATTCGTCTGTGCATCGAATACTGTTGACATCCAGTCAGGTGCTCCTGCTACTCATCTCGAGGCTCTTGACAAAATCCAAAGAAGGATGCGATGTAATTGTTCCTGAATTGGCATCTTGACTTCAGTCACTTTCTCACCGGCATGGCGTGGCTTTTCCTCTGTCTTTTCTACAAATATTTTCATGGCAACTGCTCTGACAAGCTTTTTTCCCTGATGCCCAGAATTTGTGTGTTTAAGCAGGGTACTAGATTGGCATTTAGGTCCCACCCTTTGAATTAGGTAAATGTAACCGCCACTTCTACTTCAATAGTTTCTTTTCTCGCACTTCCCACCTGAGGAACTTCTTTTTGTTTCCTTGTTTCCCTGATAACTACAATCTTCAAAAATTTAAATGCAATGTCAATTGCCACCTTCTATCTCCTTCAACCCCATTCAGATTTTATCCTTTTCTCAGTGTCCACTATAACCAGTCTTTTCTCTCACCTTCACTCCCTGTAACTCCCTGCATACTAGTGGCATTTCTACTTGGAGTGAAATGATTAAAAAAAGTATGTTACACAGACAGCTATACCCCAAAAAATGGGAAAAAGTTATTTTCATTCATTAATATAACATCATTTATTAAATACAATTTTGGTTTTAAAAGAATTTTTGATTATAAAAAATATAATTTAGAACAATATGATAAGATTTTGAATTAAAATTGTCAGGAAAATGCACTTTTTAAAATAACTTTTTCTAAATATATTAACTGTATTTCTATTAGGGACAAAAAGCAAAGATATTTTATTCACATATATTTTAGACATGTTACAAACTTAAATAAAAAGAAATAGTAATCAAAATTAGTTATTTTTTTTCTTATAACCGAATTAGAAAAATAACTGTTAGCTTTCACAAGCCTTTTATGGAACCTGAGGTAAGAATGAACCAAAGTTCAATTCCAGGTGGCTGTCCCCATAGTCTGCACTTTCATCATTGTACTTTTAAAGGTCAGGGCCACACCCTGATGCCTGAGATGACCCAAAATAGAAAGTGCAATTTCTAGCACCACCCACATATACATGTGCAGGGTTTCATGTTAATTGCAACCTTATCTCAAACCTACCTATGTAAATAGCTTCTTCTATGGAGAAAAGATAGAACAGAAAAGAAAATTATATAAATGTATTTTAATCTTTATATTTAAATATAAAAAATATCACTACATTTTTACAAAACTCAATGCTAAGGAGTAGTTTTACCCCTGAAAATTTAGAATTTTTCTTTTAATATTCTGATGAATCTTAATTCTTAAGTTAATGATTGAATAAGTTCATAATGCATTCTACAACAATAAAATATCCATAGATAATTCCCTATTGCATCGTTAAATATTTAAGCTTAATAATTTTAACAAAATATTGCAATAGCAATAATAAATATGAATGCTGGTTGTTATTTTAAGAAGTGGGTACAAATGAAAAGATTGATAACTTTTTCCATTTTACTGAAACAGATGTTAAAAACTTCTATCTTCCCTTATATTTTTCTTTCATTCATCTTCTTACTGAAACCAAGTAGTGTTTTTTCCCCTCATTTTACACTATCAAAACAGAATAGTCCATTATTTATGAGATAATGACAGGGTATAACTGTCATGCAAACTAACAAAGTGTGAAACAAGATCAATTATAATAGGATTTTGATTTGATTACTTTTTCATTTTGTGGTAAGTCTCATGTAACTGGTACTTAGAATTAAAAATCATATGCTTTTGCTATACCCTTGAGCCATATTTGTATGGGTAAGTTGCTACCATTCCATTCAAGATGTAACAACAGACAAAAACATTTGCAAATATGGATTTAAAAAACAAAAGAAATCTAGAATAATAGATACTTGCTATTTAGTTCTTGATGTTAGCCTTTTTTCTTATTCTGATTTGAATGCAAAGAGATTTGAAAGCAGTAAACAACATATCCCAGCATTCTTTATTCTAACATCTTCATTCCAATTTTTTCTTCTGTGCCATTCTGCTTTTATTATTTCACTTTCCAAATAGATAAAGTTCTAATTTGTTTCATCTCATCAAGTCATAACCCTTAATCAAGTCCATTCTAAATTTACAAGCCAGTGTCTATTTTTGAAATATTTTTAAAAATCTATTAGCGTCATTGTCTATATTACTGCTGCTATCAGAGCTGGTGCATACCACCCCAAACCCCCGACTTACGAAACCCTTGCACCAGCCCTGGTTGCTATATATAGAAATAATAATTGAGTTTTGAAAATTTGGGGGGTCTTTATGTTTTTGATTAATATCACTATTATCCTTGCTTAAAATGGAATTGTTATATGAAGTTAAAGAAGAATTGACTATCCAATTAAAAGTAGTAACTTAGCTTATAATAAGATGTTTAGGAATTAAAACTATCATTGTTTGCATGATATTTATCAGGAAAGAATAGAAAATTGTATTGTAAAAGATTTACATTTATTAAATTATACTTTCACTTGGAAAATATTAATAAATAACAATGATTCAAAACCATATGAATTGTTCTTTTGAAAATTATCATCTGAGATGAACTACTCAGGCTGTTAGCAAGTCCTTGCAGGTACCCTTATTAATCCATTAGTTAATGTCAAATTAGCTTAATAACAATTAAATCAGAATAAAATTTTACTTGTTGATTTTTTTTCACATTTTCCTTTTTTTTTTCTCTTTTTTTCACAATTTTCTTTTTCAGTTTTCACTAATAATTTTGTATTTATTAAATTACAAATTGGTTAATGTCACAACTGCTACTATGAGTTCTTGTTAATACTGAGGTCATTTTTAAATTATTTTCGGGTCCCAAATTTAATTTTCTAATTACCATTAGCAAAAGAAATTTCTTGAATTTTATTTAGAAGTTGGCTTGTCAACAAGTAGTCAGCATCTATTTAATAACAGCTACTGGCTCATCAACACCCTGAAAACAAACATGGTGGAAGAATCATTTAATATTGATTATTTATATCCCTTTAGACATTTTTGATATTACTTTGGGGCATCTTCAAATTTTCCAAAGATTGTTTTTAATTAATTTATATTTTATATCAAGCATATCTATTGTTTGATATTATTTCATAAATAAGACAGGTAAGAATATTACAAATAAACTGCTGTTTTTAACATTTCATTGTGTATTCAGATGAGACAAGAACTGAACAAAATTTATCTTAATGATGTAGCTTACAACAGAAATAGATTCTGGGCATATTTGAAAATAATTTTTGTAATTTAGACACATTTGAAAATAAAATAATAATATACTGAGCTCTACCATGTTGAAATAATTTTAAATAAAAGAGAAAAAGTAACACTGAAGAACATATTTGTAAGTAATCACCATGGCATACTATATAAAATGCTATGGTAATCTCACTATTTGACAAACAAGAAAGTCTGGTTGATTGTGTTCATATTTTGATGTTTATTAATATAATTCTCTGGATGAGATGAATAAACCTTAAAATGTTTATCAAATCAACAACATTTTCTTGTTTATTAATCAATTACAGATTGCTTTCAGTTATAGTGTTTCAACATACTTTAATCTTTTTAATTTTCTCCAAATAATCTAATAAGACCCTGATGTTGATTTAATAATATTACGTTATTTAGGTACAAATTCATTTTTAGCTTGAAGTATATTGAAGATTTCTATGAAATTCAGTTAACTTCAATTACAATAAAAGCATAAATGTACTCTTTGCTATTATTTCAGGATTTCAAAAATCATTGTCCAAAACATTTACTATAAAACAGGGTGCACCAGACATACCTTTTACATAATGGTACAACATTAGCTAGATGAAGAAACTGTTGCAACTAATGTCTTATCATTAGTTACAGTTTTTTCTGCTGCATCCTCTATTTTGAATATATATTTTTATGGCAAACAATTTAAGCCCAAAATTAAATTTTATTCAGTGTAAAGGTAGTTTATTTATATTTGTCACAGAAATTAGAACATTTGAAATTTCAAGATGTTTTATTTTTACTTATCACAATCTTTTTTTTTCTTACTTTTAAAATTTAGCCCTTTGTTATTATTATTATTATTTTTTTCTTTATTTGTTATCAAATTTTCTTTTATCTTTAAATCTCCACACCTGAAGTAATAATTATCAACATTTTATTTTATTTCTAAATGCAAGAACATTCTTGTTGGTGATTCTGTTTTGTGTATTTTTCTTCACTTACCTGTAACATTTCTATTTGATCTGGTTTACTTTACAAAGAATTAAAAATATTGAATATTTGATTAAGAGGTTAATCTCATATAAATTTTAAGGAAGAATAGTTCTTTCTGGATAATAGACATTGGTTTGAATGTATTACTGTAGCCAATTAAGATGAAAAGGAAGAAAGAAAAGTTGAATAAAAAATGTTGGGGCAGTTAGTATTTTATAGAAAATAAGGTAGAAAGGGAAAAAGATAGATTAAAACTAAAGATAAATAGTAGAAAAGTGCAAGAAGAAGCTAAACTAGATGAGTAAAATGAATAGAGAGCAACTATGGAGAAGCTGAAAAAAGGAAAAAAGTGTCAATAGTAAGTATAGTCAGAATAAAGAAAGGAGAGATAAAGAAGTAAAAAAGGGATAAATATATCAAATAAATAAATAGCAGAATTAAAATAGAGAAAATATACCTTTTGTGGGAGAAGAAAAGGAAAGGTATGAGAAGACATAAGGAAAATAAAGAAGACTTGGTAGAGAATTGCATTGAGCCTGTGAGATTTATCAATCAGAAATGCTCTCATCTGTATAATTATGTTGCTTCACTGTTCTGACAGTTGTTGTCAAAGTTCTATATTGGGGTGCATCATAGAACATTAGTAGTGCATGACTAATAAAGTAGGTGTGGCAAGAAAAAGCTGAGGATAATGGGAAATGCATATAAAACTTTATTAGTTAAGAGATTTAAAAAACAAAAAAATAATTGGTAAAGCATTTGAGACAATTCATATTTGCTAGTAATTCTGGTATGAAATTCATATCTGAATTGGTTAGATCAAAAGAAAAAAAATATATAAATAAACTATTCTTCTCCATTTAAAAGTTAAAATTTAAATTAGTTGATCACTTTGGAATTTAATTACTCTGTCACTTTGAGAGATTTGGATTGAGAGGTTATCTATAAAGTTGATCACAAAACCTAAGATAGTAATGAAGTAACCATTAGTAATGTAGTGTATGTTTTACCCCAGAATGGACTTTGCACTTAATGTTACATCAGACCATTAAGGAAGCTAGATGCAGGGTTTGCATGAGGTGACATCCTAGCCGCCAAGTGCACATTCATGTGACTCACCCAGTTGTACTGAGGTTGCAAGAAGCAAAAAGTGCTACATGAAGTGCTGCATTAATACCCATTCCACTGGTAAGTGGACATACACAATGGCTGATTAACAGTCATGAACTGAAAAAAATATAATGATATATAATGAAAAATTAAATTTGTTATTTTCATTAAGCATTATTACTAATATCAATATAATGTTAGGTTTTAAAATATATACAGTGATAGTTACTAGATAAGCATGAACTGTTGATAGTTTGACAGTATTTGATTCTGTTTTTTGTTAAACACCATGGTTGCATCATGGCATTCACAGCTAGATGTCAAAAATATTTGTTGATAATCATATTATAATAAATCTTAAGACATCATTTTAAAAGCAAAGATATTTGAACATCAAAGCATATTTGATCTTGTGCAATAAAACATTCAGCATAAATGCAAAGAATAAGAAATTTTCTTTGAAGACTATGTGAAAATAAAGAAATTAGAAGTTAGATTGAAATATAACTTCATCTTTTATGCACTTCAGGATATGGACAATTATGGCACTCCACAAATTCCTATATTTTGTAGCTCTAAGCAATGTTTGTCTTTTTACTGTCTCTCCTCCTCTTTGTCCTGCCATTCATTTACACAAGCTCATTATGTAGATTACATGCTGTTTGCCTCTGTTCCTTTTGCCGTCATTTTCAAAGCCTACTTTCCTCAGTATGTACCCTAGAAATTTCAACTCTCTCTTTCTGAGTCTAAATATAAGTGTCCTTTTATTTATTTCCGTTTCCTTAAAAGTTTTTCATTGCTCCCATGTTCTGTCCATGTTATTCTTGGCATCATCTTGTAGAACCACATTTCTGCTACCTTAAGTCTCCATCTGTGAAGAAATTGTCCAGGATTCACTGTCATTGATTGATATTATATAGCAGTTCAACATGCTTTTCTTTGTTTCTAATGAAATTTTCCTGTTTCTGAATACTTTGCTTAGCTTGTGGAAGGCATCTTTTGTTATTCCAATGTGTCATTGGATTTCTGTGTTACATTTTCCATTGTCTGTTAAAACACTTTCCAGGCACTTAAATTTCTATACTTGCTTGATTCTGATGTCTCCAATTTGTATCTTGCATCATGGGCTGTTCCTCTTGGTAATGACAATTCTTACAATTGACAGCTAGTCCTTTCTTTTTGCTTTCTTTTATTCTCTCTTGTCTTGGAGTTTCTGCATTTTTAAGTAATATAATGGTACCTACCAAACCTCCATTGCTACGATGATTATAGCTCTGATATTAGCATTTATAACCTAGTTTCTTGCTGGTTTACTATATTTTCTCAGTATAGACATATTTTGTTCAGTTAATTGCATTCTTAGTATTCTTAAAGCCTTAATATATGGATAAGGAATCTTGTTAAAGTTGAATAAAGAGAAAAGTAACAAAACAAAGGGAAAATATGAAGACTTCACAATAACAATCACCCCACTTCTTTTATCCATTTTCTTCTTTCACTAATTTAAAAAAAGACAATCCTGTGATGTTGCTGCCAGTTTTTAATTCAACAAATATGTGTAGGTGGGGCTGAGCAATGGGAAGCAATTCATATCATTGATAAAAATTTAGAATGAAAATATTCAAATTTTTCATCCCTACTGCTTTAATGATAACAGTCACATTATGAATTTGATCTCTGTGCTTTGGCAAAGAAAAACACAATGAAGAAGAAATGTAAAAAGGCAAACATTGCACTTGGCAGATAAAGAATAGTTTTGTTTCATCTTAGGTAAATCGTTTTAAATTTTTTATTTTTATTCTAGACTTGTTTGAATTCATTTCAATTGCATTTGTTTTTGTTTCCCACTTAAGCCACAGGTACCTTTTCTTTTGTATTCTCTCTTATTTGATCATTTTATTTTGATAGTAAAATCACCTTGCCATTCTTCATTAAGATAGTGTAAAAGAATAAATAAAATAAATAAGTGAAGAAAAATTGAAAGGAAAATCCTTACTCAGAAGCAGCATGGTGTTCCTTAAAACAAACCTGCCTTCGAGTTTAAGTCACATTTATTTTTTATTTTTCCTTCTCACCTACCTTAAAGAAATTAATTGATCAAAATAAGCGTGGTTAGAATGCTCTGCTATATCTTTAGAAATAAAATAATGTTTTTTAGATTAATCAACCACTATTATTAAAAGGTTAAAATCTTTTAGTACAAAAACAAAATTATAAGACATTTTTAGTAGATTTTTACTCTTTATTTTAATACAGTATTTTTGGTTTGGTTTATTCATATAAAAAGAATAACATTTAAATCCAATAACAGTTATCATCTGTGATAATTATTCCATAAATTATTCAGATAAGAATCCTCACATTTATTTTTTTTTCAACTTTGCTTTTGCTGAAGTGTTTCTTGGCCATTTTCACAAACATCTTGCATTCAGTAATTTTGGGGCATTGTTCAGTTTTTTTTTCTTTAGAATATTTTTCCCTCTTCAACTATTAGAATCTGTCAGTATAAACATCTGGTGCACATATCTGTAAATTTTTCTCATTGAAAATATTTGACAAAAATATTACATAATATTTGGAAATTGCCTAATACAACATCTGCTGAAATGTAAAAATTTGCACAATATTCAAGAATTAATGGATAAAACCTACATTTTAATTGATCCAAATATAATGTTGAAAGCAGCAAAGATTAGGATACTATTTTCTTAAAATGATTTACAAAATAATTTGTATCATTGTTCTAGAACTTTGTGATAAAGTTTATTATTATTAACTTTTGAGAAAAAATATTTGAAAAAAATCTCTTTCCCTTTGCAATGGTTGGTAAAAACTAACATTCTTCCAATTGTCTTTTAATCTACTGCAAAGGTTTAGGTGATTATTTAATCTTATTTTTAAATCTGTTGTTTTTGACATTCATATTTTGATAAGAGAAAGCCATTTTCAAAAGAAAAAAAAGAGTTACAAGGTTCAGTAGCTTTTTGATTTAGCACCGAAATAATAGGAGTTGGCTATTCACTTGGCTTCACTTAACATTAATTGCAAATGGCCCCCCTACAGTTAATGGATAAGCATAAAGAAGATCACCAAATGGAAATGGATATGTTTTTATTTCATACAACAGAGGACAGGAAACTGCAGAAATTTTGCAGAGGTTTATGATTTGTTTAGATCATTTAGGTCCTTGTACATTATGAAAGTGTGGTGACAAAGGAGAAAAAAAAAAGTTTTACTCCAAAAATGAACTCATTTTCTCTGTGCTATTTGTCCAAAAAAGAAAATTAGAAAAAAGATCTGGTCAATTTTAGTAGTTCTCAAAATATGGTAATTGTTTGCACTTTCCTACCAGTCTTGACCAACCACAACCTTTCTTATCCCAATAAAAGAACACTACTTTGGATGACTGGGAGTCTTTGTTCTTCATGAGTGAAGATGGTTGTTATGCATTTCAAATTTTGGATACAATTTTTTTTACTCCTTTTGATTTACACCCCCAGGCATTTTTTTTTTACTTTCGACTTGCATGAATCATTTATGACACTTGGAATTATGACCCTAAGTTTTTTTTTTATTATTTTGGATCTGAAACTCTCCATTGTTATTTTTCACCATAGGAAGAATCAAGAATAAAAGGTCATTTTCAAATAAGACTAGAATATTTGTTATGTATTCATTTTTTTACAGCCCAGTCAGTTATAGCAGTATTAATTTTTAAAATTTAAAGAAAATATAACTGTATAAAATTATATTTATGATAATGGCTAGTTGCTCATATCTTAGGGGACTAACCAATCCTTGTTGAAGTTGCTTGCTCAGACACATTTTGTGTTTGTTCAGCACCTACAGAGCATACCTGTGGCTTATACTGCAACTATGCTGAGTGGACCTTATTTATAGTTTCTAGGAGAGAGTGCATTATCTAGCAGAATCAACAGCAAGTACACTCAAACCCTCAGTCATGATGACTTGTGACTTGTGACCTTGCTAGCACAACCATCAATAGCTCCCAAACAGTTTTATCTACTCAATTTCACTCACAAGGGTTAGTCTAACTGGTGACATAGTTTTCAGGCACTTTCCAATGGTGCTGCATGCTGGAATCACCTCCTTAGGTCAATGGTCAACTTGTCAAGAAGGTGACTTCTTGACAAATTAACCATGGTGAGATTCAAACCGAGGTCTCATGTTTGGTAAGTGAACATTCTAACCACTTGACCATGTGCCCATATATAAAAATATACATCTATACATAACTATAGATTTATTCAGATGTATGGATGCATGTGTGTGTTCTAGGAGTGGTGGTCTGCTTTATGTCAGAGATAGTTATGTATTTCTCCTTTGTGTCAGCTTTAAGTACTTCTACCTCATTCTTTTCATATCTATCTGTCTACCTATCTATCTATGTACATCTATCTATCAGCTTAAATAATCCTTCAATGATTGACAAGTTATAAAATCAACAGCCTGACCTATCTCACTTTGTTCATATCTGTTGATCTATTTTAAGAAAATAAATTATTGAGAATTGTATGAGCTTGATACTGAATCTATCATCATATTTCTTAAGGAAACATAAAATGCTGTAGTGTCTGTAAGGCTATAGCTCAATGCTTAAAAAATGCATTAATTTATACAACAAATATTTATTTTTCAACACAAGTTTCTTTTTGGATCATTGTGAATATTATATGGTGAAAATTTGGGATCAAAATTCAGCTAATATCTATCATCCTATATACTTACTGGTCTACGCTTATATGCAATAAACAGGAAATGGGAATATATAATGATTTCTTATTTGCCTGTGTGCAGGTTTTTTGGGGTTTTTTTTTACATAGAAGACATAAAGTATTATTGGATTGTGCACACGTATAACATAAACACACAGACACACACATGCACACATACAGTTCTAATAATCTGAAATCTCATCAAATGACCAAACATCAGAACTTTTGGAGAAAGGATTTTTTGATCTAGCTGAGAACTTTTCAGCACATACTCATACATATATATATATATATATATATATATATATATATATATACACTTATAAAGGACACTATGAAAGTAATGTCCCCTGTTTATTTCCATGGAAACTACAACAGATACAAGGAACAAACGCATTGTATAAAGTTTTTAAATACAAAAAACTTTTTCTTGTCTCCACCACTATGTATTTACAAGGTGCTCTTCATTTTGTGGTTTGGTAGCTGTTCAGGGCCACCCAGAAGTAGCTTGTGATACATTTTATGGTCACTGTTTCTGGAACACATTACCCACTACCTAACTGCACTCATATCTCTGCAAATGTTGAGCAAGTTATTATGGATGTCAATGGGTGTAATTTTTTTTTCATGGAGGAATACAGTAAAACACCCCTGCTTTGTATGCAATTTCAGATACCATTTTGCCAGCTCAATTGCTATTTGTAACAAGAAAAAAAGAAAATTATAGGTTACTGACAACAATTGTCAGACTCTACTACTGCATCACCAGTATCCATTTCTGACAATGTGGGGCAAATTTTTTAAGTAGAAGTCATTACTTTCAGAGCAATCCTTGTGTGTGTTTGTGTGTGCTCAAGTGAATTAGATAGGTAGTTAAGAATAATGACATGTATAATGTTTTAAGATAAATTTATAAAATATATGATTCTATATTATTTATAATTATCTTTTTTTTTAAATTTACAGTGGCACAGTATTTATATAATCTACGTAAAGTTACATTTATTTGCATAATCTTTTATTTTAGTTGGGTGAATGATAACTTTTATGAAATTTAATTTCTATGCTGTTGTATTTTATGATGAATTTTTTCAATAAAGATCAGATGATTTTTTTTCACATTTAGATTTTTGTATTTTTTGTCTTAATCTAAAAGAGAAATCTGGGTACATTTTTCTGAACATCTTTGTGTGATCAATCACACATGTAGGCGTGAACACAAATATTGAAAATTGTCCCTGGAAAACATTTATATCTATATATATTTATGCTTTGAGTCAATTTCTAATAATTCTGAAGTGTTATTAAATAAATCTAAGCATAATTGAAATATCATACATTGAGGTGAGAGTATTTTTCCTTGAAATTATATTTTATTCTCTCAACAGATACTGAAGAGCACTTAACACATTAACCAGAGAGAATATGAAAGTGTGCAAAACACTGAAATTAAAGAAAGGGAAAGAGTGAGTGGAAGAGAAATGAAGATTGTATAATATAATATAAGACAGATGATGAAATGTTGTATTATGCTTTTTAAAAAATAATGAAGACAAAGAAAATTTATGGAAATGAGAAAAAAATGAAGAAATTGTATAAACATTAAAGAAAAATTAATTTTGATTCAGCTATTCACTTTGAATATTGTTATTGATTTTTGTCTTTAGAAAATATATTCTTCTTTTTCTTGTTTGTCATTTAACACTTTCAATTCTTTCTTTTTTATTATTTTGCAGGTAAGACAACATTTTAGTCTGAAACAAATTATAGCAGCTTGTTTGAAGAGACCATCTTTAATGTATGTATGGTTTTTGAATTAATTCCAATTGACAGCAGGAACTACATGTTTAGCAAATTTAAACCTGTATAAATATTCAGTAAATCAAACAGAGTTTATTTAAAGCATTTTCCCACCATTTTACACCACATAGCCATAAATTAAAAAACCACTAATTCATCGCAGTTGAACAAGATTAAGTCTGGTCAGTTCTTAAATATATGAGTATTTCAGTTGCTGGGAGACTGAAACTATTTTAACATCATCACTCCAGTATGATGTCTTTCAGTACATATAATATTCTCTAAGCCTCAAGGAGAGATACAAGAAGAGAAGGAGGGAGAGAAAAAGAAAGTGAGAGAGAGTTATTTTTAAATTTGAATAGATAAAATAATTTATACAGTATACAAACTTTATTTTCATGGAGTTATGTTGACAAAATTTCACTTAAAGAAGTGATAAACCATTTTCAATTTTTTCTCTTTTATTTTCATTACACATCCTTCACTTTAAACTTATCACAAATTATTTCTGTAGAATATATTTGTAAGTATTGATCTGCAGTGAACAATTATCATTCTATTTATCCATCAGATCAAATTCAGTTGGGATCATAATGGCTTTGTGAACAGCACAATCATTTAAGTAGCTGCATAGTCTGTACTTTGACAGAGTTACATATGATTTTGAATTCAGTTTTCTTTCTCCTAGACTGGTTTCCAATCATGGTTAGAGAACCTAATCTGTCTTCCATAGCATGGGGAGAAGAAATGGATTCATACCTTTCCCAAGGTTATTTGTGCAGAAGTGAATGTAATCAACATGACTGGAATTGAAACTTTGTTCTCTGATTTTTTGTTCTAAGTTGCTAACCATTACACCACCTGCACATCTTTCTTTAAGGAATGTTTATATATCAATGAGGTTGTATGGGCTGAATGTTTATATATCAATGAGGTTGTATGGACTGAATGTTTATATATCAATGAGGTTGTATGGACTGAATGTTTATATATCAATGAGGTTGTATGGACTGAATGTTTATATATCAATGAGGTTGTATGGACTGAATGTTTATATATCAATGAGGTTGTATGGACTGAATGTTTATATATCAATGAGGTTGTATGGACTGAATGTTTATATATCAATGAGGTTGTATGGACTGAATGTTTATATATCAATGAAGTTGTAGAGCATGAATTCATCTATTTGTCAATTACACTGCTTTATAAGAATGTAAGAGTTTCATTAGCTTCAACTTGATAATCAACTATTATTTGTCCTGACATAGTTGAAAATTATGAAATTTCTGATTATATGGGGATGCAAAAAGTTATAGCATGATAAAGATAGTTGCTTGGTAAATGGTGACAGCAAATAAAACTTTCTGAATATTCTTTTTCATAATTCTTTCAACTAGACTCAAATTCCTCAAATGACATCTGTAAAATGCCAACAAAGATAATCCTTTCTTTGTAATTTTAATTACAAAAATAATGACAGTAAATATCTGAAAAATTAGAAATTATTTAAAAAAAATGTCTTTTTAATCTGCATGTAATGAAGATTGAGCTTTGAATTGCAACATCTGCTATTTTTAATTGCAGAGGATAAGGATTGAAAAAGGTGCTGCTGTTGCTACTACTGACAGCTGTTTGAATTAACCTTGCACTGCATCTTCTTTATATTGTAAGACATCTTTACTGTACACATCCTATTCATCCATTATCTCCTTGACATCCCCAATGTACAGTCACTTTTTCTTCCATCTATTCACTGTATACCTGTACATACTTCTGCTCTTTTAAGATTCTCTTCAACTTGAAGATAATTCTTTCCGTCCCAGTTTCTACTGTAAGTCTTTGACTTCCTTATCTAAAGATAAAAGGCAAGAAAGAGAACAACTCTTGGTAAATGCATTTCTTTTTTAATTTGACACTATCTAGTCTTCCTATTTTTAAGTTTAATACTAATAAGAGGCTTTTTGCTTATGTTTAGTTTTTTCACCTGTGTGAGAGCATATATGAGTGTGCTCACACACACACACACAGGATCACATTCATTCTGGCAAAGACATACTTGGTTTAATCAATAAAAAGAGATTTGACAGTGTCACATTAAGGGAAATCTGTCACAGTGTTCTGTCTCTAGAATAGAAATGTTTGAACAAATTTTAAATACTTCAAATTCTAATATGTACAGAATGTAAGTTTTAAAGTAAAAACAGATTTTTCGATCAAAATGCATCAATTCTATGGCATGTTTATTTCAGGAACGCTTCAGTTAAGAAATCTGAAGCTATAATGTTTGTTTGAAGAGGATTATATTCATTGTTTGTAGAGAGAGATTCATATTAATAGTCATTCCAATAGGGAACAGAAACTATTTTCCTCTTAATAAAGGGATCGGTTACTTATGTTACAAATTTTAGAAGACATTTATTTCCTGTTCAACTCATAAACCTTTCATTTGGAAGGAAAAGAATGGAGTTATTTTTTTAATGTAGCCTTCATGTTTATTTCTCCAATACCACAGATAGAATTTTATTTCTAAGTATGAAAAGGATGATTGGATTGAAGGTAAATAAAATAAATAAAAAGGAAAAAAAAAGAAATAGAATGAGTTGTTGTGAGATTTTTTTTGTTTGTTTATTTCAGTTATTGTAATTTATTTCTATTCATTGATATCAATATGATTTAGCATGGCAGAGTTTACAAAGATTTAACATTTTTGTTTTCTTTGGTGACTAGCTAATGAGCTTCACTTATCTATATTTAGGGATTGCATAACAAGCCTTGTGACTCTTCAGTCTAATGCTCTTTAATTAGCTTTAATTTCATTCTTGTTCAATTTTTTTTTCATAATGACACTTGAATTTATTTATGCTTTGAATATTATGATGAATGAGAATTTTAATTTTTGCTTGTTCACTTTTTTAGTTGCCCAACTTTCTTTTTGAATTTTCAGTTGGACATTTACCTTTTTTTTCTTTTTTTAAAAAAAAGCTTTCATTTTAGCGTAGACTTAATAATTTTAACATTGGTACCAAACTGAAACTTATATAGTCATAGTCAGTGTTCAAGACCAAGAAAATGTGGAAGATTCATTTATGATAATTGAAATGTTGTTCTTAAGAGAAGGAATTCTTTTCCTTTTATGTGCCATGTCTCTTCAGGAGGTGAGCAATCATAACTTTCTGCAACTTCCTGTCTTTTGTAGCTCTTAGTAAGGCTTGTCTTTTTACTATCCCTCCTAGTACCTGTTCTGTCAACCTTTGCATAAGCGCATTAGGTACGTTATTTGCGGCTTTATTCTGTCCATCTTGATTTCAATATCTTGTGAATGTCAAATTATTAAATTCCTCATTATGTGCCATAGAAATTTCAATTCTGTTTCAGATTCTAATAAAAGTGTTCTTTTTGTTTCCATTTCCCTTAAAATTTTGTTGTTGCCCATTTTAAGCATCTTTCTGTAGAACCACATTTCTGTTTCCTCAAGTTTCTTCATCTTTGAGGAGATTTTGTTCTCATCTTGGGCTCTTCCTTTTTTGTATTTTCTTACTACTGATTTTTAGTCCTTTCTTTTACTACATGCTATAGGAGTTCTTGTAGTTTTCTTTCAATGTCTGCTATCAACACTGTGTCATCAGGATATCTTATGTTGTTAAGACTATGACCACAAATAATGAATCATGTTAGGACTTCTAATTCTCTATGAATTGCCTCACTGTAAAGGTTGAATAAGTTCGATGAGAAGACACATCCTTGTCTTATGCCTCTTTCTATTTTTCAGTATTTATGAAAAAATCACTTGAAGGATTTTAGAAAACAAATAAATGAAATGCTGTTGAGAACAATTTTTTTTTAGAAATGTGGGCACTAATCTGGATAAACCACCAAACATTTGCACTTAACACACACTGTCATTTAATTTTAACAAATATATCTACCAAAATTACATGAATAGATACCTCCACTAATTCAGTATACATAGGGTTTAAAATGAATTTTAAAAATGGAAAAGCTTTCTTGAAGCTTTCATTTTAGCTTTTATCTAAAGATCAATGATTTAAAATTTACTATTTCCAATAAGCAAAATACTCTGTGGTATATTTCAAACAGAAATTATATTGATCAGAATGAATTTTTTTTCAGTAAAATCGGCCATTCTGACACATTTGTAAACAAAAGTTAATTCTCAGTTTTAAAAATCTTGCAAAAATAAAATATATATTTCTGAAACTTTCTTTGAGGAAAATGAGCAAATTTAAAGTTAGATTTATCTGATTTGAGATAAATATTACTTACTTATAGCATAAAATGTTGTATACAAGCATTTCTTAACCTTGGGGTCTTGTTTCTCTGACATGTTAATCGATTTATTGATAGCCAATTGACCACTGAATGTGTTCATAATTAAGTATGCTGGAGAAGATGATAAATTTCATATGAGTTTTTTTTCCTGTAAGGGGGGAAAACCATTAGAACATGTAACCTTTTAATGATAACATTATAGGTTTGGATGTCCATAGTTTAAAATTCTGCATGTATATCACACATACAAAAACAAATCAAAATTCTTTTAAAAAATTCAGTGTCATTAAATTGTAATAAACTTCACAATATATGATTAGTAAATATAGTTTTACTTAATAACAATATTTCCTAACAGTTATTATACTGAAAATGAATTTTAAAAGATTAAAAACTTTATAAATTATTAAATTTAAAATTTAAAAAAAATGAAAACAAATCTTGTAAAACTTCTTTTTTCATCAAAAATTTTTTTTTCTTCAGACAGTATTGCCTATAATATATATTATTCATATAAGCAATTAAAAGCTTCCCTAATTAAATAATGTCTTAGTTTTATTGCGTTTTTATTTTTCAATTAGGAACAGATTTTCAGTAAGACAGGGTCTGATTTTGAAAAAAAATCAGTGATTAAAATTCTTCAAGATTCTGCTTTTAACATGGACAAAAAATTATCTTGTTGAAATTCTCAAATTTTCATAAAATTAAGTAAGTGGAGGGGGTAACAACATATATAAAAAAAATATATTTTTACCAAGATTTTCTAAAAATAATTCCAAAATAATTTCATTCATTTGTGAATAAGTTCTTAAAATTTCATTAAAACTCAACAATTATTTGATTTTTGCAAGAATTTCCAAATTAATGTGTCTGTTACCACAAAATAAAGGCTAAAATTTGCTATGCTAAAAGTCAGTACAACCGCTGGTGAAAGAAAAACAAGTTTTTTAATCAAAGTTTCAAGTGTTCAAAAAATGTAATTAAACATTCCAAAAATACTCTGATCATTATTCTTAATAATAACATAAAGATCTTGATGATAAAACTATGTTTTCATTACATTTGGAGCATGTTTTCATCACAGTATGCTGATTATTTAGTGTTCTCATCAAAGTACCTACATAAATATATCTTGAAATACTAAAGAGTAAATTTATTCAATAAAATCTCCATTGGTTTCAACTATGGCCTCCAGATGACTTCGGAATCTCCTGCAACATTTCTGGATGGTCTTCTTGTTAAAGTTGGTGAATGCTGCCATAATCCTTGCCTTCAGTGTTACAAGGAGTTTTGTTGGTCCCTTGCTCAACTGTGCCCCACACATAATAATCAAGGGTGTTGCAGTCTGGTTGCAAAATGTAAGGGGTGATGTGGTCGCAGAAATTGTCTGACTGCAACAATTAGATTCTCCGGCTTGTGTTGCTTGGTGCAGAGTTCTTTTGCCAGACATAGGGTCTTCCATCAGACACCTTCTTAACCCAGGGCAGCACTACTACCTCAAGTCACTTGATGTAGGCCTCTGTGTTGAATCTGAGGCCATTACCAACAAATTCAGTTCTTTTCTTATCAGAACAATCAGAGTGAGTTTTCTGACCTGCTGTACCTTCATAATCACCATTAGACCCATTCAATTCTTTCTGAATCTTCTGCAGTGTTCTCAGATTGATACCCAAATACTGTGAAATCTTCATATTGGATCTTCTGGCACAAATGTCAAGCAGTACAACATGCTATTTCCAAATCTCTGATGGAGTGAATTGCATCATGGTGCTCTTTTTCTCAGACGGTGCCCAACTGACTCTACTATACTGTGCAGTAGACAAAATGAAAAACAAACAATGTGCATGTGCGAAATTAAAAATATAAAATGGCGACTGTATCTAGGTGCATAACCTAACCAACTTCATTCAGTTTTCTATCACTTTTGTTTTTATTTCTATTGTTTTAAATATCTCACATTGTAATAGCAGTAGTTTTGTTTATAAATATGCTATGTTTCATAAACCTAGAAATAAATTTTCCATAGAAGACTCTGAAATTAGTGCACCTTCTATACATTTTTGTCTTAACTTTTAGTTAAAACTGCATTCTTTAAATAGAAACTATGGACAGACATGATAAATGACTAATGCACTGAATGTATTTTTTTGTAAAATATTACTTTTGTTTTCACATATTCTTTTATTTAAATGCCTAGATTTTATGGGACATTTTTGGAGTTTATTTTGTAAATTCCTGCTTCAGGTTTTAGATTGTTATTATTTTGTTGTGTATTAAATTTCATACTGTTTTAGAAGTAGTTGTTACAAATTTTATATTAAGTTTAGATAAATTATTTTCAATTGCAATTGTCATTGAGTTGGTAGGTCATATTAGTTTACTAGATTTATCAATATATATATTTATATTATTGACTTTTCTAATTCTGTAAATATGATTAACTTTCCTTTTTGCATTATATATGAAATAATTAGGATATGGTATGTTTATTTTGATATCTTGAAATGGCATACTTTTTCCTAATACTGTGATATTAGAGGGGGAGCCTAGACTGTTGATATTGCATCTGTGATTAAGCTGTCATGCTGAACATAATATTAATTTTATTTAAAGTATTTGATATTCATGGGTAGCCAACTACCCATCCAAATCCTGATCTGGCTGATTGTTGTTTAATTTCTGTTAATGCCCATGTAAAGAGCCTGTTTTTAATGTTGGAGTGATATTGTACTGAATTATTATCAATATCATATTTAGCAGATTGATGAAGTCAAGACCTGAAAAAAAATCTTTGGGGTTAGGGGAGTTTAAAGAAACTTGAAAAATGATGTGCCATGTGTACTGAACAACAGGGATGAATAACATGTCTGTTTCATGGCTCCAGATTATTCATTTCAGCACCCCTTCTTAGAATTTCTTTCTTTTTAACAGATTTCAGTAGTTCCAAATAGTTGCTCAGATGAATATTGATGAAGCTAGTTTTGTTTAACTTTAGAGAGTATGTCAGAAGTGTTGTTTGTAAATAAGCTAACTTGCAGTCATATTTTTATTCCTGAAATTTTACCATTTTCAGTTGATGTTATTTACTATATTTTTTCTTTTAACAATTCTTGCTTTTATATTGGACAAAGTTAATTAATGCTTCAACTGTTGAAGGCAGGATCAGATTTGTCAACTACTTCCCAACCAAATATGCACCACTCCCTTATGTTATTGTTACTTGGATCTTTATTATGTTTCTTTTTCTTTTCCCCAAAGACGTATAATGTACCTATTTTTTTCTCTCATGAAAAATTATCTTGAGAAATGTAACCTTCTCGGCAGTTAAATGTTTTACTTCATATATCATACACTAATTACCTTATAAAAAACAAAGAATTTATAAGTACAAGTCTGTTAGAAGAAAAGCTGTTTAAAATCAAATGTTGGTCACTTGGGTGAATCAGCTTGACTAACTTGGAGGGAAACATGGAACTTCTCAGCCATCTGTTGCCTGTTATTGATTGAGCCAGTTTTAATATTCTTCAAGATCATTCATTAGAATCTAAATGATCAATTAATATCTATCTATTTGTACATGTGTGTGTATATGTATATATAATAATCACACACATATATAGTTTTAAAATCAGGAGGTCAATTAAAATACGCGACCACAGTTTTGACCTGGCAATCTCTTCTGGCAATACCGCTTTAATGCTTTATTTAAAAAAAAAACTACATAGAACCCTACATAATTATCTTTCAAAAAAATAACAACAGGCATATGATGA